>OU612058.1:205470879-205948379 GCA_914767635.1 Melanostoma mellinum
ATAATCAGATCCCGAAGATTCTAAATATGAGAAGAATTTAATAGGGTTCTAAACCAGGTATTTACTGGACAAAACAAAAAAAGAGGGGTCACAGCGCCACACGGTTATGAATTTTCACAAACCACAAATTTAAAAAATACTACTACATAAAAAAATACACTCTACTTATGTTTTGAATAATCCACCTGCTATGTCTCCTCGATTTCTCACAAATTACGTCCTGCTGACGTTATATCCTTTTTTTTGCTAGTTATTTTTCTTTTTCTTTTTCTTCGACAATTCCTTGGACAAAAACTACCACCCTGTTTTTGTTTAAAGCTTTCAAAATATCTCTTATCTCACAATGAAAGCCACTTTTAAGCTTGACAGCTAACCAAGAAGTGTCCGGCACTTCAAGTCTAGCTGCCTGTCTGGAAAAATCACCAAACCACACACGTTTGGAGGAATCCAGTTTAACGACATCAACCACCAATGGGGTTCTGCCGTCGCTATCTTTATCTCTTCTTTTTCTTTATTCTCTCAATTCAGCGAGTTCGACAAACTGTTGCCGATCTTATGGGTGAGTAATTGAAAGTAATTGAACATAAACCAAGTTTCATCTGGACTTTCTCCCAGTTACTCTAAATTGCGTAAATAGTGAATCGATGAACGCTCAGCTTTCAAAACATCCTTTTTTTAGTAAACAATTTTTCGAGAAGAATTATATCCGGAGGCGGAGGATATCTTTCATAATCGTGAACCCTAACTTACGTTGTTGAACCCTTTGGTGGGACGAAGAATTGATGAGAAGAGTTTAGGACCAAAAAAAGGGAATAAAAACATAAACCAGATTTTAAGGAAGGATCTTTGTTGCGGTGAAGTTTTACCGTAACAAGGTCTTTTCTATTTCTTATAAGGTATGGTTGAGAGAAATGCGTTAAGACCCCACTTTGTCACCCTTCTTGCTCTTATTTATTTATAGCAGCATTCCTTATCTTTGTGTTTGTTGAAAACGACACCAGCTGTAAAGAAAAACAGCTTAGTCTCATCAAAATAATTTCGAATACTCTGAGAAGAATATCCTTGTAGGACGGCCTTTGAGCAAAGGTATAGTTCATTAGATAAGCCAAACGCATGGGTTCGAATCCCGCTCTTGGCATCTCATTTGCTTTCAGCCTCCCAGTTTCATATAAACGCCGCCTTTGAGGTTATGTGTAGATAACACCCACCTTATTTCCCACTACTGCACCACAAAAAAGGGAACTCTGCTACCCTGCAGCTATCAGCCATTAAGCAAATGACAGGACCAAAAGTCATAAAACTATGTTCAAAAGTATCAACCCATCCATTAGCAGGGACAGTTATAATTATTTATGGAATCAAAACATGCCGTCGCTACCACAATCTTTTCTTCCTCATAATCATACAATTTCTGTATGTGTTTTCATTTTCCATGGAAAAATATCTCTGATAATACTTTAAGTTACCAACGGGAAATGTTTACTGTATCCGTTCAACCCATGAGCATCATTAGGATCTTATAATCTCCTCAAGTAGTTTTCAGTTCACTGAAAGCTTTAAGACATCTTCATCTCAGATACGCAATTACTAGACCACTACATTAAATAATATATAGTGTAGATACGTTCATTTATCAACTCAACAAAGACAAACTGCGTCGTTTAAGAAACCATAAAGCCAATGCTATGGTATACTATTTACGGTGACTATTATGACCAAATTTTATAGACCCTGCTTATGAAAACTGCTTACGCTACACTTCTTCGTTTTCAAAACATGCGACCGATGTATGTAGCTACTCACTCCCTTTCGAAAGCTATACTTATAATCTCCCCGTTATCGTTTGCGATCAGTTTCATATTGAGTTTGATGTTCAATGTCGGCCAGTGAAACTGATACGTCAATTCAATGCTCTCAACACTTGAACAATAAAAGTATATTTTCGATCAATTGGCCTTTCATTTTTTATGCATTTTAACAAACTTTATTCGAGAGGTCCTTTGACTTGATAATAAACTGAAGAAACATTAAAACGATGATGTAAGTAGATAAGTCTTTGCCTAAAAAGCTTCCATGTAATAAAATATTTTAGTGTTTTTCGATTTTGGCGAGAGGGATGAAATAAAGTGAAATACAAAGTCGTAAAAAATGTGTGTAGGCTTTGGAACTGTTTTAAGATGTTAATTATTCGGAAAGATAAACAACAGACTTGTCGGCAGTAAAACTATACTCCAACAGTTCTTAAAGTTGTCACGTGATGATATTGACGAAAATATTTCGTTAACTTTTGAAGAAAAGTAAGTAAGTAAGTAAAAAAGGAGTTAGTAAGTAAGCAAAAAAGGTAGGTAAGCAAGTAAGTAAGTAAGAAAAAAAGTAAGTAAGTAAAAAAGTAAGTAAGTAAGTATCTAAGTAAGTAAGTAAGGAAGGAAAAAAGTAAGTAAGTAAGTAAAAAAGTAAGTTACTTTTTTAGTAAATACGTAAG
Source organism: Melanostoma mellinum (assembly GCA_914767635.1). Classification (NCBI taxonomy): domain Eukaryota; kingdom Metazoa; phylum Arthropoda; class Insecta; order Diptera; family Syrphidae; genus Melanostoma; species Melanostoma mellinum. The sequence goes on from OU612058.1 coordinate 205,473,362, forward strand.
TAAGTAAGTAAAAAATTAAGTAAGTGAGTAATTAAGTAAAAAACGGTATGCAGGTAAGTAAGTAAGTAAGTAAGTAAGTAAAAATGTAAGTACCTAAGTAAGTAAGTAAGTAAATAAGCAAACAAAAAAGCAAGTTAGAAAGTAAGAAAATAAGTTAGTAAAAAGTAAGCAAAAAAGTAGGTAAGTAGGTAAGTAAGTTAGTACAAAATAAAGTAAGTAAGTAAGTAAGTAAGTAAAAGAGTAAGTAAGTAAGCAAGTAAAAAAGTAAGTAAGTAAGTAAGTAAGTAAGTAAGTAAGTAATTACACTTTAAATGTATCTAGCAATTCAACTTTAATTTTAACTTAAATTAAATTTCAATTCAACTTAATATTTAACTTTCAATTTAACTTTAAATTAAACTTTAAATTTAACTTTAAATTCAACTTTAAAATAAACTTTTAATTCAACTTTAAATTTAACTTTAAATTTAACTTTAAATTTAACTTTTAATTCAACTTTAAATTTAACTTTTTATTAAGCTTTAAATTTAATTTAAATTTTAACTTTAAATTCAACTTTGAATTCAACTTTAAATTCAACTTTGAATTCAACTTTAAATTCAACTTTGAATTCAACTTTAAATTTAAATTTCAATTTTACTTTAAATTTAACTTTAAATTCACCTTTTAATTTAACTTTAAATTCAACTTTATATTCAATTATCTATCTTTGAATTCAACTTTAATTACAACTTTTAATTCAACTTTAAATTTTATTTTAAATTCAACTTTAACTTTAACTTTTAATTTAACTTTAAATTCGACTTTAAAATTAATTTTTAATTAAATTTTAAATTCAACTTTAAATTTAACTCCAAATTCAACATTAAATTTAGCTTAAAATTAAACTTTTAATTCAACTTTAAATTTAACGTTTAATTCAACTTTAAAATAAACTTTTAATTCAACTTTAAATTTAACTTTAAATTTAACTTTAAATTTAACTTTTAATTCAACTTTAAATTTAACTTTTTATTAAGCTTTAAATTTAATTTAAATTTTAACTTTAAATTCAACTTTGAATTCAACTTTAAATTCAACTTTGAATTCAACTTTAAAATAAACTTTTAATTCAACTTTAAATTTAACTTTAAATTTAACTTTAAATTTAACTTTTAATTCAACTTTAAATTTAACTTTTTATTAAGCTTTAAATTTAATTTAAATTTTAACTTTAAATTCAACTTTGAATTCAACTTTAAATTCAACTTTGAATTCAACTTTAAATTCAACTTTGAATTCAACTTTAAATTCAACTTTGAATTCAACTTTAAATTTAAATTTCAATTTTACTTTAAATTTAACTTTAAATTCACCTTTTAATTTAACTTTAAATTCAACTTTATATTCAATTATCTATCTTTGAATTCAACTATAATTACAACTTTAAATTCAACTCTAAATCTATCTTTAAATTTAACTTTAAATTCCACTTTAAATATAACTTTAAATTTAACTTTGAATTCAGCTTTTAGTTCAACTTTAAATTTAACTTTAAATTCAACTTTCAATTTAACTTCATTTTCGACTTGAGATCTTTCTTTAAATTTTACTTTAAATTTTTCTTTAAATTCAACTTTAAATTCAATTTTAAATTTAACTTTAAATTCAACATTAAATTAAACTTTAAACTTAACTTTAAATTCAACTTTTAATTTAACTTTAAATTCAACTTTAAATTTTTTTTTAAATTCAACTTTAAAATCAATTTTAAATTTAACTTTAAATTCAACTTTAAATTTTACTTTCAATTCTACTTTAAATTCAGCTTAAACTTTAACTTTTAATTTTTTTTTTTTTCTTTAAATTCAACTTTAAATTCAATTTTAAATTTTACTTTAAATTCAACTTTAAATTTAACTTTCAATTCTACTTTAAATTCAACTTAAACTTTAACTTTTAATTTTACATTAAATTCGACTTTAAATTCAACTTTAAAATCAATTTTTAATTCAGTTTTAAATTCAACTTTAAATTTAACTCCAAATTCAACATTAATTTTAACTTAAAATTAAACTTTTAATTCAACTTTAAATTTAACTTTAAATTTAACTTTAAATTAAACTTTAAATTCAACTTTAAATTTAACTTTAAATTCAACTTTAAATTTAACTATACATTAAACTTTATATTCAACTTTAAATCAAACTTTAAATTAAACATTAAATTAAACTTTAAATTTAACTTCAAATTTAACTTTAAATTCAACTTCAAATCTAACTTTTTATTCAACTTAAAATTTAACTTTAAATTCAACTTTAAATTTAACTTTAAATTCAACTTTAAATTAAACTTTAAATTCAACTTCAAATTCAGCTTTTAATTTAGTTTTAAATTCAGCTTTAAATTCAAATTTAAATTTATTTTCAACGTTTAATTTGACAGAAATATAACTTTCAATTCAACTTTAAATTTATCTTTTATTTCAACTTTAAATTCAACTTTAAATTTTACTTTAAATTCAACTTTCAATTTAACTTTACATTCAACTTTGAATTCAACTTTAAATTTCAATTTTACTTTAAATTTAACTTTAAATTCAACTTTAAATTTAACTTTAAATTAAACTTTAAATTTAACTTTAAATTCAACTTTATATTCAATTATCTATCTTTGAATTCAACTATAATTACAACTTTAAATTCAACTCTAAATCTATCTTTAAATTTAACTTTAAATTCGACTTTAAATATAACTTTAAATTTAACTTTGAATTCAGCTTTTAGTTCAACTTTAAATTAAACTTTAAATTCAACTTTCAATTTAACTTCATTTTCGACTTTAGATCTTTCTTTAAATTTAACTTTAAATTTATCTTTAAATTTAACTTTAAATTCAACTTTAAATTCGAATTTAAATTTAACTTTCAATTTTACTTCAAATTTAACTTTAAATTCATCTTCATATTCAACTATCTACCTTTGAATTCAACTTTAATTACAACTTTAAATCTATCTTTAAATTTAACTTTAAATTCGACTTTAAATATAACTTTAAATTCAACTTTAAATTTATCTTTAAATACAACTTTAAATTCAACTTAAAATTTGACTTTAAATTAAACTTTAAATTTAACTTTAAATTCGACTTTAAATATAACTTTAAATTTAACTTTGAATTCAGCTTTTAATTCAACTTTTAATTCAACTTTAAATTTAACTTTAAATTTAACTTTAAATTCAACTTTTAATTTAACTTGAAATTCAACTTTTAATTTTTCTTTAAATTCAACTTTAAATTCAATTTTAAATTTAACTTTAAATTCAACTTTAAATTTAACTTTAAATTCAACTTTAAATTTCACTTTAAATTCAACTTTAAATTCAATTTTAAATTTAACTTTAAATTCAACTTTAAATTCAATTTTAAGTTTAACTATAAATTCAACTTTAAATCTAACTGTAAATTCAACTTTTAATTCAACTTCATATATAACTTTCAATTCAACTTTTAATTCAACTTTAAATTCCATTTTACAATACCATTTTACATTCAATTTGAATTTAAATTCGACTTTAAATTTAACTTCAAATTCAACTTTAAATTCAGCTATAAATTTAACTTACAATTTGACTTTAAATCTTACTTTAAATTCACCTTTAAATTTAACTCTAAATTCAACTTTGAATAAATTTTAAATTCAACTATAAATTTAACTTTAAATTCAACTTTAAATTCAACTTCAAATTCAACTTTAAATTTAACTTTAAATTCAACTTAAATTTAACTTTAAATTCAACTTTAAATTAAACTTTCAATTCAACTTAAAATTTAACTTTAAATTCAACTTTACATTCAATTTGACTTTAAATTCGACTTTAAATTTAACTTTAAATTCAACATCAAATTTATCTTTAAATTCATTTTTAAATTCAACCTTTAAATTTAACTTTAAATTCAACTTTGAATTAACTTTAAATTCAACTTTAAATTCAACTTTAAATTTAACATTAAATTTAACTTTAAATTCAATTATAAATTTAACTTTAAATTCAACTTTAAATTCAACTTTTAATTCAACTTTATGTATAACTTCCAATTCAACTTTTAATTCAACTTTACATTCAATTTGAATTTAAATTCGACTTTAAATTTAACTTTAAATTCAACTTTGAATAAATTTTAAATTCAACTATAATTTTAACTTTAAATTAAACTTTCAATTCTACTTTAAATTCAACTTTAACTTTAACTTTTAATTTTACTTTAAATTCGACTTTAAATTCAACTTTAAAATCAACTTTTAATTCAACTCTAAATTTGACTTTAAATTTAATTTTAAATTAAACTTTAAATTCAACTTTAAATTCAACTTTAAATTTAACTTAAAATTCAACTTTAAATCTATCTTTAAATTCAACATTAAATTAAACTTTAAATTTAATTTCAAATTTAACTTTAAATTTAATTTCAAATTTAACTTTAAATTCAACTTTAAATTTAACTTTAAATTCAACTTCAAATTTATATTTAAATTCAACTTAAATTGAACTTTAAATTCGACTTTAAATTTAACTTTAAATTCAACTTGGAGTTCAACTTTAAATTCAACTTTAAATTCAACTTTAAATCTAACTTTAAATTAAACTTTTAATTCAACTTGAAATATAACTTTAAATTCAACTTTAAATTCAACTTTAAATTCAACTTTAAATTTAACTTTAAATTCAACTTTAAATTTAACTTTAAATTCAACTTTAAATTCAGCTTTTAATTTAGTTTTAAATTCAACTTTAAAATAAACTTTTAATTCAACTTTAAATTTAATTTTAAATTAAACTTTAAATTCAACTTTAAATTTAACTTTAAATTCAACTTAAAATTTGACTTTAAATTAAACTTTAAATTTAACTTTAAATTCGACTTTAAATATAACTCAAAATTTATCTATAAGTTCAGCTTTTAATTCAACTTTAAATTCAACTTTAAATTTAACTTTAAATTCAATTTTAAATTCAACTTTAAATTTGACTTTTATTTTAACTTTAAATTCAACTTTAAATTCAACTTTCAATTCAACTTTAAATTTAACTTTAAATTCAAATTTAAATTCAACTTTAAATTTATCTTTAAATTCAACTTTAAATTTATCTTTAAATTCAATTTTAAATTCAACTTTAAATTTAACTTTAAATTTAACACTAAATTTAACTTTAAATTTCAATTCTAAATTTATCTTTAAATTCAACTTTAAATTCAACTTTAAATTTAACTTTAAATTCAACTTTAAATTTAACTTTAAATTTCACTTTCAATTCAACTTTAAATTCAATTTTAAAAACAACTTTACATTGAATTTGACTTTAAATTCGACTTCAAATTTAACTTTAAATTCAAATTTATATCTAACTTTAAATTCAACTTTAAATCAACTTTAAATTTAGTTTTAAATTCAACTTTAAATTCAAATTTAAATTAATTTTCAACGTTTAATTTGACAGAAATATAACTTTAAATTCAACTTTAAATTTATCTTTTATTTTAACTTTAAATTCAACTTTAAATTCAACTTTAAATTTTACTTTAAATTCAACTTTGAATTCAACTTTAAATTCAACTTTAAATTCACTTTAAGTTCAGCTTTTAATTCAACTTTAAATTTAACTTTAAATTAAACTTTAAATTCGACTTTAAATTTAACTTTGAATTCAGCTTTTAATTCAACTTTAAATTTAAAGTCGAATTTAAAGTTTAATTTAAAGTTAAATTTAAAGTTGAATTAAAAGCTGAACTTAAAGTGAATTTAAAGTTGAATTTAAAGTTGAATTCAAAGTTGAATTTAAAGTAAAATTTAAAGTTGAATTTAAAGTTGAATTTAAAGTTAAAATAAAAGATAAATTTAAAGTTGAATTTAAAGTTATATTTCTGTCAAATTAAACGTTGAAAATTAATTTAAATTTGAATTTAAAGTTGAATTTAAAACTAAATTTAAAGTTGATTTAAAGTTGAATTTAAAGTTAGATATAAATTTGAATTTAAAGTTAAATTTGAAGTCGAATTTAAAGTCAAATTCAATGTAAAGTTGTTTTTAAAATTGAATTTAAAGTTGAATTGAAAGTGAAATTTAAAGTTAAATTTAAAGTTGAATTTAAAGTTAAATTTAAAGTTGAATTTAAAGTTGAATTTAAAGATAAATTTAGAATTGAAATTTAAAGTTAAATTTAGTGTTAAATTTAAAGTTAAATTTAAAGTTGAATTTAAAATTGAATTTAAAGATAAATTTAAAGTTGAATTTAAAGATAACTTTAAAGTTGAATTTAAATTTGAATTTAAAGTTAAATTTAAAGTTGAATTGAAAGTTGAATTTAAAGTTGAATTTAAAGTTAAAATAAAAGTCAAATTTAAAGTTGAATTTAAAATTGAATTTAAAGTTAAATTTAAAGTTGAATTTAAAGTTGAATTAAAAGCTGAACTTATAGATAAATTTTGAGTTATATTTAAAGTCGAATTTAAAGTTAAATTTAAAGTTTAATTTAAAGTCAAATTTTAAGTTGAATTTAAAGTTAAATTTAAAGTTGAATTTAAAGTTTAATTTAAAATTAAATTTAAAGTTGAATTAAAAGTTTATTTTAAAGTTGAATTTAAAACTAAATTAAAAGCTGAATTTAAAGTTGAATTTAAAGTTAAATTTAAAGTTGAATTTAAAGTTAAATTTAAAGTTGAATTTAAAGTTGAATTTAAAGTTGAATTTAAAGTTATATTTCAAGTTGAATTAAAAGTTTAATTTAAAGTTAGATTTAAAGTTGAATTTAAAGTTGAATTTAAAGTTGAACTCCAAGTTGAATTTAAAGTTAAATTTAAAGTCGAATTTAAAGTTCAATTTAAGTTGAATTTAAATATAAATTTGAAGTTGAATTTAAAGTTAAATTTGAAATTAAATTTAAAGTTAAATTTGAAATTAAATTTAAAGTTTAATTTAATGTTGAATTTAAAGATAGATTTAAAGTTGAATTTTAAGTTAAATTTAAAGTTGAATTTAAAGTTGAATTTAAAGTTTAATTTAAAATTAAATTTAAAGTCAAATTTAGAGTTGAATTAAAAGTTGATTTTAAAGTTGAATTTAAAGTCGAATTTAAAGTAAAATTAAAAGTTAAAGTTAAAGTTGAATTTAAAGTAGAATTGAAAGTTTAATTTAAAGTTAAAATTATAGTTGAATTTAAAATTTATTCAAAGTTGAATTTAAAGTTAAATTTAAAGTCGAATTTAAATTCAAATTGAATGTAAAGTTGAATTAAAAGTTGAATTGGAAGTTATACATAAAGTTGAATTAAAAGTTGAATTTAAAGTTGAATTTAAAGTTAAATTTATAATTGAATTTAAAGTTAAATTTAATGTTAAATTTAAAGTTGAATTTAAAGTTGAATTTAAAGTTAATTCAAAGTTGAATTTAAAGTTAAATTTAAAGGTTGAATTTAAAAATGAATTTAAAGATAAATTTGATGTTGAATTTAAAGTTAAATTTAAAGTCGAATTTAAAGTCAAATTGAATGTAAAGTTGAATTTAAAGTTAAATTTTAAGTTGAATTGAAAGTTTAATTTAAAGTTGAATTTAAAGTTAAATTTAAGTTGAATTTAAAGTTAAATTTAAAGTTGAATTTGAAGTTGAATTTAAAGTTGAATTTAAAGTTAAATTTAAATTTGAATTTAAAGTGAAATTTAAAGTTAAAATTATAGTTGAATTTAAAATTTATTCAAAGTTGAATTTAGAGTTAAATTTAAAGGTGAATTTAAAGTAAGATTTAAAGTCAAATTGTAAGTTAAATTTATAGCTGAATTTAAAGTTGAATTTGAAGTTAAATTTAAAGTTGAATTTAAAGTTAAATTTAAAGTTGAATTTAAAGTTAAATTTAAAATTGAATTTAAAGTTGAATTTAAAGAAAAATTAAAAGTTGAATTTCAAGTTAAATTAAAAGTTGAATTTAAAGTTAAATTTAAAGTTAAATTTAAAGTTGAATTAAAAGTTGAATTAAAAGCTGAATTCAAAGTTAAATTTAAAGTTATATTTAAAGTCGAATTTAAAGTTAAATTTAAAGTTTAATTTAAAGTCAAATTTTAAGTTGAATTTAAAGTTGTATTTAAAGATAAATTTAAAGTTGAATTTAAAGTTATATTTAAAGTCGAATTTAAAGTTAAATTTAAAGATAGATTTAAAGTTGTAATTAAAGTTGAATTCAAAGGTAGATTAAATTCAGCTTTTAATTTAGTTTTAAATTCAACTTTAAAATAAACTTTTAATTCAACTTTAAATTTAATTTTAAATTAAACTTTAAATTCAACTTTAAATTTAACTTTAAATTCAACTTAAAATTTGACTTTAAATTAAACTTTAAATTTAACTTTAAATTCGACTTTAAATATAACTCAAAATTTATCTATAAGTTCAGCTTTTAATTCAACTTTAAATTCAACTTTAAATTTAACTTTAAATTCAATTTTAAATTCAACTTTAAATTTGACTTTTATTTTAACTTTAAATTCAACTTTAAATTCAACTTTCAATTCAACTTTAAATTTAACTTTAAATTCAAATTTAAATTCAACTTTAAATTTATCTTTAAATTCAACTTTAAATTTATCTTTAAATTCAATTTTAAATTCAACTTTAAATTTAACTTTAAATTTAACACTAAATTTAACTTTAAATTTCAATTCTAAATTTATCTTTAAATTCAACTTTAAATTCAACTTTAAATTTAACTTTAAATTCAACTTTAAATTTAACTTTAAATTTCACTTTCAATTCAACTTTAAATTCAATTTTAAAAACAACTTTACATTGAATTTGACTTTAAATTCGACTTCAAATTTAACTTTAAATTCAAATTTATATCTAACTTTAAATTCAACTTTAAATCAACTTTAAATTTAGTTTTAAATTCAACTTTAAATTCAAATTTAAATTAATTTTCAACGTTTAATTTGACAGAAATATAACTTTAAATTCAACTTTAAATTTATCTTTTATTTTAACTTTAAATTCAACTTTAAATTCAACTTTAAATTTTACTTTAAATTCAACTTTGAATTCAACTTTAAATTCAACTTTAAATTCACTTTAAGTTCAGCTTTTAATTCAACTTTAAATTTAACTTTAAATTAAACTTTAAATTCGACTTTAAATTTAACTTTGAATTCAGCTTTTAATTCAACTTTAAATTTAACTTTAAATTCAACTTTAAATTCAACTTTAAATTTAACTTCATTTTCGACTTTAGATCTTTCTTTAAATTTAACTTTAAATTTAACTTTAAATTTAACTTTAAATTTAACTTTAAATTTAACTTTAAATTTAACTTTAAATTCAACTTTAAATTTAATTTTAAATTAAACTTTAAATTTAACTTTAAATTAAACTTTTAATTTAACTTTAAATTCAACTTTAAAATTTTTCTTTAAATTAAACTTTCAATTCAACTTTTAATTCAACTTTAAATTCAACTTTACATTCAATTTGAATTTAAATTCGACTTTAAATTTAACTTTAAATTCAGCTATGAATAAATTTTTAATTCAACTATAATTTTAACTTTAAATTAAACTTTAAATTTAACTTTAAATTCAACTTTAAATTTTATTTTAAATTCAACTTTAAATTTAACTTTCAATTCAACTTTAAATTCAACTTTAACTTTAACTTTTAATTTTACTTTAAATTTGACTTTAAATTCAACTTTAAAATCAATTTTTAATTCAATTTTAAATTCAACTTTAAATTTAATTCCAAATTCAACATTAAATTTAGCTTAAAATTAAACTTTTAATTCAACTTTAAATTTAACTTTAAATTTAACTTTAAATTTAACTTTAAATTCAACATCAAATTTAACTTAAAATTCAACTTTAAAATAAACTCTTAATTCAACTTCAAATCTAACTTTTAATTCAACTTCAAATTTATCTTTAAATTCAACTTTAAATTCAACTTTAAATTCAACTTTAAGTTTTACTTTTAATGCAACTTTAAATTCAACTCAATTTAATTTAATTTCAATTTAACTTTGAATTCAACTTTAAACTAAACTTTTAATTCAACTTTAAATTTAACTTTATATTCAACTTTAAATCAAACTTTAAATTAAACATTAAATTAAACTTTAAATTTAACTTCAAATTTAACTTTAAATTCAACTTTAAATTTAACTTTAAATTCAACTTTCAATTTAACTTTAAATTCAACTTTAAATCCAACTTTTAACTAAGCTTTAAATTTAACTTAAATTTTAACTTTAAATTCAACTTTGAATTCAACTTTATATTCAACTTTGAATTCAACTTTAAATTTAAATTTCAATTTTACTTTAAATTTAACTTTAAATTCACCTTTTAATTTAACTTTAAATTCAACTTTATATTCAATTATCTATCTTTGAATTCAACTATAATTACAACTTTAAATTCAACTTTAAATTAAACTTTAAATTCAACTTTAAATCATTTAAATTCAACTTTAAATTCAACTTAAAATTTCACTTTCAATTCAACTTTAAATTCAATTTTAAAAACAACTTTACATTGAATTTGACTTTAAATTCGACTTCAAATTTAACTTTAAATTCAAATTTATATCTAACTTTAAATTCCACTTTAAATCAAATTTAAATTTAGTTTTAAATTCAACTTTAAATTCAAATTTAAATTTAACTTTAAATTCAACTTTAAATTCAACTTCAAATTCAACTTTAAATTCAACTTTCAATTTAACTTTAAATTCAACTTTAAATCTAACTTTAAATTCAACTTTTAATTTAACTTGAAATTCAACTTTTAATTTTTCTTTAAATTCAACTTTAAATTCAATTTTAAATTTAACTTTAAATTCAACTTTAAATTAAACTTTAAATTTCACTTTAAATTCAACTTTAAATTCAATTTTAAATTTAACTTTAAATTCAACTTTAAATTTAACTATACATTAAACTTTATATTCAACTTTAAATCAAACTTTAAATTAAACATTAAATTAAACTTTAAATTTAACTTCAAATTTTACTTTAAATTCAACTTTAAATTTAACTTTAAATTCAACTTTCAATTTGACTTTAAATTCAACTTTAAATTCAACATTTAACTAAGCTTTAAATTTAATTTAAATTTTAACTTTAAATTCAACTTTGAATTCAACTATAAATTTAAATTTCAATTTTACTTTAAATTTAACTTTAAATTCACCTTTTAATTTAACTTTAAATTCAACTTTATATTCAATTATCTATCTTTGAATTCAACTTTAATTACAACTTTAAATTTATCTTTAAATTTAACTTTAAATTCGACTTTAAATATAACTTTAAATTTAACTTTGATTTTAGCTTTAAATTCAACTTTAAATTTAACTTTAAATTCAACTTTAAATTCAGCTTTTAATTTAGTTTTAAATTCAACTTTAAGTTTAACTTTAAAATTATTTTTAAATTTAATTTTTAATTCAACGTTTAATTTGACAGAAATATAACTTTAAATTCAACTTTAAATTTATCTTTTATTTCAACTTTAAATTCAACTTTAAATTCAACTTGAAATTTGACTTTAAATTTTACTTTAAATTCAACTTTGAATTCAACTTTAAATTCACCTTTAAATTTAACTTTCAATTTTACTTTAAATTTAACTTTAAATTCAACTTCATATTCAACTATCTACCTTTGAATTCAACTTTAAATATAACTTTAACTTTAAAATAAACTTTAAATTTAACTTTAAATTAAACTTTGAATTCAACTTTAAATTCAACTTTAAATTTAACTTTAAATTAAACTTTAAATTCAGCTTTAAATTCAACTTAAAATTTGACTTTAAATTAAACCTTAAATTTAACTTTAAATTCGACTTTAAATATAACTTAAAATTTATCTTTAAGTTCAGCTTTTATTTCAACTTTAAAATCAACTTTAAATTTAACTTTAAATTCAACTTTAAATTCAACTTTAAATTTGACTTTTAATTTAACTTTAAATTCAACTTTAAATTCAACTTTCAATTCAATTTTAAATTAAGCTTTAAATTCAACTTTAAATTCAAATTTAAATTCAACTTTAAATTTATCTTTAAATTCAACTTTAAATTCAACTTTAAATTTAACTTTAAATTTAACATTAAATTTATTTTCAATTTCAACTCTTAATTTATCTTTAAATTCAACTTTAAATTCAACTTTCAATTTAACTTTAAATTCAACTTTAAATTTAACTTTAAATTCAACTTCAAATTTATCTATAAATTCAACTTTAATTCAACTTTAAATTAAACTTTAAATTCAACTTTAAATCATTTAAATTCAACTTTAAATTCAACTTAAAATTTCACTTTCAATTCAACTTTAAATTCAATTTTAAAAACAACTTTACATTGAATTTGACTTTAAATTCGACTTCAAATTTAACTTTAAATTCAAATTTATATCTAACTTTAAATTCAACTTTAAATCAACTTTAAATTTAGTTTTAAATTCAACTTTAAATTCAAATTTAAATTTAACTTTAAATTGAACTTTAAATTCAACTTCAAATTCAACTTTAAATTCAACTTTCAATTTAACTTTAAATTCAACTTTAAATCTAACTTTAAATTCAACTTTAAATTTAACTTTCAATTCAACTTAAAATTTAACTTTAAATTCAACTTTACATTTAACTTTAAATTCAACTTTAAATTTGACTTTTAATTTAACTTTAAATTCAACTTTAAATTCAACTTTCAATTCAACTTTAAATTTATCTTTAAATTCAATTTTAAATTCAACTTTAAATTGATCTTTAAATTCAATTTTAAATTCAACTTTAAATTTAACTTTAAATTTAACATTAAATTTATTTTCAATTTCAACTCTAAATTTATCTTTAAATTCAACTTTAAATTTAACTTTAAATTCAACTTTAAATTTAACTTTAAATTCAACTTCAAATTTATCTTAAAATTCAACTTTGAATTCAACTATAAATTTAAATTTCAATTTTACTTTAAATTTAACTTTAAATTCACCTTTTAATTTAACTTTAAATTCAACTTTATATTCAATTATCTATCTTTGAATTCAACTTTAATTACAACTTTAAATTTATCTTTTAATTTAACTTTAAATTCGACTTTAAATATAACTTTAAATTTAACTTTGAATTTAGCTTTAAATTCAACTTTAAATTTAACTTTAAATTCAACTTTAAATTCAGCTTTTAATTTAGTTTTAAATTCAACTTTAAGTTTAACTTTAAATTTATTTTTAAATTTAATTTTTAATTCAACGTTTAATTTGACAGAAATATAACTTTAAATTCAACTTTAAATTTATCTTTTATTTCAACTTTAAATTCAACTTCAAATTCAACTTGAAATTTGACTTTAAATTTTACTTTAAATTCAACTTTGAATTCAACTTTAAATTCACCTTTAAATTTAACTTTCAATTTTACTTTAAATTTAACTTTAAATTCAACTTCATATTCAACTATCTACCTTTGAATTCAACTTTAAATATAACTTTAACTTTAAAATAAACTTTAAATTTAACTTTAAATTAAACTTTGAATTCAACTTTAAATTCAACTTTAAATTTAACTTTAAATTAAACTTTAAATTCAGCTTTAAATTCAACTTAAAATTTGACTTTATATTAAACCTTAAATTTAACTTTAAATTCGACTTTAAATATAACTTAAAATTCAACTTTAAATTCAGCTTTTAATTTAGTTTTAAATTCAACTTTAAGTTTAACTTTAAATTTATTTTTAAATTTAATTTTTAATTCAACGTTTAATTTGACAGAAATATAACTTTAAATTCAACTTTAAATTTATCTTTTATTTCAACTTTAAATTCAACTTCAAATTCAACTTGAAATTTGACTTTAAATTTTACTTTAAATTCAACTTTGAATTCAACTTTAAATTCACCTTTAAATTTAACTTTCAATTTTACTTTAAATTTAACTTTAAATTCAACTTCATATTCAACTATCTACCTTTGAATTCAACTTTAAATATAACTTTAACTTTAAAATAAACTTTAAATTTAACTTTAAATTAAACTTTGAATTCAACTTTAAAATCAACTTTAAATTTAACTTTAAATTCAACTTTAAATTCAACTTTAAATTTGACTTTTAATTTAACTTTAAATTCAACTTTAAATTCAACTTTCAATTCAACTTTAAATTAAGCTTTAAATTCAATTTTAAATTCAAATTTAAATTCAACTTTAAATTTATCTTTAAATTCAACTTTAAATTAATCTTTAAATTCAATTTTAAATTCAACTTTAAATTTAACTTTAAATTTAACTTTAAATTCAACTTTAAATTTAACTTTAAATTCAACTTAAAATTTATCTATAAATTCAACTTTAATTCAACTTTAAATTAAACTTTAAATTCAACTTTAAATCATTTAAATTCAACTTTAAATTCAACTTAAAATTTCACTTTCAATTCAACTTTAAATTCAATTTTAAAAACAACTTTACATTGAATTTGACTTTAAATTCGACTTCAAATTTAACTTTAAATTCAAATTTATATCTAACTTTAAATTCAACTTTAAATCAACTTTAAATTTAGTTTTAAATTCAACTTTAAATTCAAATTTAAATTTAACTTTAAATTGAACTTTAAATTCAACTTCAAATTCAACTTTAAATTCAACTTTCAATTTAACTTTAAATTCAACTTTAAATCTAACTTTAAATTCAACTTTAAATTTAACTTTCAATTCAACTTAAAATTTTACTTTAAATTCAACTTTACATTCAATTTGACTTTAAATTCGACTTTAAATTTAACTTTAAATTCAACATCAAATTTATCTTTAAATTCATTTTTAAATTCAACTTTAAATTCAACTTTAAATTTAACTTTAAATTCAACTTTAAATTTGACTTTTAATTTAACTTTAAATTCAACTTTAAATTCAACTTTCAATTCAACTTTAAATTGAGCTTTAAATTCAACTTTAAATTCAAATTTAAATTCAACTTTAAATTTATCTTTAAATTCAACTTTAAATTTATCTTTAAATTCAATTTTAAATTCAACTTTAAATTTAACTTTAAATTTAACATTAAATTTATTTTCAATTTCAACTCTAAATTTATCTTTAAATTCAACTTTAAATTCAACTTTAAATTTAACTTTAAATTCAACTTTAAATTTAACTTTAAATTCAACTTCAAATTTATCTTTAAATTCAACTTTAATTCAACTTTAAATTAAACTTTAAATTCAACTTTAAATCACTTAAATTCAACTTTAAATTCAACTTAAAATTTCACTTTCAATTCAACTTTAAATTCAATTTTAAAAACAACTTTACATTGAATTCGACTTTAAATTTGACTTCAAATTTAACTTTAAATTCAAATTTATATCTAACTTTAAATTCAACTTTAAATCAACTTTAAATTTAGTTTTAAATTCAACTTTAAATTCAAATTTAAATTAATTTTCAACGTTTAATTTGACAGAAATATAACTTTAAATTCAACTTTAAATTTATCTTTTATTTCAACTTTAAATTCAACTTTAAATTCAACTTTAAATTTTACTTTAAATTCAACTTTGAATTCAACTTTAAATTCAAATTTAAATTTAACTTTCAATTTTACTTTAAATTTAACTTTAAATTCATCTTCATATTCAACTATCTACCTTTGAATTGAACTTTAAATATAACTTTAACTTTAAAATAAACTTTAAATTCAACTTTAAATTAAACTTTAAATTCAACTTTAAATTTATCTTTAAATACAACTTTAAATTCAACTTAAAATTTGGCTTTAAATTAAACTTTAAATTTAACTTTAAATTCGACTTTAAATATAACTTAAAATTTAACTTTAAGTTCAGCTTTTAATTCAACTTTAAATTCAACTTTAAATTTAACTTTAAATTAAACTTTAAATTCGACTTTAAATTTAACTTTGAATTCAGCTTTTAATTCAACTTTAAATTTAACTTCAAATTCAACTTCAAATTCAACTTTAAATTTAACTTCATTTTCGACATTAGATCTTTCTTTAAATTTAACTTTAAATTTAACTTTAAATTTAACTTTAAATTTAACTCTAAATTCAACTTTAAATTTAATTTTAAATTAAACTTTAAATTTAACTTTAAATTAAACTTTTAATTTAACTTTAAATTCAACTTTAAATTTTTCTTTAAATTAAACTTTCAATTCAACTTTTAATTCAACTTTAAATTCAACTTTACATTCAATTTGAATTTAAATTCGACTTTAAATTTAACTTTAAATTCAGCTATGAATAAATTTTAAATTCAACTATAATTTTAACTTTAAATTAAACTTTAAATTTAACTTTAAATTCGACTTTAAATTCACCTTTAAATTTAACTAAATTCAACTATGAATAAATTTTGAATTCAACTATAATTTTAACTTTAAATTAAACTTTAAATTTAACTTTAAATTCAACTTTAAATTTTATTTTAAATTCAACTTTAAATTTAACTTTCAATTCTACTTTAAATTCAACTTTAACTTTAACTATTAATTTTAATTTAAATTCGACTTTAAATTCAACTTTAAAATCAATTTTTAATTCAATTTTAAATTCAACTTTAAATTTAACTCCAAATTCAACATTAAATTTAGCTTAAAATTAAACTTTTAATTCAACTTTAAATTTATTTTTAAATTTAACTTTAAATTCAACTTTAATTTTAACTTTAAATTCAACTTTAAAATAAACTCTTAATTCAACTTCAAATCTAACTTTTAATTCAACTTCAAATTTATCTTTAAATTCAACTTTAAATTCAACTTTAAATTCAACTTTAAGTTTTACTTTTAATGCAACTTTAAATTCAACTCAATTTAATTTAATTTCAATTTAACTTTGAATTCAACTTTAAACTAAACTTTTAATTCAACTTTAAATTTAACTTTAAGTTTAACTTTAAATTTAACTTTTAATTCAACTTTAAATTTAACTATACATTTAACTTTATATTCAACTTTAAATCAAACTTTAAATTAAACATTAAATTAAACTTTAAATTTAACTTCAAATTTAACTTTAAATTCAACTTTAAATTTAACTTTAAATTCAACTTTCAATTTAACTTTAAATTCAATTATAAATTTAACTTTAAATTCAACTTTAAATTCAACTTTTAATTCAACTTTATGTATAACTTCCAATTCAACTTTTAATTCAACTTTACATTCAATTTGAATTTAAATTCGACTTTAAATTTAACTTTAAATTCAACTTTAAATTCAGCTATAAATTTAACTTACAATTTGACTTTAAATCTTACTTTAAATTCACCTTTAAATTTAACTTTAAATTCAACTTTGAATAAATTTTAAATTCAACTATAAATTTAACTTTAAATTAAACTTTCAATTCTACTTTAAATTCAACTTTAACTTTAACTTTTAATTTTACTTTAAATTCGACTTTAAATTCAACTTTAAAATCAACTTTTAATTCAACTCTAAATTTGACTTTAAATTTAATTTTATATTAAACTTTAAATTCAACTTTAAATTCAACTTTAAATTTAACTTAAAATTCAACTTCAAATCTATCTTTAAAATCAACATTAAATTAAACTTTAAATTTCATTTCAAATTTAACTTTAAATTCAACTTTAAATTTAACTTTAAATTCAACTTCAAATTTATATTTAAATTCAACTTAAATTGAACTTTAAATTCGACTTTAAATTTAACTTTAAATTCAACTTGGAGTTCAACTTTAAATTCAACTTTAAATTCAACTTTAAATCTAACTTTAAATTAAACTTTTAATTCAACTTGAAATATAACTTTAAATTCAACTTTAAATTCAACTTTAAATTCAACTTTAAATTTAACTTTAAATTCAACTTTAAATTTAACTTTAAATTCAACTTTAAATTCAGCTTTTAATTTAGTTTTAAATTCAACTTTAAAATAAACTTTTAATTCAACTTTAAATTTAATTTTAAATTAAACTTTAAATTCAACTTTAAATTTAACTTTAAATTCGACTTTAAATATAACTCAAAATTTATCTATAAGTTCAGCTTTTAATTCAACTTTAAATTCAACTTTAAATTTAACTTTAAATTCAACTTTAAATTCAACTTTGAATTTGACTTTTATTTTAACTTTAAATTCAACTTTAAATTCAACTTTCAATTCAACTTTAAATTTAACTTTAAATTCAAATTTAAATTCAACTTTAAATTTATCTTTAAATTCAACTTTAAATTTATCTTTAAATTCAATTTTAAATTCAACTTTAAATTTAACTTTAAATTTAACACTAAATTTAACTTTAAATTTCAACTCTAAATTTATCTTTAAATTCAACTTTAAATTCAACTTTAAATTTAACTTTAAATTCAACTTTAAATTTAACTTTAAATTAAACTTTAAATCATTTAAATTCAACTTTAAATTCAACTTAAAATTTCACTTTCAATTCAACTTTAAATTCAATTTTAAAAACAACTTTACATTGAATTTGACTTTAAATTCGACTTCAAATTTAACTTTAAATTCAAATTTATATCTAACTTTAAATTCAACTTTAAATCAACTTTAAATTTAGTTTTAAATTCAACTTTAAATTCAAATTTAAATTAATTTTCAACGTTTAATTTGACAGAAATATAACTTTAAATTCAACTTTAAATTTATCTTTTATTTTAACTTTAAATTCAACTTTAAATTCAACTTTAAATTTTACTTTAAATTCAACTTTGAATTCAACTTTAAATTCAAATTTAAATTTAACTTTCAATTTTACTTAAAATTTAACTTTAAATTCATCTTCATATTCAACTATCTACCTTTGAATTCAACTTTAAATATAACTTTAACTTAAAAATAAACTTTAAATTCAACTTTAAATTAAACTTTAAATTCAACTTTAAATTTATCTTTAAATACAACTTTAGATTCAACTTAAAATTTGACTTTAAATTAAACTTTAAATTTAACTTTAAATTCGACTTTAAATATAACTTAAAATTTAACTTTAAGTTCAGCTTTTAATTCAACTTTAAATTTAACTTTAAATTAAACTTTAAATTCGACTTTAAATTTAACTTTGAATTCAGCTTTTAATTCAACTTTAAATTTAACTTTAAATTCAACTTTAAATTCAACTTTAAATTTAACTTCATTTTCGACTTTAGATCTTTCTTTAAATTTAACTTTAAATTTAACTTTAAATTTAACTTTAAATTTAACTTTAAATTTAACTTTAAATTTAACTTTAAATTTAACTTTAAATTTAACTTTAAATTCAACTTTAAATTTAATTTTAAATTAAACTTTAAATTTAACTTTAAATTAAACTTTTAATTTAACTTTAAATTCAACTTTAAAATTTTTCTTTAAATTAAACTTTCAATTCAACTTTTAATTCAACTTTAAATTCAACTTTACATTCAATTTGAATTTAAATTCGACTTTAAATTTAACTTTAAATTCAGCTATGAATAAATTTTTAATTCAACTATAATTTTAACTTTAAATTAAACTTTAAATTTAACTTTAAATTAAACTTTAAATTTAACTTTAAATTTAACTTTAAATTCAACTATGAATAAATTTTAAATTCAACTATAATTTTAACTTTAAATTAAACTTTAAATTTAACTTTAAATTCAACTTTAAATTTTATTTTAAATTCAACTTTAAATTTAACTTTTAATTTTACTTTAAATTTGACTTTAAATTCAACTTTAAAATCAATTTTTAATTCA
The DNA here is from genome assembly GCA_914767635.1 of Melanostoma mellinum. NCBI lineage: Eukaryota > Metazoa > Arthropoda > Insecta > Diptera > Syrphidae > Melanostoma > Melanostoma mellinum. Next base: position 205,493,115 of record OU612058.1, read on the forward strand.
ATTTTAAATTCAACTTTAAATTTAATTCCAAATTCAACATTAAATTTAGCTTAAAATTAAACTTTTAATTCAACTTTAAATTTAACTTTAAATTTAACTTTAAATTTAACTTTAAATTCAACATCAAATTTAACTTAAAATTCAACTTTAAAATAAACTCTTAATTCAACTTCAAATCTAACTTTTAATTCAACTTCAAGTTTATCTTTAAATTCAACTTTAAATTCAACTTTAAATTCAACTTTAAATTCAACTTTAAGTTTTACTTTTAATGCAACTTTAAATTCAACTCAATTTAATTTAATTTCAATTTAACTTTGAATTCAACTTTAAACTAAACTTTTAATTCAACTTTAAATTTAACTTTAAATTTAACTTTAAATTTAACTTTTAATTCAACTTTAAATTTAACTTTCAATTCTACTTTAAATTCAACTTTAACTTTAACTTTTAATTTTACTTTAAATTTGACTTTAAATTCAACTTTAAAATCAATTTTTAATTCAATTTTAAATTCAACTTTAAATTTAATTCCAAATTCAACATTAAATTTAGCTTAAAATTAAACTTTTAATTCAACTTTAAATTTAACTTTAAATTTAACTTTAAATTTAACTTTAAATTCAACATCAAATTTAACTTAAAATTCAACTTTAAAATAAACTCTTAATTCAACTTCAAATCTAACTTTTAATTCAACTTCAAATTTATCTTTAAATTCAACTTTAAATTCAACTTTAAATTCAACTTTAAATTCAACTTTAAGTTTTACTTTTAATGCAACTTTAAATTCAACTCAATTTAATTTAATTTCAATTTAACTTTGAATTCAACTTTAAACTAAACTTTTAATTCAACTTTAAATTTAACTTTATATTCAACTTTAAATCAAACTTTAAATTAAACATTAAATTAAACTTTAAATTTAACTTCAAATTTAACTTTAAATTCAACTTTAAATTTAACTTTAAATTCAACTTTCAATTTAACTTTAAATTCAACTTTAAATCCAACTTTTAACTAAGCTTTAAATTTAACTTAAATTTTAACTTTAAATTCAACTTTTAATTCAACTTTAAATTGAGCTTTAAATTCAACTTTAAATTCAAATTTAAATTCAACTTTAAATTTATCTTTAAATTCAACTTTAAATTTATCTTTAAATTCAATTTTAAATTCAACTTTAAATTTAACTTTAAATTTAACATTAAATTTATTTTCAATTTCAACTCTAAATTTATCTTTAAATTCAACTTTAAATTCAACTTTAAATTTAACTTTAAATTCAACTTTAAATTTAACTTTAAATTCAACTTCAAATTTATCTTAAAATTCAACTTTAATTCAACTTTAAATTAAACTTTAAATTCAACTTTAAATCATTTAAATTCAACTTTAAATTCAACTTAAAATTTCACTTTCAATTCAACTTTAAATTCAATTTTAAAAACAACTTTACATTGAATTTGACTTTAAATTCGACTTCAAATTTAACTTTAAATTCAAATTTATATCTAACTTTAAATTCCACTTTAAATCAAATTTAAATTTAGTTTTAAATTCAACTTTAAATTCAAATTTAAATTTAACTTTAAATTCAACTTTAAATTCAACTTCAAATTCAACTTTAAATTCAACTTTCAATTTAACTTTAAATTCAACTTTAAATCTAACTTTAAATTCAACTTTAAATTTAACTTTCAATTCAACTTAAAATTTAACTTTAAATTCAACTTTACATTCAATTTGACTTTAAATTCGACTTTAAATTTAACTTTAAATTCAACATCAAATTTATCTTTAAATTCATTTTTAAATTCAACTTTAAATTTAACTTTAAATTCACCTTTAAATTTAACTTTAAATTCAACTTTGAATTAACTTTAAATTCCACTTTAAATTCAACTTTTAATTTATCTTTAAATTCAACATTAAATTTTTCTTTAAATTCAACTTTAAATTCAATTTTAAGTTTAACTATAAATTCAACTTTAAATCTAACTTTAAATTCAACTTTGAATAAATTTTAAATTCAACTATAATTTTAACTTTAAATTAAACTTTCAATTCTACTTTAAATTCAACTTTAAATTTAACTTAAAATTCAACTTTAAATCTATCTTTAAATTCAACATTAAATTAAACTTTAAATTGAATTTCAAATTTAACTTTAAATTCAACTTTAAATTTAACTTTAAATTCAACTTCAAATTTATATTTAAATTCAACTTAAATTGAACTTTAAATTTAACTTTAAATTCAACTTTACATTCAATTTGACTTTAAATTCGACTTTAAATTTAACTTTAAATTCAACTTGGAGTTCAACTTTAAATTCAACTTTAAATTCAACTTTAAATCTAACTTTAAATTAAACTTTTAATTCAACTTGAAATATAACTTTAAATTCAACTTTAAATTTAACTTTTAATTCAACTCTAAATTTGACTTTAAATTCAACTATAAATTCAACTTTAAATTTAACTTAAAATTCAACTCTAAATTTAACTTTAAATTTAACTTTCAACTCAACTTTAAGTTCAACTTTAAATTTAACTTTAAATTCAACTTTAAATTTAACTTTCAACTCAACTTTAAGTTCAACTTTAAATTTAACTTTAAATTCAACTTTAAATTTAACTTTATATTCAACTTTAAATCTTACTTTAAATTCAACTTCACATTGAACTTTAAATTCATCTTTAAATTTAACTTTTAATTCCACTTTAAGTTTAACTTTAAATTTAACTTTAAATTCATTTTTAAATTGAATTTCAAATTCAACTATAAATTTTACTTTTAATTCGACCTTATATTTAACTTTAAATTTAACTTTAAATTTAACTTTAAACTCAACTTTAAATTTAACTTTTAATTTAACTTTAACTTGAGCTTTAAATTCAACTTTAAATTTACCTTCAAACTCAACTTTAAATTGAATTTCAAATTCAACTTTAAATTTAACTTTAAATTCAACTTTAAAATAAACTTTGAATTCAACTTTAAATTCTACTTAAAATTTAGCTTTAAGTTCAACTTAAAACTTAACTTCAAATTCAACTTTAAATTTAACTTTAAATCCAACTTTAAATTTAAATTTAAATCCAACTTTAAATTTAAATTTAAATTCAACTTTGAATTAAACTTTTATTTAAACTTTAAATTCGACTTTTAATTTAACTTTAAATTTAACTTTTAATTCAACTTTAAATTATACTTTAAATTTAACTTTGAATTCAACTTTAAATTTAACTTTAAATTTAACTTTACATTCAACTGTAAATCTAACTTAAAATTTAACTTTAAATTCAACTTTTAATTCAACTTTAAATTTAACTTTAAAATAAACTTTGAATTCAACTTTAAATTCTACTTAAAATTTAGCTTTAAGTTCAACTTAAAACTTAACTTTAAATTCAACTTTAAATTTAGCTTTTAATTCAACTTCAAATTCAACTTCAAATTTAACTTTAAATTTAACTTTAAATCCAACTTTAAATTTAAATTTAAATCCAACTTTAAATTTAAATTTAAATTCAACTTTGAATTAAACTTTTATTTAAACTTTAAATTCGACTTTTAATTTAACTTTAAATTTAACTCTTAATTCAACTTTAAATTATACTTTAAATTTAACTTTAAATTTTACTTTAAATTTAACTTTAAATTTTACTTTAAATTTAACTTTAAATTTAGCCTTAAATTAAACTTTAAATTTAACTTCGAATTCAACTTTGAATTGAATTTTAAATTCAACTTAAATTCAACTTTAAATTCAACTGTAGATCTAACTTAAAATAAAACTTTAAACCAAAATTTAAATTGAACTTTAAATTTAAATTTAACTTTAAATTTAAATTCAACTTTAAATTCAACTATCAATTAAGCTTCAAATTTAGCTTCAAATTTGACTTTAAATTTAACTTTTAATTCAACTTTATATTTTACTTTAAATGAAACTTTTAATTTAACTTTAAATTTGACTTTTAATTCAACTTTAAATCTAACTTTAAATTTAACTTTAAATTCAACTTTAAATTTAACTTTAAATTTAACTTTAATTTAACTTTAAATTTAACTTTTAATTCCGCTTTATATTCTACTTTGAATGAAACTTTTAGTTTAACTTTAAATTTGACTTTAGATTCAACTTTAAACTAAACTTTCACTTTAACTTTAAATTCGACTTTAAATTTAACTTCGAAATCAACTTTAAATTGAATTTTAAATTCATTTTGATATTTAACTTTAAGTTCAACTTAAAATTAAACTTTAAATTTAACTTTTAATTTAACTTTAAATTCGACTTTAAATTTAACTTTAAATTTAACTTTAAATTTAACTTACAATTCAACTTTAAGTTCAACTTTAAATTCAACTGTTAATCCAACTTTAAATTTAACTTTAAATATAACTTTAAATTCAACTTTAAGTTCAACTTTAAATTTAACTTTAATTTTAACTTTAAATTTAGCTTTAAAATAAACTTTATATTGAATGAATTGTTTTTTTCAGACGGTAGCTGTTGTGCAATTTTTTATTAGATATTTGGCAGTGTACATAAGACGCATACCCACTTTTCAATACGAGATTTACAGGCAATCTTCCTGTTTGTTGGATCCAGTATAGCAGCATGTGAGGAAGAGATTCTTCGAAGGCAGAATGAGCGCTAGAACATTAAACCCTTGGTAATTGTTGCTGGAACTGTCTTAGAACCTAAGGACCATAGTGGTATACATCGACGGAATTAAATGTAAGCAGAACTAGGTTCTTTTGGCAAATGACCTATCGTTCAAGGTTTAAATTTGTTCAATTTGATATACCCTATGTCATCTGATTTTGTTTGGTTATTTATACAAAAGTTTTCTTATAAAATTGAGACGACTTATGATAAAAATAGTCCAAAAGTAAGTGCACTTATTAATAAGTTAAGCAAACCATAAATAAGTTTTTTGTAATTAAAATTGAATTTGTTTTTGAAAAATTTATATTTGCTTGATTTTAAGCAAATGTTCTTCTCATTTCGAAATGATTTCTCACAAATTTGAAGAGATCCATACAATTATTCTATCAATTCGAATAAAGCAAAGCGTTAAAATGGAGAATAATATGAGTGAAATCAAAGAAATGATAGTAAATTTGAAAAAAAAAAAGATCCATTGAACCGAAGAATATTCTATCAATTTGACGGAACGCACGTGCATTTAATCGAAAAAAAAGTCTGCAATTTGAAGAACACAAGGCATATTGATGAAATGGATGTGTTAAATTGACAAAAAAAAATTTGTTGATTTGAATAAAAAGATGCACCAATTGGAAGAATGTTAATTCAATTTCAAAAAAAAATTAGTGTTGAAGTGAAGATGTTTTTTCAACTTGAATAAAATATTACCAGAAAATGATGAAAAGATCGGAAACACTTTGTCAAGTTGAAGAATACACTTTCAATTTAAAGAAATCAAAAAGTTGAAACGAATAAATTTTGTTTCACTTTGAAGAATATTACTTCAAAATTTAGAAAAGATTTAGTTAAGTTGAAGATTGACTATTCACTTAATTTCAATGAAGAATGAAGTTCTGTGGATTCAACATAACAACGAAAAATTTTCTGCATTTCTTCAAAACAACAAAATTCATTGAATAGTACAAAATATTTTTTTAAAATAATGGATAGGTTTCATTGGCCTTATATTGATCACCCATTCTTCAATTCTACCTACTTTTTATTCAATCTGACTACCAAATTTGGTTGAAAACTAAAAAAAATTCTGACAAAACCATGCTTCCTGACTATGAACCTTTCATTACAAAAATCCAGCTTTCAACTTCAGTTAACTTTTCGAAGAATTGTTTACGAGCTTCTTAAAATATAGAAGTAGCATTTAACAAAGTTCTTTTATCAAAAAAAAAAGTAAAATAATGCTTTCCTATGACATGGACTAGCTGAGCAGTAAACATTATCCAATTTCAATGAATCAGTATTACATACAACGATTTTTCCATTAGAAGTGTTGGTATAATTTACTCATTCACATTTACCATTTAACCTTATTGAAATCAAGGATGACAGCTTGTTGGCAATAATTTACAAAATTCTTCACGTTCTGTGAACAGTAAACGGCATATCAATTATGTTTGTACAGACGTGATGTTCACACTGGAGACGAAATAGGTACGTAAATAACAACAACAAAGTAGGTAGCGAATTTGTCTAATCAAATAATAATAATTCGAAGTGAAAAGACCCCATATTGAGTTTGTCTTAATTTGATGACGTATTAGACTTTAAGAAGATTAAAGGAAAAAATGACAAAGTAGTAACCTTAGAAGAGCATTCAACCTCAGTCTTGCCTCATCCTCAGAAACTTATACCAGACACTCACTTTTAGGTTACACATGTTTAACACAAGATTCATGAGTACCTAAATGAATAGTGCAAAGGTGCCTTGGGGACCACAAAAACACTCCTTATATTGTGTTAAATTAAACTACCACCATAATTATTCTCCAAAAAGGCTTCAAACATTTGTCAGATTACATTTAATGGCACCTTAGTTCCTTTGGGTTTTGGAATTGGTGTCTGATTTTGTCTCAATTTGTTTTATGTCATCTCACATTTTAACATTTTAACGAAGTAGGTAATGTTGATGTAAATCACCAAAACAATTTACTTGTAATTATGTCTGACAAATAATGCTGGGCAGAAGTTTGAGGTGTTTCCCAATGTGATGTGGGTGTTTTCTTTCACTTAAGTGAACCAGACATGAGTAGTTTTGATCATGTATCAACCGACCTGTTTGCATAAAGTTATGATGAAATAAACATTAACATTTCGTGCTTATGAAGGGGACTAAATGTGAAAGGTCTTTGTTAAATAAGCTCTCGCCAGAAAAATATAAAGTGATTACTAACTTTGCAAGAAAAATATCAATAAAAGCCGTATTGAACCGCCGCCGCCGCCGCACAGCATTATACAATTTAGCTTAGACTGGATTAAAAATTCTCATGCGGCCACATGGTTGTCAACAATAGATGTCTGAGGAGCCCACATCAACTCGGAGCATTCCTTTCTTGTAGCCGATTGAGAATGTCCTACACTCGTAAAAAGAATACAATGAATGTACTTATGACATTTGAAAGCTGCAATCCATAATCAAAGCTGCAATTTCTGATGTTTTTTATACCAATTGGCCAACGAATCGGATGTGCAAAGAAAGATAAGATAAAGATAAAGAGCTGTACAATCTGGAAGGAAGAAATGAACATACTGCTCACATTAAGAAAAAATATAAAAATGCCACTTTCTTGCTTATAAACGCTGAAAACTTAATCAAAATCGTTGAAAGAGTTTTTAAAAATCAAATATGCAAATTTTAATATCTTGTCAGAAGATTAAAATTAAAGGCTACCATTTTTAAAATATGTATTCCAAAACATTTGAATATTTTTAAATTAATAAAAATTGAAAGAATTAAAATTTTCCAAATGTTTATGAGCAATTTTTCTCAAAAAATCTAGGGCTACCAAAATATAAAATTTAGTCAAAATCATGTTAACCACAAAGGAAAAATCGTACCGTTTTTAAACTTTTTCCAACACTTTTTTACATCATAAGAAATAAGATCAAGAAATAATACACAAAATTTTACCGAAATCGTTAGAGAGGCTGTAGAAAAAAATTATAGTATAGTATTATCATAAGGGTTTTATGGCAGGTACCATTATTTCAAGATAAAAAGCCGACTTCATTCTAAGTGGATCAGACACTAAGCCACCAATGGTAAAAGGCCAGATAAATAAAAAACTTCTTTATGTGTAGAAGTTTATGAATTCCGTCTTCTTATAAAGTGACTCGCTCACGGCAATATTTTTGTTTTACTTTAGGAATAGAAAGGCCTCACTTCGCAATTACAAAAACGACCCTAAAGTAAAAAAAATGGTCGCAACTGGGTCAAACGAACTTGCGATTGTGTGCTAAATACGATGTCAAAATCTTAAGGCTACGTAAAAAGTTTTAGTACTCGCTCTTCACTATATATTTAGAGGTCCAGGGTTGCCAACTACATGCTAGTTATGGAAACTGAATTAAATCACGCAAAATATGGCAAAAAATTCAATTAAATATTCCAAAGGTTTCAAACGAAAATCTAAAAACGCCATTCTTTTCCAGTTGCTTATATATATAAACACTATCGACCAATTTTTAAGTTGTCAGCTATTCCGAAACTTTTCGAAAATATAGTGTGAGATAGATTTTCGTTTCTGCTGAAAGAAATCATCTCACCATACCAACATGGTTTTATTTCTGGTAGGTCAACTACTACCAACCTTTCTATTTTCTCAAATTATGTTTTAAATAAGCTAGAGGACGGATATCAAGTGGACGTGATCTATACTGACTTTGTGAAAGCGTTTGATAAAGTCAGTCATTCTATTCTAATTGATAAACTGGAAAGTATTGGTTTTCATTCAAGTGTTTTGAAATGGCTTTCGTCTTATTTGGTTGGACGCGTTCAGTTTGAGTCAGTCGATAGTTTTCTTTCAAGTCCCGTGTTTGTATCATCAGGTGTCCCTCAAGGTAGTCACCTTGGTCCTTGGTTTGATGCATCAAACTTCAAGCAGGTTGTGTGCTTCTGCAAAAAGACCTGGACAGGCTGACTGAATGGTGTAATGTTAACCATTTATTTTTAAATGTCAGCAAATGTCAATGTTTTTCTTTCTTTCGTACTGTAATGACCCATTACAAATTCACCCCCACATCAATTATACGACACAACCAAAACAACCTAATCATACTATGCCCGATACATAACGCAACACAACAACACTACAGGCACTTGAGTTTCAATGCGTTAAATGGAATTTGGTATTTTGAGTTGGTTCATTTTTACAACTCACACCCACTTGTCACCGAAAGGTGTATAAGACAACCAACCCACGACATGAAAAATCAGTCTGCGCCGACCGTGGCAAGTGAGCGGTCATCTAGGAGAGGTTCGGGTGAGTGTAATAGTGTCCACCGCTATCTCGGTGTGAATTTAGTGTCCAACGCTATCTCGTTGTAAATTTAGTGTCCAACGCTATCTCGTTGTGAATTTAGTGTCCAACGCTATCTCGTTGTGAATTTAGTGTCCAACGCTATCTCGTTGTGAATTCAGTGTCCAACGCTATCTCGTTGTGAATCTAGTGTCCAACGCTATCTCGTTGTGAGTTTAGTGTCCAATGCTATCTCGTTGTGAATTTAGTGGCTCCTGCTATCTCAGAGCAACCTTTAACTCCCGCTTCCGAGTATCATTACAGATCTTTACCAAGCACCCAGCGTGACCTCAAATCCGAGCCCTGGACAAGAAACAGTACACCGAGTGTCTCGAAGACCAATCCACACGTAATCCAGGATAGGAGACCATCATTCGATTGGATCTGAAGACCCATACGAGAACCTGGTCGTAACTCCCGGACTAGACCACACCTAACCGAACCCCAAGTGAAACCCCCCTCATCCGAAGAGGCCTATTTGGAATCTACTCATAGCAATAGAACTAGAAACCTGAATTGAAATTATAAAAGCTTAAAACCATTGTACAAAATATTATAAGAAAGTCACAATTTTTATATCGGAAATAAAACTAACTTCATTAAACTAAAGTTTTGCTGCTTCTTTAGAAGACTTTGGATCCGCTGAGCCTACCTCAGCCTTTGATAAAAAGCATCCTCACAGTGTATATTCCCCTATTTTCTCTGATTATAAGATCGGAACCAGTGTTCTTGAAAGTCTTTAAAAAAAAAACCTAGGTGTTGTTTTTGATAAAAAATTTAATTCTAACAAGCATATCGACTATATTGCAGCCAAAGCCAATTCCATGTTAGGTTTCATTAAACGTAATTCAGTTGATTTCACCGACCCATTCACCCTAAAATCTCTTTTTTCAGCCTATGTTAGATCAATCTTGGAATACTGCTGTGTGGTTTGGAATCAATACTACAACACTCACTCCATGAGATTGCAAAGTATTCAAAGAAAATTCACAAAGTTTGTATGGAAACTTAATTGGAATATTGAAATGCCTTCGTATAGTACCAGATGTCAACTTATTGGCATACAGTCGCTTGAGAATCGACGTAAAATCTTCTCCATTATGTTTATCAACGATATTTTAACACATCATATTAATTGTCCGCATCTTCTATCTCTAATCGATATTTATGCAACATATCACCAGCTAAGAGAACGCAATCTTTTCCGTGAAAATATTCATACGGTTAATAACGCATTTAATGAGCCAATAAATAACTCGCTGTGTTAGAGAAACAAACTTGATCTCAATAGAAATTGATTTTAATTTCCAATATAACAGGGCCATTTTAAAAAACAAACTCCTGTTTCATTTTTTAAATAACTAAATGTAACTTACACATACACTCATTATTTAACTTGATTTAATTTGTAATAATACTTTCATATTTGTATATAGATAGATATTTTTCTAGTCTGTAAGATGATTATTGTAATCTCTGATTGCGGAATTGCATTTATTTTACTGTTTTACATTCTGTTCTACATTGCCGCCCCAGGTGCCACCCACGCTACTGGTTGTACGGCAGGTACCGTTACTAGACCTAGAGACCCAATTCCAAAAATCCCTCTGTAGGGTGCGCCACATAGCTCAACTGCAAAGTTGGTCTAGCGGTTCAGGCTGTAGGTCCATATACCGACAGACAGACAGACAGCCAGAATTGCAGGACCCACTTTTTTCGTATTCTCTATCATGGTAATGTCATGTTTAATTGTTATCACAAAAAGTTTTATGGCATGGCATAAAGTAAGGCAGAAAATATATTTTTTTTTTTACTTTTCGGTTACTACTTTGTGAAGAACATTAAGAACTCAACCACGTCATCGGTTACAACACTTGTCTTCAATGACTCTTCGTATATCAACTCTATCGATGAAGGCAATTTAATGCTACATGGACATTTCTTTAATTCTGCAATGAAGCCGATTTTCTTTCGCAACGATTGCAATAACATCCCTTTTTTCCCAGGCCACGGAAACGTTGATAAATATCAAAAGCGTTCCCTGGTGATCTGATGGGTTTCCTCCAACATAAAATGCGTTCATTGTATTTGATATATCTAAATCATCTGACAGAGTTTGGCATTAGGTTCTTTTATCGAAAATGCGTGCTACTGATATCAATTATTTCTTCCTCCTCGGTGGATTAGAAACAATTGAGTTTGAAGGAGTACAGAGGTACAATTTGAAAAGATTCAGTACAATCAGCGGATTTGCGTCTTTAATGGATTGCATGAAAAAAAACATGAAAAGTATAAGAAATTGTAACCGAAAATCATATTTTGCTTAGAGATTAACTTATGAAGTTATCATCCGTAATGCTTTCGTTTTCATACCCGCAGATATTCAATCTTAGATTTGAGCTCATTCAACTCTTCAGATCGTCTTCAGTTTGTCTTCTAAAATGTGACCCATCTTGATTTCATTTTAAATAAATCATAGCGTTTTTTGAAATTGAGAGCCATTCTCGCTCGATGTGTCAGTGCAAGAACTCCACGGAACGAAATGTTGATCTTTGTTTGAACAATAAAATAGCAAAATATTATTATAACAACAACTTACTGAGCGAGTCACAAGCTGGTTTTCGAAAGAATTACTCGACAATCGACCAAATCTATTCGCTCACCAATATAGCAGAAATCTTCATTGTCAAAGTTTGTAAACGTTTTGGAGCATCTTTATAGCGCAACAACTTCTGCAGTCGCTTTTGGAAGCAAAGTATCCCAGCAATTCGAAGTAGAAATAGGTCTGAGGCAGGGATGTAATTTGAGTCCCCTATTATTTGCCCTATTTATTGATGACTTAGAAGAGATTTTGCAAGGTGGGGTTCGTGTCTCAGCAAATCTTTTAATTAAGGTTCTCATGTTTGCGGACGACATTGTGGTGCTAGCAGAGTCGCCTGGTAGTCTCCAGCTAATGATCAATAGGTTGTTTGAGTACTGCAACAAGTGGAGGCTCCAGGTTAACCTAGACAAGTCCAAAATTATGATTTTCCGTAACGTTGGAGGCCGAAACTGCCGCACTGAGACCTGGAAGTTTGGAACCCAAAGCATAGAAGTTGTAAATGAATACAACTACTTGGTATGCGGATATCTAGGAATTTGAACTGGAAAAGCCACATGCTTGATAAGTTGGCAAAATCTAAATACGCATTGAACGCCACATGGAGGACTGTGATTCATTGTAAAGACGTTGAATACAATTCCAAATATCGGATTTTTGAAACCACAGCTAAACCAATCATGTGCTATGCAGCTCAAGTTTGGGGCCATAAGGAGTTCGATGAAGTGGAGCAGCTTCTGCGTTATTTCTTTAAAAGAAGTTTAAAGCTACCCAATAGTACTGCGAATCACATACTAATGTTAGAGACAGGTCTTCCAGCTTTATTCATCTCGACTCTAAAAACACAGGTGGACTACATTTTAAGAACTATTTCAATGGATGATAGGAGACTACCGAAGGAAATCACAATGCTGGTGATTCAAAAACAAATATCATGGTTCGAATCGTGGAGGGAGCTAGCCGAGTACTGTGGACATACACTTCTACTCCGGAACGACAGAATGGACACGTGGAAAAGCGAACTCTATAGCCTAATAACGTTAGTTGATGAAAGAAAGAGAGAGGACTAATCAATTATAACCTGCTAACAAACAATTATTTCAGGGCGGAATATCCTACCGATGTCACTGGTTCTAAAAGCACGAGGAGAGATACTTCCCCTGAACTATATCCCTCACAGGAATGATTTGGAAGTAACATGTGGACAATGTAATTTAAATGAACGTGAAAACGTGTTCCATTTCTTGGGAAAGTGTCCTGTTTTAGTGGAAACAAGAAGGAGTACACTTGGTGTAAACTACCTCAATGAAGAGGAAAGCATAGGAGTTTTAAATGGCGCCATGGACTGGGAAGCTCTTTACAATTACATCAAGCTAGCACTTAATTACAGGAAACGAATCGTAGATGAACTATTTTAAAGTTTCAATTTATGTACTAAACAATTAAACAAAAAATATAAATAAGAATAGTCAACTGACAGACGGCGTAAGCCATGTTAAAAAATGAAAGATATACTAAATTATTGTAACTATTATGAAATAAAAATCATTTGAAACTTGAATGAGTGCTGTTTAGCCAAATCAGTGCGCTTTAAAAAATGAAGTGAAGCAGTAACAACGCCTGCTCTACGCAAGTTTGTGCAAAAAGTTCGTGAGAATGGAGTGCTACTGCATTGTACACGGTGCACACAGGCAAGAGTGTAAGACTCTTTTTTTTACTGAATGAATGACATAGATTTGGCTAAACTCTGGTTCACACAGGATTGCGCGCCATATCAAACAGCTTATACCTACCATTCTCCATTATCTCAGCATTTAATTATTATTGATCCGTCTTGGCGATGTCGTCTCGGAGCTGTGATTTGAGTTCCTTAGACTTTTCTAGGAACTATGACGGACCGTACCCGTGGTGTGATGGTTAGCTTGTTCACCTGCTAATCCAGAGGTTTGCGGTTCGTATCGTATCCCAGCAGAGGCAAAAATGTTTTTCCAAGGGTATCACCTTTCGCGAGGAATCAGCAAGTCCTCCGTTAGTAAATTCATTGCCATGAAAAGCGCTTTCTCAAAAAGCCGTTTGGAACCGGTAGACAAGGTATGGTTGTGAGAAATGCGATAGGCCCAGGGGCTCCTCGCTCTGTTGCGCCACCCTATTTATTTATTTTTTAATGAAGTTCAAAAGCAGTGTGCATCGGTGTCTCCAAATTAAACCTCTCCTGATCTCCTTAATGCTGGCAATTTAATAACATTTCAACGGTGTTCATATCCCCTTGATGTGCGTGTTAATTATAAAAAAAATTTAAAAAATTTAAAAAAAACATCTTATACCAATTCAAAATTAACCATGATGAAAGCAAAATGAAAAGATGAAAGCAAATTGCACAAAGAAAATGAAGGAGAATTAAAAAACCTCTTAACCACTGTCTGGCTCAAAATAGAGATTGTATGTTTCCAAGCACTTTCTCAATAATGTACCCAAGTGAAATTGGAAATCACTTCAAAAGTTAAACAAATAAATGAAAAATGTTTATCGAAAACAAAGGTCAGCCTTATTGTGATACAACATTAAATTTAAAAAGACACCGAAAATGACCCTTCCATACTACTCTAGAATCGGAATAACCTTAGTGTAATCAATTCCTTCAATAAGAAACTGTATTAATGAAACAAAAGCTATATTTTCAGCACAAATTAAACAATTAAGAGTTGAGCTTAAAAACAATTACATCTACCCCCGCACCAATACCAAAAGAAGGCTACTAGAGAGCCAACAAAGAGGTCAACTGGCTACGTATGAAAAATACATTGCGATTCGACCGACACGTTTTAAAACAAATTCCTCATACACAAACGCAGATAAACCAACAGTGAAAACGCAGGAGTATATTATGGTGCTTTCACAACTATGTGGGAAACAATAAAAAACCAGCTTTTATCTTAACAGGTTCAGTAGTTGGCAAATGATTTTGAGCATACCATCCTGTTAGAGAATGAAAGAATACTCGTACACATACATAAATCATTAAAAAAGTTTTAACACCATTTTATTTTATGAAGTGTTCTAAAAATTAACCTTCTGCAACTGAGCAGGTAACATTTGTTCTTTAATATTTTTTTAATGTGTCCAGCGCAGCAACACATAATTTTTCATTTTATGTGGAACCCTTTTTTAACTGCACATGGTGGGACAGAAATTCGAACTTCATCCTCTAGTCTAGACAAAGAGGGATGAGGAAGCATCGGTCAAATTGGCGTCTAATATAAACAATCATCAAAAATAATAAAGTACACACTGCCTAAGTGGCAAATGGCTCAATTTTACCTTATATACGCTCTCAATGCTCTACAGTCCCTAATGTCCATTAAAAAGAAGTTATTACAACTCCACTTGTTGTCAACGTTAAAACAAAAACCATTTCTAATATGTGTACAGGATACAGCAAATTATTTTTTTTTATACAAATCCAAAACTTTTCAAATAAAAAATTAAAATACTCCTCGAAGCCATCATAAACATTCATATCGACCCATCACTTTCATCTCCGGGATGAGTCTTTGAAAAATTTCAAAACAACCAGACTGTAGGTATTATTTTAAACTTGAAAATAACAAAAAAGGGTGTTAAGTGTTAATGTGACAGGAGAAAAAACGTTCCCTTCCCTTCACAATGAAATTTAATTAATCACTTCGATGTCTTTTTCAAGAAAAAGATCCTTTTTACTCTAACACTTGATGATGGCTCGTAACTTATTCATAGCATAGTTATGGTTATTTGATTCTCTTGTACTAATTAAAAAAAACCAAACATTTTTGGCAAGGGAAGCATTTACCTAACAGCAATGACCACAAGAGACCTTAATTTGATGAGTTTGAATATTTTTTTTTTTCGTGACAGTCTCAAAAGAAAAGTTGGATCAATATTTACGGTTGAATCATTAAAACTTTTTAATACATTATTATACCTTTTTTTAAGGCCTTTGTATTAGTACAGCTTTGTGTTTAGTCTTTTGCTGCGAGGGAAAACGATTTAATTATTTTTGAGCAGATAAAATCCGTTGACGTTAGACTGGGGAAAACAAAAGGGCTATTTCGCTTCAAGTTCAAAGATATCATTTCAAGAGGAACAATGATGAGGGATTAGGAGGAAGTAGCCTTTAGCTTGATTTTTGAAGCATACTTGTGTAGTGAATTGTTTCTAAAAATTCTCATATTTTCAATGACAATGGCGGTGCTTTTCATATGGATAATGCTGCATAAAGAGGCAACAAAAGAAATATCGTATAATCTTTAACAAGGATGGTTTTAGTTACCTTAGTTTTAGTTAAAAAAGAAAAAAAATCGCTCACATAACTGAACAAATGCAAAAACAATTTGACTTATAGTCGAGGTATTGTTTTAAAATATACGAAAATTCGGACTAAGAGGAAGATTCGAGGGTGGAAGATTTCGTTTTCGGCTGAACAGGTAAATTTTGTTTTTAGTCAAAAATATGGAAATGAAAACATATCAATTAAGATGTTGGAGAATCAGATCAATTCAACTATGAAAGCCCAAACAGAGCGCAGACGAAGATTATAGGAAATACAGACTGAATCCTATCAATGAATTATTTATTTTCCGTTTTTTTTGTGTCACTTCTCCGCTTCAAAAAAAACGTCGTCAAGCATTAAAGACATTCAAGTGAAATGTGAAAAAGTCGGTGCAGCCTTAGTACTTCACTAACCGATTTTGTAACTAAAAAGAAGCGTTTCAAAACATTACAGAGCGTCGTCGATAAAATAGTGCGGCTTTTCACGCATTGATTTCAACCACTGATATAAAAGAAAGTGGAAACGATATACGAAAACCAATAATAATTTAAACTGAACAATTAAATGTTAACGTTAAGAGACATTAAATTGAGCTTTGAAATGTTGAACTTCGACGACGTTTTTGCAGAAGAGTGATCTTGACAGCACGTTGGAATTGCTTAATGAACAATATTCCGAAATCAATTTAAATTCGGAAATTGAAAATGACCAAAAACTAATCTTTTTGGATCTCATATTACAACGACACCAAACAAATACCGAAATTGCAGTCACAGGCCAACAAGTACTCTCCGAAATATTGCCAGTGGTTTTAATGATTGCTGTTTCTGGTACTGGTCCTCGGAATGGCTGATCTTTTCTGGGGTCGCGGTCCGGGTCCTCGGGGTATCTAGTTGTACGCTACGGCCGCTGTTTCCTCTGTTCGGCAACGGTGAACTCCTAACTGGCTCTGCGTTAGGCAGGGTACTCTGTCGGCGGCGGGTCAAGGGTCTACGTTGCATCCCATCCGATATAAGTTAGCAGCGTTTTACTCCCTCCAATACCGGTTGATAAACTTACCTCTATGCTTACCTAACTAAAGGGTTTTCGAATAAGAGTGATATGATTTCTTTTTTGATAAAATCACACTTTTTGTCAAGGAAATTCAAAAATTTTTTACTTAATGTGCAGTTCAATCAATACATTTAAGTTTTAAATAAAACGTCATTCAAATGGCCACCACGATTTCTTCTGCAGCAACAAATAAGATGAACCCAATTTTGGAGCACTTTTTCCACTAAATCAAGTCGTATTTCATGAACGGCACGGTTAATATTGACCTGTAAAGCTTGAAGAGAACCTGGTTTATATTGAAAGACCAATGACTTCAAATAACCCTACAAAAAATAGTCTAATGGTTTTAAATCATGACTTCTTGGAGGCCCTTCAATATCACCATTTCTTGAAATAATCGAATCTCTAAATTTATCTCGCAATAATTCAATTGTTTCATTTGCTGTGTGACACGTAGCCCCATCTTGTTGAAACCAAATGTTGTCAAAATCAATTTCTTTCAATTTCGCCCATAAAAAGCTGGTTATCATCGACTTATACAGCTCTCCATTGACAGTAAACGTGTTACCAGCTTCATTTTGAAAGAAGTACGGACCGATGATTCCACCAGCCCAAAAACCACACCTAACTTTTAATTTAGGTGAATGTAATGGTTTTTCATGAATATTTTGTAGATTTTCATCGCCAATTTTGTTTATTATTGACTAGTGTCAAATAATAAAAGTAGTAAACCTCTTCGGAAAAGATGATTTTCTTAAGGAAATTGTTATCGATTTCAAGTTGTCCCATGGCAAAATCAGAAAGTTCACGACGTTTACGGTGGTCCAATGGTAAAATGTAAACACTTCTAAATGCAATAAAAATAAATGAGAGATCATGACATACTACAAATGGCCGAAACGCCACTGCAAAATCATATCATACCTATTGGAAACCCCTTTATATCAAGGAACATGAATAAAACAACGAGCAGCAAAAGTAAATAGTTACAAGAAATAAGCTATGCACAACAACATCATTAAAAACATGCACGTAGTAGACAAACAAACACAAAGCAATAAACATTATTTCAGCAGAACAGAAAGATCGACATAAAAGCTGATCCTGAGCGTGTTTCTATCACATTCGCTACGAAGATAACTAATGGACTATAAAAACAGCATTTCACAGACATAGTGCAGTCAATGAAGCATTTTAGGTCCGAATTTTTTTACTGTGAACCGATTTGCATGAAATTTTGGAATTAGGCTCATCTTACCCTTAACTTCAAAAGTGAAAATGATTTGAACACCGCCACCACCCTGGGGGTGGTTGCCACGCCTTCTCGGGGGTGAATTTTTATTTTTCAAAATCACCTCAGATATCGATAGAAGGCCTAATTTTAAGCAAAAAATCAAATATAAAGTTTTTCATTAAGTCCAATACTTTTCGAGTTATTGGCAATTGAAAATTCGCAATTTGTTCACGTTTTTCATCTTTTTATGCAAATAAGTGAGCTGTAGTGCAAATAAGGGGAGCATCTTATGTTTTTTCTTTTAAATCAATGGGTTCCATAAGTGCCATTTCCACCAAAATTAAATTTAATCGTATTCCGCCTAAAATTAAGTTTGTTATGAAGAGTTTGATAGATAGTATCAGTTTGGCTACTTCAGGACACATATTTTTCAAAAAAGTCACGATTAAAAAAAAAAAAACAACAAATTTTCAAATTTTAAAAAACCCACTTTTTTCATAATATCTCAAAAATGACGTATAAAAGTGTCAAAAGTAAAAATTTAGGTATTTTTCTGACAAACAATTTGGTTTTTTAGTTTTTTCTCTCATACAAAAATTGACGGAGATATGATTGTTTAAAGAGCGCGTGGCAGCGCAATCGCAGCCTCTCTAAAGTCCTTTAACCCTTCACCGTTTTTGCAAAAGGTTGTTTACTATATATTGCAATAAAGGATATTGTAGCTCTTTTAATTACCTTTACAATGGTTTTTTATAAGTTGTGATAGCATGAAAATTGAAGGAGTTATGGTCCAAAAACTCATTGATTTAAAAGGAAAAAACATAAAATGCTCCCCTTATTTGCACTACAGCTCACTTATTTTACGTGCAAAAAACTCATTGCTCATTTTAAAGGTTATTTTAAGCACTACAAAACATTCTCTTGTATTAGAATGCATAATATGCATCTGCTCGCCGCTAAATGGCATTGACCACAACGATTAAATTTCAGACAAAATAAAAAATGGCTTTGATCTTTTATATCTAGCTTAATATTGTTCTTAGAATACTTTATAAAAAACCAAATTGTTCATTGTTTTACCAGCTACAATTTAGTTCTTAATAAAATTTTCGATAAAACGTATAGTTTTTGAGATATTTGCAATAAAAAGATGAAAAACGTGAACAAATTGCGAATTTTCAATTGCCAATAACTCGAAAAGTATTGGACTTAATGAAAAACTTTATATTTGATTTTTTGCTTAAAATTAGGCCTTCTATCGATATCTGAGGTTATTTTGAAAAATAAAAATTCACCCCCGAGAAGGCGTGGCAACCACCCCCAGGGTGGTGGCGGTGTTCAAATCATTTTCACTTTTGAAGTTAAGGGTAAGATGAGCCTAATTCCAAAATTTCATGCAAATCGGTTCACAGTAAAAAAATTCGGAGGTAAGGCCCTATTTTTCGCTTCATTGACTGCACTAACACGAGATCCAAATTGTTTACCCAAACCCTTAGAAACTAAAAATCCCTTCGATAAAGCTGGGATTTATCAATTGTCTTGTGGAGTTTGCAATGGAAAATATTATGGTTAAACCATGCGTTTTATTGGAAAGAGGTGCGAACAACATTTGGATTTGCATCACACGTATTAGGGCAACCTCACGACCGCACCTATCACTGTCGACAAGCGAAGTCGCACAGTGGGGCAAAATACCCCCAATAATCGGGATTTATTCGGGAGGTGGACCTACGTTATTGAAATCATTTCTTTTTAAGTATAAGTACCATAATGAATAGGAGAAGCATAGTTGTGGTCTTAAAGTACGTTTCAATACCTATTTAAGGGGCTGTACTTGTGTAATCCATGAAAAATTATCAGATTTTTGATAATTTTTGAAATGAAAGTGCTGGATTGAATGTTTTGAAATTTTTTGGACGAAATAATGCATATTTTCACCCACATTTTATGATCTTGTAAAAATATTGAAAAATAACGGCGTTATTTACTGTCTTCAAAAGTGCCAATGAAACTGCCCCACATGACATGATTCCTGTCAAACGAATAGCTGAAACAAAAAAATTCAAAAAGGGTAATGAATTTGAAAGTAATTCCTATAGAATGAACTACGATTTTTGAAAAATATCAAAAATTAACAAAACGGCGTAGTTTTAAAAAAAAGTCTTTTTTGGGCTAAGAAATTGTGAAATTTTCAACCAATCAAAAAGATTGTAGGGCGTTGTATAGTAAACCAGCTGATGAGCCTCCTGGCGTTGCTCGGGTCTGTAGTTTTTAGGTTCCCGTTCTCGTTCTTCCGCTTCCGGGGTAAAATGGGGATGAAATATAATCTTTTTTACTGTGGGGTTATGTAGCATCCAAATGCTGAAAGACTGTTTCTAGGAGCTCCTCGAAGAAACATATGAGCAGTGCCCTAGACACGACGTTAAAATCGTTCTTGACGATTTCAACGCAAAACTAGGGAAGGAGGACATCTTTGGAATTACAATGGATAAGCATAGCCTCCACGATAAAACCTCCGAAAACGGACTGAGGCTAATCGATTTTGCTGCGGGGCTAAATCTTGTTGTAAGTAGTACACGCTTCCCCCGCATCCCGAAATTCATAAAGGTACATGGCGATAACCAGATCAATTAACATTAACATTATATCTATTGAACGATAATTATATTATATATACAATTGATACTTATACTAGGTAATTTTAAAATTAAGAATAATAATATAGGAATGTTGGCACATAGGGGGCCTCACCCAATAGATTGTCTAGAATAAAAATAAGAACTTAATATTATACAGCTCAAAAGAAAGAAAATTCTTGATTATAAGTCGGCTGACTTGATTTATCTCGGGATGTTCCGTCCCGGTTGTCGCTGTTAGATCAATTAACCGTCAACCAAATTGACCATGTTGCGATCGACGCAAGGAACTCTTCCAGTGTGTTAGATGTCCGAACTTTCCGAGGGGCCAACTTTGACTCGGACCACACCTTGTAGCCAAGGTTCAAATGAGGATATCTTGTTCACGACTCGCACGCACTAACTCTGTGAAGAGATATGACGTCGGAAAGCTACAATCGCAAGAGATTGCTAATGCCTTTTCCAATCGAGTGTCCCTTCAATTATCCTTGAATCCCATGCCGCCAGCATTAAACATTGAAGACCAGTGGCAGTAATGCCAAGAAGCCATCAGAACCGCTGCCTCTGAGTTTCTGGCTTTCACTCGGCCACCAAAACGAAACCCATGGTTCGATGAAGAATGCAGGCAGGCAAATGCAGCCAAACAAAAAGCACGACAAATGTTGATGCAAAAACGAACGAAGGGCTGCTTACGATCAGTATAAGGAGATTTACAAGGAGAAAAGAAGGGACGAATTCTCAAAAAGAAAGAGAAGCAGCATGAGAAGCATTCGTTCGAGGAAATTGAGAGGTGCCATGACACGAACGAACCAAAAGGTAAAAAGATCCTACCAGTTGGCAAGCCCCGAACTCAAGCCTGTAAAGACCAGCAGGGAAACATAGTTGTAGAGTCACAGTCGCTACTGAGGATCTGGAAAGATCATTTCTGCAGACTGCTTAACGGCGATGAGGACACGAATTCCGCTGTCAGGCAGATTGCCCCGTTCAGCGTGGACGATGATCAAGAATGCCGTCCTCCCGACCTAGAAGAAGTTAAGTTTGCCATATGCAAACTTAAATCAAATAAGACTGCAGGTGCAGATGGCCTTGATGCTTGAGACCAGATGGAAAGGAGCATGCAACAGCTAATCTGCATGATATGGTCGAAAGAAAGAATGCCTGATGAATGGAACCTCAGTATCGTATGCCCGATCCTAAAGAAGGGAGACCCTCACAATTGCGCCAATTACAGAGGGATAAGCCTCCTTAACGTCGCTTATAAGATCTGCTGTAATATGTGAACGCCTGAAATCCCACGTCAACAACTTGATATGTATACACCAGAGAAGTCCACAATAGACCAAATTTTCTCATTACGGCAGATCTTGGAATAAACTCAAGAATATAACATCGATATAAACCATCTTCTTATCGATTTCAAGGCCACTTATGACAGTATTTACAGAATCGAGCTGTACAGAGCCATGTCTAGTTTCGGCATCCCTGCAAAACTAGTACGACTATGCAGGTTGACTTTGGTGAACTCACGCTGCTCCGTCAAGGTCAATAAAGAACTCAGCGATACCTTTGATGTCGAAAAAGGTTTTAGGCAAGGCGACAAACTGTCATGCGATTTCTTCAACACCATACTTGAAAACATTGCAAGACACTCTAACGTCAACACCAGAGGAACAATCTTTCAAAAGTCTGTACAATTACTCGCCGTCGCAGACGATATTGACGTTATGGAAAGAAAAAAGCGTGATGTCATAGGTGCTTTCGCGAGTATTGAAACAGAAGCGGCAAAAATGGGTTTGATGGTTAATGAGGGCAAAACAAAGTATATGTTGTCATCAAACAAGGACACAGAACATCGACGAATTGGACAATAGGTCACAATAGACAGACATAACTTCGAGGTAGTACAGGACTTCGTCTACCAAGGATCCGCTGTAGACACGGACAACAACATCAGTGCGGAGATCAAACGGAGAATAACTCTTGCCAACCGTTGCTTCTTTGGGTTAAGAAGGCAATTGAGAAACAAAACCCTCTCCAGAAAAACCAAGGTAACCTTGTATAAGACCTTGATCATCCCAGTCCTGCTTTACGGCGCGGAAGCATGGACCTTATCGAAAGCGGATGAGGAAGCCCTTGGTCGTTTCGAAAGAAAAATTCTCCGAATGATCTTTGGTCCCGTATGCGAAGACAATGTGTGGAGAAGAAGATACAACAACGAGCTGTATGAGCTGTACCGCGACATGGGCATAGCCAGAAGAGTACGCATCGCGAGGCTACGATGGTTGGGCCATGTAGAGCGGATGGACCCAAACGCTCCGGCTCGTCGGGTGTTCGAAAGCACATTGCATGGAAATCGCAGAAGGGGAAGACCTCGTCTTAGGTGGCGCAATCAAGTGGATGAAGACCTCTTAGCGACTTAGAGTACGAAACTGGAGAGAGCTCGCCCGAAATCGAAGTCGTTAAAGAAGGATGTTGGTTGAGGGTCAGGTTCACCCCGAACTGTAATGCCCAATTAAGTAAGTAAGTAATGCTGAAAGAATTTTTGGAATCTGTCCAGTAGCTTCTAAGTTTCCTTTGCCAGCCCCGTTCCTGTAGGAATCTTCCGTTCCCATGGAAATATGTGAATGAAATGTAAGTCTATGTCACTAAGGGATAATGTAACATCTTAGAGTTGCAAGAATTTTTGAAATCGGTCAAGTAACTTTAAGGTTCCCGTTCTCGTTCCCGTTTCTGTTCCTGTGGGACTATAGGGATGAATTATAGTCTAAGTTACTGATGAAGGGAGATAATGCAGCGCCCCTAGTGCTGAAAGAGTTTTTTTAAATCGTGGAGTAGTTTCTAATTTTCCGTTCCCAACACCGTTCCTGTGGGAATATGGGAATAAAACCTTGACAGGAACCATCCTTGGACTAAACTATTTCTACCCTGAAAAATTTCATAAAAATCCGTTGGGTGGTTTAGCAATTGCTCTCTTTGTGGTCTTAAGATATGCCTGGCCAAAAAGGTCAGCAAGGTCGAAGGGTATAAGTATTGTGTCAGAGTGCAAAAAAAAATTTCGAATTTCCCCACTGTATTGATAATGAATCACTTTAACATGTAATGTGACCCAAGGAAATAAATCCATTCAATGTGGGGGGAACGAAATTACAAGTATACAACCGTACCAAAACTATTTATTTTATCAAAAGTTCAAAAGGTAAATAATAACAATAACCTTTCAATTTCCGTAGCAGAACATTTTGATGTATACGAGCACGGAAGCCAAAAGCAACAGGGCAAGAGACAACGAAGACGGTCAAACACTCGTTATTTTACAAAAGCTAGAAATTTGATTTGTGGTTGCTTGGACAGGTGTTAAAAATGGTGTTAAAAAATGGATTCGTTAAAGTGTACCTAGTGTTAAATATTGTTTATATTTTGTTGGGAATTTCATTAGAAAAACACGCTCAAGGCAGATACTTGATGAGAAATAAATAACTATACCTTAGTAGCCAGACAGTTTCAATGGCTTTTTCATCTTGCCACACAAATTAAGGGGGGAAATCCCATTAGCATACAAAAAAATTTGCATAGCATATAAAAGAATTAGTTTTGGCTGAATAATAGGCTGAATAAAAGTATCAATCGAAAGTCTGTAAGGTGTGTAGTATAGCAATACTTAAAAAGAAAAAAATATTTGAAAATGGTGGCTGCGCGACAAATGCCTCAAGGCGCCTATTTTTGAAAGCGTGACGATGGCTGAAGATGTAGACTCCTTAATTTTTGACCTGGATGAAAAAATCAAAATTTTTTAGTTCTCATATAACAACAGGTAGCAAGCTATGTATGATTTTTTTGATATATTGATTTTTTTACAAAATGGTGCATATTTGAAAATAAAATTTAATTAAAAAAAAAAAACCTATAAAACAAAACGTAGCTCCGTGGAGAATTTCGAAGCTACTGTCAAAATTTAAATTTTATTAAATTAAATTTTTTTAATTCATAAGTCACTTACTGACTTATGACTTAAGGATTTCTTAATTCACAAACTCGCCGAAAGCAAATTACATGATGTATTATAAATGTTGTAGCCTGTCTCCATATGATACTATATTTCATATTTCATTTTTCATTAAATTACTGTGTGTGTGTGTGTGTGTAGCTTTCCAACAGGGAAAGAATTTTTCAAGTATTATATTAGAATTAGTATTAGTATTAGTACTAGTATTAGAATTAGTATTAGTATTAGTATTAGTGTAAGTATTAGTATTAGTATTAGTATTAGTATTAGTATTAGTATTAGTATTAGTATTAGTATTAGTATTAGTATTAGTATTAGTATTAGTATTAGTATTAGTATTAGTATTAGTATTAGTATTAGTATTAGTATTAGTATTAGTACTAGTAATAGTAATAGTATTAGTATTAGTACTGGTATTAGTATTAGTATTAGTATTAGTATTAGTATTAGTATTAGTATTAGTACTAGTATTTGTATTAGTATTAGTATTAGTACTGGTATTAGTATTAATTTTAGTATTAGTATTAGTATTAGTACTAGTACTAGTATTAGTATTATTATTAGTATAAGTATTAGTATTAGTATTAGTATTAGTATTTGTATCAGTATTAGTATTAGTATAAGTACTAGTACAATAGCTTACTATAGCAAAGATTTTTTTTTTAACTCAAATCATAAGTCACTTGGTAGCTTGTGAATTATGAAAAATTTAATGCATAAGTCACTTGGTAACTTATGACTTATGATTTATTTAATTCACAAGTCACTTACTGACTTATGAATTTATTTTTTTTAGTTTAGTTTAGTTTATTCATCAAACAAAGTTACATTACTTTAGTGATTACTAGATACATAATACATTTTAAACATTACCACCAACAAAGTTATTTAAAATTAAGAATAATTTTGATTTAAATAGATATCTACTTAGATTAAAATCAATCATATTACAAACAGAATTCGCTTCTCTTAGACATCTTGATAGTGGTTCGTTGGCAGCATATACAGTTCTGTGGAATGGTATTTTAAAAAGTACATATGTCGCGAATAAACATAGTTGCAGTGAACTTCCTTCGATAGTTTAGAGGCAGAATACCGAGTAATTGACATCTTGTTTCATAAGATGGCATATCAATGTCCCAATTAAGTCTTTTTACAGCAATTCTCGTAAATCGTTTTTGGATTTTTTCAATTCGGAATGAGTGAACGGCATATGCGGGATCCCAAATTGTGCTGCAGCACTCCAAAGGCAAAATATAGACATTTTAGTGGATCGGAAAACTCTTTGGAGTTACGGTAAATAAAACCTAACATTGAATTTCCTTTAGCAACTAAAAAATCTATGTGTCGTATAAAGTTCAGCTTCTCGTCAAAAATTACACCAAGATCTTTCTTAAAATGTATCACAGACAGTTCTTTCTGATCAATTTTATAAGTAAAATTAACTAGCGATCGGATTCGACAAAATGTTAAACTTTGACACTTAGAAATGTTGAGATTAAGAGAGTTAGTTGTACACCAACTTGACAACTTATCAAGATCTTCTTGTAAAAGCAAGGAATCAACTTCAGATTTTATGCAACGAAAAACTTTCAAATCGTCCGCGTCGTTCTGAGTTTAAAAATATTTCAGGAATGTCGTTGACAAAAAGCAAAAAAAGAAGGGGACCAAGGTGGCTTCCTTGTGGAACACCCGAAGTAACATGTACCGGTGTAGAAAGAACATTGCTTATACAAACGTACAGAATACGATCCCTTAAGTACGAATTGATACAGTTTAAGAAGTTCGAGTGAAAACCAACTTTGTTTATCTTCTTCAGTAATACGTCGTGATTTACTCGATCAAAAGCTTTGGCAAAGTCGGTGTAGATAACGTCGTACTGAGAACCATTCTCAAGTCCATTTAAAACTAAATTACAAAAAATTGTAAGGTTAGTGGTAGTAGATCTACCAGCTACGAAGCCATGTTGATAGGGAGAAATTATTCTTTTAAGACAAGGAATGATTCTATCATAGACCAGCTTTTCAAAAATTTTAGGAACTGTAGATAGCTTGCAAATTGGGCGGTAATTTGAAACCTCTTGCCTGCTTCCCGATTTAAAGATGGGTGTGATTGTTGATCGCTTCCATTTTTGAAGAAACTCACCACTCTCTAGCGAGCGATTAAAAATAATTTTTAAAGGAATTGCCAAAGCTTTAGCACACAATTGTAAAATTATTGGAGGAATTCCATCTATATCTGAGCGTTTGTCAGTCTTAAGCTGTGACAATGCTAATTCAATTTCGGAGGTAGAATGACTTAAATTACCAATATTCAAAGTGCTTTCAGGAGTATTAGTGTTGGGAACATAAGATGTGGCTGAAGAATCATTTAGATAAACGGACTGAAAATGCTTAGCGAACAGATTACAAACAACTGAGAGATCAGAAGATGTAATGCCATCATGATGCATACGATTGGGAATACCATTTGAATTTCTTTTGTCATTTATAAATTTCCAAAAGCTTTTACTATTTGACTTTAACTTACTCTCGACAGAAAACAGATATTGATTATATAGAAATTTATTCAAAGTATCGAATTCCTTTTGCAACACTCGATATTGATTATACAGTTCACGATCATTATTTGACCTACGAAATTGCTTATAAACCTTGTTTTTCTTATTATTTAGATTGATTATTCTTTTAATGAACCAAACGGGTTTCTTCGCATCAATCGTTTTAATTTTTGGAGTATTTAAGTCAATCGCACATTAAACAACATTTAAAAACGAATTGTAACATTCATTTAAACTTTTTCTTAAGAACAGCGCTTAAATTCATAAGTCACTTACTGACTTATGAATTAAAGCCAAGAGTTAAGATAAAAGTGATTTAAGACTTTGCAACCCTGGCTTTACTCTTTACTGGCATTTTTCATGACCATATATCCTGAGTGAGAAAATGCTTTTTATCTTTAATGACTTAGTTTACCCCCTTATAAGAAATATTCCTAATCAACAAATGCTTCACAAAAAGAGAGCATGTGATTTATTTACATGACACTGTTTGCCTTCACAGTAATGAAAATCATTCAATCTCAAACAATGGGTGAATAATTTATTCTTCAGTTTCTAATAATACATTATCTTCATGGTCTATAAAGTGGTCTCCGAAACCAAAATTTTGTATCTCGTAAAAGTCATTAAGTTTTTGCTGTCGTATCGAAAATCTGTCCGGCATGGTTATTCATTTTTCTGATAAAGAAATGTTTCATTTATCACTTACTTCCTCTTTCAAAAATATTTGCAAGGTATGGTACGTAGGTACGTATATTGACAAAATATTAACGATTACAATACTGAGCCTCTAGGACAAATTAATGGCAAAAGTCCTGCTCATTGTTTTAATCCAAGTGTTCTTTTGTTACATGCCGTTCTCAGCTTTCAAAATATCAAGTTGAATCTCCTTTTTTTGCAGCTAATTGTCCACTCCATTCTCGAGTATATAAAAATTTAAAATAGTTCCCTATCATTGGCTGGGCTCTTGAAAAGTCCACACTGAGAGGACATTAGAAATACGAGAATACGAGAAAATAAAATTTTTTCCTAGTAGGATTTAGCTGAGAGATACTTTTATACATCATAAATCTCTGATTCTCATGCACCCTAAGGACAATTTATGAAATCTCCGGATGGCATTAACTTGAAGTGAAAGGGAGCTTATACACCTCCATCATTTAAAGCTTAGTATGTCATGTCGCACGAGTGTTAGATTTTTCTCTTGTTATTTTTTTCACGTATCATCATCATAAGAAAAGAGAAAATCGAATTTGTTATGTCGTCAGCGAAACCGAGTCTTATCGACAATTTGTCCATCCTTTTTGGGATAAGGAGAAAAAGGTTTCGAATTCGATAGGTTTATTGTTTTTGAATTTATGTTTATGTTCTGTAATGTTTGCTATGGTGGTGCGGGCGAGAAGGTATGCTTAAAACGTTCAAGGATCGCTGCATGTGTGAACAGGGTGAAAAATAAGTTTAGCCATTTGTGAAGAGAGAGATTATTTGGTGATTATTTTTTATTGGTATTCAACATTTCTTTTTGATATTCTTTCTATATACCTACCTACTCGCATGCTACTTGCTTTAAAAGTTATGAGCCCGATCTTATGACTTTTATCCCCGATTTTATTTGACAGCTGAGTACCTACGTCAATCACAGTCACAATAACAGCAAAGCAGATACAGATATAATGGAAAAACAAATCCTGCTTATAACCAGAGCAATGTAAAATGAACTACAATTAAAAGAAGAATTGTCTGTGACGAATTACAAAATCATGTTGGAATGAGACCAATTACGTAAATTAAATTAATCATTGGTAACAAAACAACTTTACTTTACGTGGTGTCCTTCGAAATCTACACCCAAGGAAATAAAACAACATTTTATGTAACTATTGTCCTCATTTCGATTCTAGGGATTAATTTTCTATTTTTATTTTGCGAGCATTTTCATTTTTTCAATTCTACTTATAGTGTCCAAAGATTAACTAAAGCCAAGGATAAGCATGACAAAGAAGTTCGTACACAATTCTACGTTCTCTATCTTTCGAATTATCCAGAAAAAGTAATACATTTAATGGAGTTATTTAATGTCAAAGAATTTTCTTTTGAATTCAAAGTTAGCTGCAACTTCTGCATTGCACAACTTAACTTTCTGTTTCTTTGTGGAAAATTTATTGTTTCTGGACACAGTAGGAGAGCTTGCATCCCGTATGCTGAGTAAGTGTTTATAGGTAGGCTCGCTTGCACCAACGCGTAATGAAGTAGACACGAGGGAAAATATTCAATTCATTTTGTGCTTAAAGTAAAATTTGTTAACATTAATAAATAACACTTAAATCAAGCTAATTTATGTCTAAGGCTAATTAATTTTGGTTATATCCAAAATAAAATATAATAAAAATAAAGTTAATGGATATAAATATGTACCTACAATGTACACATCAATGTATATAAACTGGTTAAGAGCTCCAAAAAAGAATGGAGGTATTGACCCAGACGAGATACCATATGAGTTTTGGAAAAAGATGGGTGGACATCGGGTTAAGATGCCTCGCGATTCTTATCTCCAAGCTAATAAGTAGCGATAGGATGTCTTAACATCGGAGGGAAAGTTTGTTTCCATCAATGTACAAATGAAAGGTAGATACATAAAGTTGCAATAACCACCGATCGATCAAGCTAATGTCCCACCGTATCGTATAACCGGTATTGGGTGGCAAACTGCGACAGATAATAAAGTGATTCCTAAGGGGATTAGCATATGCATTGTTCCGGTTGACTTTTAAAAGCATTCGACCGATAGCTGCGTGATTTGGTATAGGTGACGCTGAGAGCTCCAAGTGCTTATGTGTAGATGATTAGGAATATGAAAGAAAGAGCAGTGACGAAGTTAACATACCCAGCTGGAATAACTAAATCAATTCAAGACACAAAGAAGCGTCTAAAGTCCTCTACTCTTAACCTATAACTATTCTTTACTAACAGCTGTAACCTGTAAGTACATCAACTTTTGTTTTCTGACGATAGTCATCATTAGCGAGAATTCTTCATCCCTACAAGAAGCACTTGACGTATGGTCAAAAGTTTGAGAAGGTTACTTGGTACAATATCATTCCAAGAAAGTCTGTCCTTGTGCGGTGGCAATTTAATTATTCGGGAATACGTCAAAAGAAAATAGAGAAGGACTTGCCAGTAGGTGTTGTCATGTTAAAAAAAAATTTTGATAAATATATGTATATAGCATTAAAAAGCCAACATCATACAATGTTCAGACACGATCGCGAAGAAACAAAAATGGGCACGAATGGGTCGCCCAAACTAGCGTAGCAAGTAGCACAGAACTACATACGATACCAACATCTTAAGGCGGAGTAAAAGGTTTTAGTATTCGCTCTTCAAAATATATTTGTTGGTACAGGGTTGCCAACTACACAATATTTATGAAAATTGAATTAAATAACGCAAAATATTGATTCAGTGATTTTTCGAATTTCTGTTTCCACTCCTATGAAAATATGGCGATAAAATATAATCAATGCCACTTGAGAGTAATGTAGCACTCCAATGATGAAGCATTTTCTTATTACGCGGTTACGTGTCCATTCCCGTGGGAATATTGGGATGAAATATGTATAGTAGACCGGTTCAAAAAAAGTGACTATCAGCTAGGTTCCACATTTCACTTTCACGTGAAATGAAATTGAAATCGATCAAAATTAAGATTGGGCGTTCTCCATTTCACTTTTATCGATTTCGATTTCAGATTTTTCGAAATCGAAGTGAAACGAAATCGTTGTGTTCCACAATTCGATTTCGTCGGTTTTCAAGTGATTTGAAATCACCCTAATTTTTCTCTGTGTGGAATGGTAGAAGAAAGGAAACGCGTTTAAAAATGTAAGTAAAAAACTCCGTTGCAACCACACAAAATTAGTTTATTTTACTAAAAATTTGTTTTAAATAAGGGAAAGCTTAAAAATATTGCACAGGAGAAAATATTCACGAACTTTATTGGCCAACATACAAATTTTGCCCAAGGATTCATGAAAGGAATCATGTCGTGGCACATTCTTTGTAGGAAAGACAGAATGACACAAATGGATGGAAAAAAAGTCAGTAATAATAAAAAGAATCATTCGAAACAAATTTATCAATAAAAACATGAAAATACTTCAATTTTACTTGCCACACATCAATACACACGTGGCAATTTGCAATTTTTAATTGCCCTGTCGAATACCTATCTTTTCGTTTTGATTTCCAAAACCGGAGCAATAAGAACAGCACTCATATTTAATTCTCTGACCAGGAAGCTCAAGAAACTATTGAAATCAAATAAATTGAGTTTCAGATTAGATGACAGATATCAGCTGTTTTCAATTTCACTTGAAGTGATTTCGAAAAGTTTTCGAACTGATAAAATCGATCGAAATACAGAACACTGTAAATAAATTCACTCGATTTGCAATTTCGGTTTCGGTTTCATTTCACTCGATTTCTGGAACCTAGCTGTATTTTCTTTTTCTCGAAACAATTCGATTTTTACCTTCGAGGAGGTGTAAAAACAATCCTGTTAAAATTTGAGCTCGAAATATTAATATTTAGAGGTCGCTCATCTCAGATTTTCATTTCCCACACAAATTGTATGGGGAAAAAAAACATTTAAATATTTGAATTTTATATTTTGGTCTAGAAGCAAAGTGCAGAGACTAGCGATATCTATTTTTATAGAAAATTAGTTGTTTTACAAAAAAGGTTTTTTATCACTTAAACCTAGCCTTCCGATCAAAACAATTTTAAATAATTAAAAAAAGGGTACGTATACGCCACAGCAACTTAAACATGTCATTAGGTTTCATAGGACAATTGAGAAAAACAGATTTTCTGAGGCTTTAATTCAAATATTTAATCATTATAAAATCCTGTGGAGAAATGAGTTACTACACTTCTACAAAATTGTTTTCCTTTTATTTTAATCATTACGCTCAAAAACCGGATAGTGGGAATTCAAAAATCGACCAAGAACAGACCATATAGACTGGCACCACTAGAGTTCCAAAAAGAAAACATTAAATAAGACGTAACAGTTTGTCTATTTGTGCACGCTAATCTCAGAGCTTATCCTATCTAGGTTTTCAGTAATATATTGTGGTAAGCTTCACTTAACATTTAGTTTTTATTTCATTTCAATCGGTTAATTAATCGGCTAGTGTAAAATAAAGCTTATGAGAAATCGATAGTTCAAAATCAAATATTAGTTCAAAATGATAAGTAAAGCATAAGCCAGTTCTTTCAGTTTCCTCTTTATAGATGATGAAGACCAAGTTTTCAATTCTCTACATGATTAATTATTAAAGCATTCCAAAGACAAATATGCTGCAAGTATGTAGTTGCTGCAACAGTGTACCCTTTTTTGTGAATGCACTCATGATGAAAAGACATGAAAGAACATAAGCTGTTTCATAGCACCGGAAGCAAATATATAACTTTGTCGGAAGGAGATTACAGTTTCATATTTTGGTAGTTTGGGTGTTTGCTTATCGATTGATAGAAATATACCATCAGCGAAACTAAACTATAACTATTTTGGCAGTTTGTCTCTCCATCATCAGCAATGTTACTCAAAGCCCTCACTGGTGGCTCTTTTGATACCGTCTTTGATTGAATAAAAAAACAAAATAAGGACATCATCGGCTTTTATTACGTAATGAGTCAGTCAAGATGCACCAGAAGCCATGTTTGTCATTGTTTATGAAGCTTCAAAATTCAATAACGAGTTATCAAATCTTTAAACGATTCTCTACTGTAGAGCAAAAGAAAAACAAAATACAAAAACAACTTTCTTACTCCTTTACGTTCAAGAAGACTTCAAAGAAAATTAAAGACGCACGTTTCAACCTCTAAAAGTTTACAATGAAAAATTTGTGAGTGAGAAAATAGTCCCTTTTTTTGAATCGGTCTAATGTATAGTCTATGTTACTTGGATTGGAAGTTATGAAACACTCTAACAGTAAAATAATTTTTAAAATATGTCCGTCAAGTTAGCACTACCACTTCAAAATTTTCATAGTTTGTTAATTGGATTAATTGTCGTAAATTTGTCGTAAATTTGTCGTGAAAACAAAAAATTTGTCGCTCTTCGTTTTTTAAAAAAAACCGTGTAGTGCTAACTTGACGGTCAAGTTAGCACTACCACCCCCCAAACCCGTCAAATCGATCTCAAACAAAAAACTAAGTATGCAATTAATTGTCGTAAATTTGTCGTAGATTAGTCGTGAAAACGAAAAAATTTTAGCTCTTCATTTTTAAAAAAAAATAGTGTGTAGTGCTAACTTGACGCGTCAAGTTAGCACTACCACCCCCTTAAAATGGTCAAATGAACTCGAAATCAAAAACTGAGTACGCCATTAATTGTCGTAAATTTGTCGTTCACAAGATATCCAAAAAGATATTTTGTCGCGACCCCCCTTTCGAAGTGCCCCCCATATGAATGATTTTCAAGCCACGAAAAACACCAAAGTTCAATACTTCACAAAATCGTTCAAATCAACTACAAATCGAAAACTGAGTACGCAGTATTTTCTAAGTTCCCGGTTATGTTCCTGTTCCCGTCCCGTTTCCGTAGAGATGAAATGGGGATGAAATTGGGACTTTCTTACTTCTAGATCATCTCATTGCATTTTAAACTTCAGTAGCACTAAATGCGGGAAAATGCTTTCATCAGCCCCTGCCGTCTATATCAAACATAATTTTTGAATATTTCGCTATCATTTTATAAGATGGAATTTAAAGTAAATTGAAAATGAAAACATATGAACTATAGTAAGCCAAAAAGGCGATTTAACAATCTTATGGACCGAAGTACACTGGTGGCGGTGGCGCAGCCATCGCTTTGTTTAGTTTAGTTTAGTTTATTCATCAAACAGAGTAAATCTCTTACAGACTACTATAATTATAAATAAATGTATATAAAATAAAATAAAATAACAAAAGATAAATAACAAAAAAATTTATGTGACAGGTCGCAATAGTAAAGCGGACAGTAAGTTCTTTTTGAAAACATCCCTTGAATTACTAGAGAAAATATCTATGACTTCTATTACAGAATTTGTTTCTTTTATACAACGTGCAAACGGTTTGTTTCTACAATAATTACGTGTCGAAAAATTCTCATAAAAATGAAAATTAGCACGAAGTATTCTTTGCGGAGAGTAAAAATTGATTTGTTGTAATAAAAGAGAACAGTTTATTCTATTGCTAATTACATCTTTTATAAACATTATTGCAAAATACTTTCTTCTTAGCTCAAGCGTTTGAATATCTATTAGCAAGCATCTAGAAACGTATGATGGTACTTCGATATTCCAATTAAGTTTATGGAAAGCGAACCTTGTGAAACTCTTTTGAACCCTTTCTATTCTTAACGAGTGTACATTATAATAAGGATTCCAAACTGTACTACAATATTCCAGCACTGACCTTACAAGAGTTATATATAATGTTTTAAGGGTATATGGATCTGAAAAATCCTTAGAGTTCCTCCTTATAAACCCTAACATCCCATTGGCTTTATTAACTATATAATCTATATGCTTTGTAAACGTAAGTTTTTCATCCAGCATAACTCCTAAATCTTTTTTGGCAGTGACTCTTTCTAAAGTTATGTTATTGATACTATAATCAAAAATAATAGGAGATTTCGTCCTATAGCACGTGAAACTCTGACATTTACATATACTTTTTGATATACATATACAATTGTGAAACCAATAGCTTGGAATGGAGACGAACGCCTTTAATACTTCCAGTACTTCAACTGCAGATGCAGATTTAAAGACTAAAGAAGAACAAATGCTCATATAACAGATATTTTTCTCATGTATTCGAAAGCGTTATACCACACACATTCCGCATCAAATTTTGTCAAAGAAATTCACATCATTATCATCAGCAAGAACTTCATTTAAAATTTCTAACACGTTCCTTGGATTTAGGTTTGATATGAATCCACAGCAATAATTCCAGAAAACCAAACACACATTCATTGGTTGTGTTGTGGACTTGTGGTAGATATTGGTGACAAAACCAGTGTTTATATAAATTCTTAAACCCGAGGAGCTCACGGAACGTAACAAAAAGGTGTCTTCTAAAGCAGTAATCTGCTAGTGACTTTTATGTGATATGACATACGAGGAGTGAAATTGAAACAACAGATTTTTCATATCAGACACACAAAGGAAATATTTCAAAAAATAAATTCCTTTTCGGTCATTATTGTCAACCACTTTTGTCAGTAAGAATTATGGCTTTTGGGAGTAGCATATGAGCATTTATTTTTGCGGTTTTGCCTCTTTTAATGTACGAATGAGTTGTAGGTTAAATTAATCTTGAAACAGTTACGTTTTACGAGTTGCTTTGTAGTAAAGACTAGGAATGCTTGTGGTTTGGTTGAAGTCATCAATTGTTGGTTCTAAACGTTATTGGCTTTTTGTCGTCTGCTGTCTTAAAATGATCCTTATTGTTGGTGGCGCAGTGACTTAGGTGCGTAATTTTTACTTACTAATTCGATATTTCATAGAATTTGGTTAACCACTTTCATAATATTCCCAGAAAACCATTTCTGAGAAGCAGGTCCTCTTTCGCGTTCATACATGTAGGTGGCATACCAAGTGAACCGTTAAGCCGTTCACTCAGACGTAAACCGCATTTTAAAATACGACTTGAAATGGAACGCCAACCCACGTAGCTTAGCATAACACACAATGTAATGGAACTTTGGTTGAAGTGTTTCTTAATATGCTTACTCCACCTTTAACCTCTAACTCAAACGATGTCAGGTTTTTTGCTTCCATTAATTCTTTGTTTTTGGTGAAAATAGAAAAAAATCCCATTTCCCACAAACACACCATTCCAACACTACCTGATGTGAGTTATTTTGGGAGATTTTTTGTGCTATCCTCAAATGAAATTGCTTATATTCTGTGCAATTAATTTATATAGCGGAATTAATTACTTTGTTTTACTTGATAAGGGTATACGCACGTATGTTACTCAATTTATGGGGCTTTTTCATTCACGGAATGCAAGAATGATACCGATCTGGAATCTGAATTTTAAAAATTGAAACATCATAGACTGTTGTTTTTTTGAAAAAATAATTAAATTGAGTATTTTCAAATTATTTACTTAAGACCCTGAATGAATTCACAGGTAGAAAAGCGGTCCTGCTAAAAATAAACATTGCCCACAATTGATCGAGTCTCAACTACGTAATTAGCAAGGCAACAAACAAAAGCTTAACTACGCCTGGCTTGAAATGAGTAGTTTGAAAAAAGTCACCTTTGCGTGAATAGAAAATTTTTTGGAACCATTTTGATTTTATTTCCATTAATTTGGAATACATTGCGTCCTTGAATTGCTAAGTAAAGTGATTTTAAATTGCGGTATAAACTTGTAAACTGGTTCCAGAATTGGTCTGTTTATCTAGAGTATATTGTTTTAGCCAATCAATGAATTCGATGGCTTATGCTGGGAATCTCTCTACATTCCTAACTGATTGAAAAGTCGAAAGTCTAACTAGTCGATGCTTATAAAATATAAATCGAAGGAAACTCTCAGAGTTATAAATACCATTTTTGGCCCGGCCTTTTAAATAAGCACGTTTAAAGTCTTTGTATTATGTTCTTAGATACAATACTCAGAATATAAAATTGTTGTTCTGCGGGAATCATTTTTGCCAGAAGTTCGCAAGCCCTCCAAAAGTAATTGCGCATCCATGTATAAAAAATATCTCACTCAGCTGTTTGGAATCAAGTTTCTAATGAGTTTATTAGTAGGTAAACGATAGCATAACCGCCTGTTAATCCAGAAGTTCGAGTTCGAATCCCAACAGAGGCAAAAATGTTTTTTCCACGGGTATCGCCTTTCGCGAGGAACTAGCAAGTCCTCCGTTAGTATTCATTGCCATGAAAAGCGCTTTCTCGATTAGCCGTTCGGAACCGGCAGAAAATTGTAAGTCCCTTTCATTCCCTCACAAGGAATGGTTGGGAGAAAACCGCTAAGCCCAAGGGCTCCTCGCTCTGTTGCGCCACCATATTTATTTTATTTTACTGGTGCATTTCTGGTTGACTTGGAGAAGGCATTCGATACCGTTTGGTTAGACGGTCTTTTCTCTAAGTTGATCAGGTATGGCATGAGTAAACCACTGCTATATATTCTTAATGACATGCTTCATGGTAGAACGTTTGTTGTGAAAAGTTGCAATATAACTTCAACAAGAACTTTTAAAAAACAGAACGGTCTGCAACAGGGAGCGGTGAATTCGCCTATTTTATTTAACATTTCACTGGCGATCTAATTGGTTCTCTTCACCATGCTATATAGCGTATGCCGACGACCTCATTGCGTACAGAACAGGTCCAAAGATCGAAGACATCAGAAGTCTCTTGCAAAGTGACTTCGATAAGATTCAGCAATATTGCGATGACTGGAAGTTGAAAATCAACTTTCAGAAATCGGAAACAATTGTGTTTAGAACCCCGTTGGCTCGGGCCTCATGGGATACGAGAAAGAACTGGCGAAAGCTGGTGATCGTTGATCTAGATGGCCACCCACTGCCAAACAAAGTAGTAGTCAAGTACCTCGGCATCTGGCTAGATCAGTATCTATATCTTAACAAACATATGGATGCGGCTCTGGCCAGGGCTAGAGGAGCTTTTGCTCTGACGAGGCGACTGTTTCACAGCAGTCAACTTGATAGCAGAGTGAAGGTGATTTGCTACATTGCCCTCATAAGGCCAATGATTGTCTATATGGGTGCCCTGTGTGGTTCAATGTTATAGCGTCTCAGATGGAAAAGATTCGGGTGTTTGAGAGACAGTGACTGCGTACCTGTCTTGGATTGCACAGACCACCAGAGTCGGAGTACAGAAGATTTTAACCTAATGGTGTCCTTTACAACGGGGCTCAAATAAACAAAATCGACAACTTCATGATAAAACTGACTCGGGGTCACACTGCAAGGGCGATGTCTTCGAACAATGGCCTGATATTTGGGGCTTACTACCCCAACATAGAATATATGGAGAGAACACGTTTCAGTGGATTTTTCCCACCGGAGGCTTTCCTCTATTTCGACATGAAAGGTTTGATTCAGGACAGATTGGCGGTTCCGTTAATCTAGCACGTCTGCCGTAAGTCCGTTGAACGACGGCTCCTTTACAACCGTGACGTCGCCGCAGAAGGCGGAGAAGTCGAAGAGCTCCTCCGGTTCAAAAGGGCGGTCTCAGATCGCGATCGTCGTGACGTTGTTGAAACGTCAGATATGTTCTGGTGGTTGTCCGAGCAACAAATTGATATTGATGATGATAGTCAGTCGCCAATGGCTGGCTTACACAGGTTTAGCGAGTAAGTCTTAGGGTAGGGGGTGGGCACAGTGGCAAACAAAAAAAGAACAGAAAAAAAATAAAAAATAAAAATAAATAAATAAATATACATAACGTATAAAAAAGTCTAAAACCCAAAAAAATCAGAAAAATAAATTACAAAAACACAAAACCAAAAACCCAAAAAAAGAAAAATATTACAAAAAAAGGAAGAAAGCTGCTGTGGCTGCTCTAGTTTTAAGTAGATTTAAGTAATTTTAAGAACATACAAAAAAAATGATCTAGAAAACTAAGTTTTTAAATTTGTCTTAGTCCTAACCATATCTATAAGTTGTAAATTAATAAGTTATCCTTAGAAAGGCGTTAGAATTAAGATATTGTTTAATTTAGAGTACCTGATTAGGGTCAGTAAGTTAGTTAAGATATTATGGAAGCTAGTTTGTACATTTTTGTTAGCATGTAAGTAGTTATAAGTGAAAGTGAATAGAAATGAATTAAAAATGAAAAATGAACTGTTTTTCTGTGGGTTCTTAGCGATGTGGGCTCTTAGCGATGGATTGGTTTTGCCTTTGAGGGTAGTTACACTTCCAAAACTGTGCAATAACAAGATAACTGCAACGCAGAGTAGCTAGACCGTTTCGTATATACTAAACTAAAAAAAAAAGATTGTTTGTGCAATTCAAACACGGAAGATGTTAAACTTCACAAAAGACAAGGCCGCTTTGATATGCCCAAAACAAAGAGCAATCGAAGATGCTACCTCAAAACAATAAAATGAAACTTTAGTTTCGTTAAAGTATAAAGCTTAATTTTTTTGATATTTTCTTCGGCACAATATTAGAAAACGCGTTACCTATTTCCGAACACTTAGTGCAGACCGAACCATCAGCCAGTTAGGCCATGTCTAACCTTTAATAAATTATAATTGAACTGACGATAGTTTAGTATAAAAACTTAATACACGGTGTTTTGCATGAGATGCGAATTTCTTAATTATCAACGTTTTTTTTTAGTTTTGAGTCAGATACGAAAAACCGAACACGGAACTCTTTCTTGGTTTTTGAGAAATTAAAAAAAATTTGAGGTACCTATTCTTCCAGAAAATCCAATTCTGCGCCTTAGGATTTTGATACTGAGCTATAGCACCAATCGTAAGTTCGTAGGACCCAGTCAGTCGTGTCCTCACTGAAGCCTCACTTAGTAGGTTGCTATCTGACATCAAAGTAAAAAATCTAGTTCTACTCCTCAAAGTTCAAACTTTAGTTTCGTTAAAGTATAAAAAAACATAATATGGATTGATACTAAAACCAAAAACGAGGAATAAAATAGTTGGATATACTTGTACATTGACAATCATATCCTGATTAAAAATACAAAAAAAGATACCAACTTAATACGTCCTTTTCTATTTCTTAAATCAAAGTATGCATGTTTTTAATTATCTAAGTCAAAATAAAATCTTTCATTTTTTTAAGCCTGGAGTTTATAATAAGGGAATATGTTTTCCTTTTAATTCGTACAAATTCAATTGAATTGTTTTTAAATTTATAATTAACGCGCACTTCAAGAAGCTTTAACTATTCTTACAATGTTTAAAACACAGTGCGGGTGTTAGGAAATAAGTAAAGGATACGAAAAGAGATACCGATGCATATTATTCTAGAATTTCTGTGTAAAATATTAATCTTTGTACTTAACTGTACGACCAAAATTGGGCTGAAATGAGATCTGATGAGCGTTCCTGGCGAAGTGAGTATTGCAACTTAAATGTTTCAGGGAAAGAAAGCAACTGACAAGAGTATTGTCTATAAAAATAGTAATAAAAGAGAGAGACATGAAACGTTATGACGCCGACGATGTTACAGAGAACCAATTGAACGTACAATTTAACTCCCACCTATCAATTTGAATGCTCTATTTTGGACCTTGTCAAGGAGGAGCAATGATGCTTGAGGAGCACCTACCCAAACATGCGAATTATACTCTAGTTTGGAACGTAGTGGGACAAAAGACAGAAAACATAAACTCGGGGATAAGGTTATCAGAACCAACGCCAACGCCCTCACATAAGAGAACTACGAAAGCTCCAAAAGTGGTTTCTACGAGCTCCTTGAAGAAATCTATAAGAAGTCCTCTGGACATGACGTGTAAATCGTTCTTGGCGATAAATATAGTAATATAGTCGCGGTCGCTACTGAGGATCTGAAAAGAACACATTTGCGGGCTTCTTAACGGCGATGAAGACACTAAAGTCGCTGTCAGACAGAATCCCATTCAGCTTGGACGATGATCTAGAATGCCGTCCTCCCGACCTAGAAGAATTCAAGCTTGCCATATGCAAACTTAAATCAAATAAAACTGCAGGTGCAGATGTCCTTGATGCCGAGCTTTTCAAGGCAGCTGGAGACCAGTTAGAAAGGAACATGCACCAGCTGATCAGCATGATATGGTCGGAGGAAAGCATGCCCGATGAATGGAACCTCAGTATCGTATGCCCGATCGTAAAGAAGGGAGACCCTCACAATTGCGCCAATTACAGAGGGATAAGCCTCCTTAACGTCGCTTATAGACGATAGTCACATTGGTCGATTTGCTGAAGCTTCGTGCGAATAAATGCGATTGTTTTCTTGATCTCCTTCTCTGTTACACCAATTTGTCGGTATTGGCTTGCGGTCGATTCGTTGAACAATGTGAACATTTTGAATATCGCCATATCTTGTCTGCTGTAATATGTGAACGTCTGAAACCCCACGTTAACAGCTTGATAGGTCCTTATCAATGTGGTTTTAGACCAGAGAAGTCCACAATAGACAAATTTTTACATTACGGCAGATCTTGCAAAAAACCCGACAACATAATATCGCTATTCACTATCTCTTTATCGATTTCAAGGCCGCGTATGACAGTATTTACAGAGACGACCTGTACAGAGCCATGTCTAGTTTTTGCATCCCTGCAAAACTCGTACGAGTATGAAGGATGGCTTTACAAAACTCAAACGACAACACAAGAAGAATAATCTTTCAAAAGTCTATTCGCAGTTACTCGCTTACGCAGATGATTTTGACGTATTGGGTACAAGTAAGCGTGATAACATATGTGCTTTTGGGAGTATTGAAACAGAAGCGTCAAAAACGCGTTTGATGATTAATGAGGGTCAAACCGACTATATGCTTTCATGAAACAAGGACATCGAACATCGATTAATTAAACAAAACGTCACAATAGACAGATATAACTTTGAGGTAGAATGGGAATTTATCTATCTAGGATCCACTATAGACACGGAAAAAAACATCGGTGCGGAGATGAAACGGAGAATATCTTTTGCCAACCGCTGCTTATTTGGGTTAAGAAGCCAATCGAGAAACAAAATCCTTTCTAGGAAAACTAAGGTAAACTTTTATAAGACCTTGGTCATCCCAGCCCTACTTTACTTGAAGCATGAACTTTATAGAATGCGGATGAGGAGACTGTTGGTGGTTTCGAAAGAAAAATACTTCGAATGATTTTTGGTCCCATATGTGAAGACAATGTGTAAACAGAAGAAACAACAACCTACGCTTCGCGAGACTACGATGTATGGCACGTAAAACGGATGGACATCGAAAGCACATAATGCAAGGAAATCGTGGAAGGGAAAGACCTCATCTTAGGGGGCGCACACATTGGGTACCGCGGGGCACAGAGATATCCTTGATAACTGCAAAGCCGATGAACTCATCAGAAAACGGACCGGTTAATCGATCTCAATCAGCAGATTTGACATTGGCATACCAATCGCTACATGCAAACTCATGCTAAATTATTGTCATTAAACTAAAACTAATATACAATCATATTATATCATATTTTGAAGGTTTAAAATAATCAAAATGTGAGAGGTAATACTAGACCATTTTTTCGTCATAGATTACATTTTAGCACATTACAACAGCAAATTGTTGGTGCTAATATTTTATTACGTAACTCAATTTTATCACATCCCAAAGCATGTAAAATTTTTAATCAATTCAATTTAATGGTAAAAAGTTTTTTTTATCATTAATGTCGTTTTTTAGATAGTCATTTCTATGTTTTAACAGATAAGAAAGTGATGTTCGTGATCACATTTCAAAGTCGACCATGTTATAGTTTTAAGTATGTGACAGAATTGTTTTGCAGCATAAACCTCAAATCTTTCAAGTTTGTTGGAAGCTTTAATCTCGTAGATAGGTTGTTCTGTTGGCTATGTTGTTCTACAGTAGCAGAAGCAGATGTTTTCGGAACAATACTTTTTCTAAACCTAAAATCTTTCAAGTTTGTTGGAAGCTTTAATCTCGTAGATAGCTTGTTCTGTTGGCTATGTTGTTCTACAGTAGCAGAAGCAGATGTTTTCGGAACAATTTTCTCGACGTTTGAGCCAAAGAAGACGTTGATGGAATCATACTTTTTCGGTAATTCAAAGGTTCAATATTTTTCTTTGGACTGGTAATACTTTACGGAAGCATACTTTTGCGCGTATTTGATGGCAATACACTTCTTCGAAAAGAAGGAACAGCTGCAGCAGTCGCAACACTAGAAACAAAGCTCTTCCGCTTGTAAGTTGGAAGAATACTTTGTCGCACTTGATTTTGCCTAACTGTGACAGTGTTACAGACCTGCGCGATGTTCTTCGTGCAGGGCTATTCAAAGTAGTTTTCACAATGGACATCCTCGTTGCCCCTCCAAGTAAATTGAATGGATTATCTGACTTTCTTTTATTAGATGATTGTCCTGTAGAAATTTTGAGAATAGAACTGAGCATCTTTGGAATATCATCTGAAGACGGTTCATTTTGGGGAGCTTTAGTAGTTGTTGACATCCTCTTGGAAATAAGTCTCGAGGGACGATTTGAAATCAAATCTGGTTCGCATTTTGGAATAGATCGGCGCACTCTTGGTGTTAATCTAAAAAACAGTTGACTGTCAAGCAAGTTGCCAAGGATAAAAAAAAAACAACAGGTGGATTAACACCACTACTTGAGTGACCACAAAATTGATATAGCCAAAACTAGGTCTAAAACGAACAGATTCCACAGTGGCTTCGTAATCGGTGATATTACCGGACATTGTTCCATAAACAGACACGCCATAAGACTCAAAAAAGACTCTGCAGAAGCTACTTACACGAGGATAAAGAAGAGACAATCCTACAACTCCTTTGCTCATCACCTGCAGTCTCCCTAAAAAAAAACACTGCATCTAGGAGAATA
This sequence comes from Melanostoma mellinum, assembly GCA_914767635.1. Classification (NCBI taxonomy): domain Eukaryota; kingdom Metazoa; phylum Arthropoda; class Insecta; order Diptera; family Syrphidae; genus Melanostoma; species Melanostoma mellinum. Next base: position 205,537,144 of record OU612058.1, read on the forward strand.
CTTTCTTGATGATTCAAACGACCTGGTAACATAGATACCCTTTAACTCTAAGGCTTTATTAAAAGCTCCAAATGGTTAAGTTAAGCGAGGTACTCCCTCACGCGCAATGAACTTAATATTGGTGTATGTGTGTCAGTTGTTTCTCTGACAGCTATTTCAACCTAACCTAAGCTAGGAGGCCCAGTCAAGTGGAAAAAGACTTCAACCGACTTAGAGTGCAAAACTGGAGAGATCTAGCCTGAAATCGAAGTCGTTAAAGAAAGATGTTGGTTGAGGCCCAGGTTAATAATATAATAATAATAACTGGATCCATAATAAGAGCGACCCTCACATGCTTTTCTGTCGCTAGGATCCCTAAAATTTTACACCAAAGAGATGGCGGCCAAAATAGAAGAGGGACTTAAGGGGGTCTCCCCATCAGTCAGATTCAAAAAAAACAGATTTTTTTTTATCGTTAGAATTATTATTTGAGAATATTCTCGCAAAGTTTCAGAGTCCATCTCAAACTTGTTTAGAAGTTACAGTTTCGAAAAGAGGCTCGCATGGGGCAAACGTGAGCCAGGCCGCGCACCCTCCCGTGCTCCGCGCAGGTGTCTTTCCTTTTGTGTTCGTGGAAACCTTGCACCAGGCAAAGAACGGCTTTTTTTAAGGAATCAGAAGGATTGATGTACGAATTGGGTATAGCTGACTAACATCTCATTCCTGTAAGTTCCCTTTTATTCAATTTTTTTCCTTCTAAATACTTTAAAGCCCATTTTCTGAACTCCATGTTTTTTTAAAATTCCGTGCACGATTAAAAATAAACTATGAAAGCTATGTATAAAAGTAAGACACTGTTTTTTTGGATAATGTAGTTGTGCACAGACTAAACTAAAAAAAATGCATAAAAAATTCACTTTTTACAACGTTATTAACGCACTTACTGCTAAAAAAGAGTCGAAAAATCGAGTACCTACTTTATTGAAAAACGCCTAAAATATTTAAATTTCAACTTTAAATCACCATAATAGTTCAAACTGTGCAGAAAAGCCTCCTGAATAACGTAGTACTTCAATTTTTGGTTTCAGAAAAAAATTACGGGCTAAATCTTTCACGGAGTTTGAGTTGTCCGTGGCTAGCAGCTCGCGCAAGATTGCTTATAAATCCGCCATTTTTGTTTATTTTGACATTTGGAAAACTTTGTTTTGTTGAATATGTTAAAAAATATACAAAAGATGATTTGTTTCTGTTTTTGTTGTTTTTGATATTCAAAAAAAAAAAAAAAAACCTAAAAAAACCACCTTTTTGAGAAGCCACTGATGAGGAGACCCCCCTAAACAATGCAATAGTTGGAAAACAGGCCTTCTAAGCCACAGAAATATAATAAATTAATCTGCTATATGGACATTCAATCAGATTACACCCTACCGCATCCTTTCAAATGCTTAGATATGTCACCCAGTTCGACAAAGAAGTATTCTCCGATAGAGTGTTGTGCAAGCTTGGACACTCAATGGAAGTGTAATTATCCTTCCATTGGATGTTCGTCTTGACATCGTATGGATAAATCAGATGATGTAATACACATTCAATCAATCAACAAAGAGAGAGCCGAGACCTCCTACGTTGTTCTAATTTAAATTTTGTTTGTTTTTGGAAATGTCTTGAAATAGGTTTGTGAAACCCGGCAAGTATCTAAATCTGTTATTTGCGGTTTTAGAAAGTTTCATTGCATTCTGTTTTTTCTTGCTCCTTGAGATTCAATTGCAATTACTGCAAACCCATTCAACCTAATCTAACTTAACTATTTTTTTAAGCTCAAATTCATTGATTTCATTTTTATTCTTGAAAGCAATTAGGTACTCACCTGTTGCGGTAGTTGTTGTATAGGTTTAACCATTGGCAGCCAATATCGCTCATCTTCTATTTTACACTACAAAAATTAAATCCTGCATCACAAAAGGGAAACTAAAGGCTCTGATGTGTGAACCAGCCTTTTTTAAATGACTAATGAAACTAACACTTCACTTTTTCTTAACCAAAAACAAACGAATTTTATTTTGATATAAAATAAATGGTGGAAGGAAACAGACTGGGGGCAGATAAAACTTAAAAAACACAAAATTTACACACAAACACTTTCAGAGATTTAAGACGAAATGGGCTTTACTTTAATTAGATTAAACCTTTTTCAGATTTTACTCGAATTGGATAACACTTATTTAATGAAACTCGGACTCTAGATACATGAAATGGTGGTCGGAAAAAGACTCAAACTTATTGGGACAAAATGCACTTTGCACAACAATACACTGCACTTTTGAATATTGAAGACGAAATGGACTTTACTTTACTTTGATTGGATTTTTTATATTTCAAAACAAACGACATGGGCTTTATTTGTAATTCTATTTTACTTTTTCCAGATTTTAAACACAATTTAATATGAACAACTTAATAGGCAATATGGCAGACAAGAAAAGCTTCACATATTTTGGGGAAGATCCACCATGGTAAACACATATAAATACACTGACTCTTTTTTACACTTAAGACGAAATGGGCATTAATTTACTTTTATTTCACATTTTTATTTCACATAGCACTTAACAAAATGGTAAAAGCATTTTAAGAAACAACACTGATCGAAGAAGCGCAACGATACTGAAAATGAATTACAAAAACGGAAATGAGCAGACATGCATCGACAGGAAAAACTTTTTTAACGACAACGAACGCAGCCGGTCCCGGCAGAAACAAACAGAACGAACACACACGGTCACACCACAATGCGAAAGAATTAACTACATTAAAATACTACCTATGATTGCACTAAGTTTACATAAAAAGAAACCGATTTATAAAAAAAAACACAAATTTTCAGATTTAGAAACGAGAAACGATGTTGCAAGATTGCATTCTAAATAAAAAAAACTTATACAATGGACAAAACATTTCGCGTAAAAATTAACTTCTGCTCCCGGCACCGGCTTATGACTTAATGAAACTTTTTGTCGAATTCGCTCTAGATATGTGCAACTGGCAGGCTTGTCAGATGTGGCGATTTGTCGCCAAACAGGCGATTTCGAATCTGATTTGGCGACACAAAATCTTTTTGGCGATAAACATAAAAAACGGGCGATTTCAGGCGATTTGGCATATATTGGATATATTTCCTTCCCTCTTTTTCTTCTAACCTTAGACACTCTAGGTACTTATTATTTCACCACTTAAATGGCAAACTCACCCCACACACTCACAAAGATACTGTGCATTGAATCAGGGACATTGTATTTATATTTAAAAAACAGAGTAGCATCACGGAGGGGAAATCGCAACCATCGCCATCTGTGGTATCGTTTTTACAAACGGTATCGAAATTAACCTTTTTTAAATGTCTTCTCTTATTAGTTTTCTGTTTCCTAAAGCCTGAACGAAATTGGGCAAAAGTAAACAAAGTGTTTTGAAAGTGAAAACTGGTAGATGTTTTATATGTTTTTTATGTTTTTTAATAATAGTTTTGATGAAGTCTGATTTATTTTGTTTTATAGTTTCTTCTTTTGTTGGTTAATATTATTTTTGATGAAGTTTGATTTTGTTTACTTTTCTTAATACAGAGGTGGTCCAGTATAACGAATGCCGATATAACGAATGATCGATATTACGAACACTTTTTTCAAGTCCATCAGGTATTTTATATAACGAACAAATTTCCGAATTTCAGACAAAATGGCACTGAAAACTCTAAAGTCTTAGTTCCCAAAAGTTTACGGAAAGAGGCATTCAACAGTAACATTCAACCCCCGAAAAAATAAATGCATATTAAAGATTCTTTTCTTAAATTTGAGTACAAATTGAGTCTATTTACCTAAAGATTCGTATGACAAAAGGTTTCGATACAACGAATTTTCGATATAACGAACTTATTGACTGGACATTATATCGTTCGTTATACTGGACCACCACTGTTATAGTTGTGATGAAGTCTGATTTATTTTGTTTCTAGTCTTTTTTTATAATAATGAAGTCTGATTATGTTCCTTGTGTTAATAAATAATGCCTTAGTACTGATGAAGTTTGTTTTTGTACCTTATGTTGATAAATGATTGTATTCATGAACCATGAATTTAGTTTTCGTATTTTATTTTAAAAGCAATTAAATTTATAAAATCGTTTTTATGAATAAAAAAATAATTACTCGTTTGATTAAATTTGATTTGTATGTATGTGTTTTGTATTTGGTAAATTTTCAGAGTCTGGCGACTTTTTGCGATTTCTTTTTTAGGATTGGCGTTTCCAAGTTTTAAAACCTGACAACCCTGGCAACTGGAGAAAAAAATCGATTTTTTGGAATTGAGATCTCTCGATAACAAATCTGAATGTAAAAGGCTTTTGCTCTTGATCTGTGCCCCTGTTCTATTACTACTATCTAATCGATAACATCGATCGAGAAACAGAGGAAACCGAAATAAAATCCTACTAAATTCGTAGAATCTCGTTCCAGTTTTCACTGTTTTTGTTTTGCTATCGCGTAAGGTGCCAATTATTATCGCGATGAGGATGAACCATCAGGAGAAGTTTAGGCAAATATAAACATGATTTTTTGATGAGCGTTTGCAGTAAACAAGTAAAATATGTCGGTTGCCAGGCCTTAAACCCATGGGAATTTTTGTATTTTTTCACCTTTTATCGCCGGGCTTATATCGAGGCTATAGTTACAGATTAGGGACACTGTTCCCATGCTTTGTAACTCTCATCTCGACAGAATCCGGCTAAAAGCGGTGGAAGCTGGATTAAATTTTTAGATTTAGTAGGATTATGATCTGATTTGCATTGTTTCTCTATCGATGTAGACGATGAAACAATTGTGACGAACACGCACTGTAGGTTCCTACTACACCCGAGTCGAGTGATCCGCAAGAGCGTTCTGCATAGCTAGGTTTCGATTCAGTTTGCGAAGGTGAATCGGATTGTTTTATCGGGAAATCTCATTTGGACTTGATCTTCGTATGCACCGAAACTAACCTGATTTGAAGAGTGATTCAATCCTCAGTAGAAACGAAGTAGGGGGCACTGGATTCTAATCAGATTCTAATCCAATTCGATTACTCAATTTCAGGGTAAAATCTTACAGTTACAACCTTGAACTCGCCACAGCAAAAACCTATGGCGAGTTGAGGGAAAACCTAGAGCTCAAAAAACACTCAATTTGACATTTAGGGCGAATTTAGGTTTCTCAAAAAACGCTTTGTGGTGATGGTGACCCCAGGGCAATCCTAGGGGTTCAACGAACAAACCTATTATTAGGTCCGTTCGTTGAACTTTCCCCAGGCTTGACCCAGGTTTTCTTGTCAACTGGGTTTTCCACTTCTCAAAAAACGCCAAACCACAAATCACCACACATCCCTGCCATTAAAAAAAAAATACATGCCATTTGACAGCCCCCAAATCGCCACAGCAAAAAGCTAGGTCGAGTTGGAGGAAAACCTATGGCAAACCTTTGGGTCAAAAAACACGCAATTTGATATTGAGGGCGAATTGAGATTTCTCAAAAAACGCTTTGTGGCGACTTTAGGGCAACCCCAGGGCTTCAACGAAAAAACTTATTGTTTTATTTGGCGCTGAATTTTTTCTTTAAAAAAAAAAGGAGTTAGAAATTGATCTGAAAAAAATTTTCCTTTTGAACATGAACATGTTTGTATAACATCCAACAAGTGAGTTTTTGTTTAAAACTAAAAACGAAACTAAATACATAATACTAGTACACTTTTTACACTCGTATATAAAAGAAACGGATCAAGGAAATGAAGTTCGGGGTCTATTGAATTTGGTTTTGAAACTTTAGAAAATTAATGCAAAAGCTCTGATCTACTAACGAAAACAACCAGAATTTGAATGTTTCAATGTTTTGTTATCAATAAAACAGCCTTTCAAATGACCAAGAACGATCTCTGTATATTTCTAAGCAGAAAACTTTAAACGATATTAAAAATTACTAGTTGAATGTAATGCTGTGAATGATTGATTCAATATGAGCTTACATTTACTGAGCATCAAACCAAAAATTGGAGAATTACACTCTGTTTTGCTTTTTTTCTTTAACAATTACAAAAACGGGAGAAAAAGTATGTACATTAGATAGGTAGATTTTCCCTTGTTCGCTCTCAGAAATTTCCATTCAATAAACCAAACCTACCTGATTGGGGCATCCCCAAAAGGCTCCAGTTTTTCAATGAACATTATCCTTTCAACTGGTTCCATGGTGTAATGGTTAGCACTCTGGACTCTGAATCCAGCGATCCGAGTTCAAATCTCGGTGGAACCTTTTTACCTACTTGAAACTCAATCATTCCATATTCGTAACAAAAATGTGTGGAAGTTTTTAACATAACGTCGAAACATTTTTATGAAGCTTTGTATTGTACCTAGTGAGCTGTACCGACTATAGGTACTATTTGTTAAAAGGAAAAACCTTTAAAAAAATTGTGAGAGTCATTACAATTGCCTTGCCCGTATTGCTATGTACAGAATAACTTACATTTGAATACTGGTTCTCCCCAAAAATAACAAGTTTCAACGTTGTGACTGGCTAAGTAACATCACCATCTGAGTATTGAGGGGAAAGTTGTGATATTACTAGGACGTTGGGACTTGTGATAATTGGGGTGAATAGAACTATTAGTTTGTTTAAGTTTTTCTCCTTTCGTTACCCTTTTAACTTCCAAAAACGGTGGAAGTTACCCTTTTAACTTCCAAAAATGGTAATGTCTTCCCATTGAATTCTTCTTTCTCATTGCAAAATAGAAATTGGCAAACCACACTTCTTGTTGTTGCAGGAAAACAATTTTTGAGCTTTCAAAAAATATCAATGAAACGTGTTCAAGTTAAAACTATGCCATCAACAGTGCCATGTGGTTCCATGGTGTAATGGTTAGCACTCTGGACTCTGAATCCAGCGATCCGAGTTCAAATCTCGGTGGAGCCTTGAACGTCCTTTTGTTTTCTACACTACGACTTTCATTTCATTGTTAAAGCTATTTCTCCGCTAATAGTGCCAGAGCAAGTCTCATGTTATAAGAGTGGAAACCCTCTATTGATTTTAAAAGTTTAAGAAGTTGCTTTGCATTAAGCAAATTAATTTCACAATAATTTTTCGTTTGACTAGTAGAGCTTTTCCTTTTGATACTAAGGATATGAATGTCAGAAAGCTAAAATAAAAGAACAAAGTTGTGTCGAAGCTAAACAGAATTTCTTCCAGAAATATTCTATCCTGGGGTAACATTCCATGATAAACTTTCGTTAACAAGTTTTCTATTTTCAATTTTCTCTTGGGCTTTTTCTTTTTAATCTTCCTTTTGTTTTATTTTGAGTTAAACTAAAGCTAAACAGCAATAGCCATGAAAGTTTTTCATCATAGAAGTTTGATTTAATTTGAAATTGTTTTGAACCAAGCAGTTTTAGAGGTATAGTGTTCATTTTCTGGCTTCTAGCAGCTTTTTCTTCTTTAAATTTCTTCAGTTCAGTGGCGTGGATTAAATAATATTGCCTTCAACTTCATTATTAAATACTTACTCTCTTTATTAGGCTGATCATTTTCTTTGTCCTTATTACGAAAACTCTTTTCTTTTTTATTAATGAAATTTTATTGAATGAGATGATTTTGATTAAACTGGTAAATGCCTCGAATAGGCTTTACAAAGCAGAACATTGAAACTTTAAACTTTTCTTTTTCTCTTAGCGTACTTACTATGAATAAAAAGCTAAGCTTTGATTCAAAACAGTATTTGTATTTAGTTAAGTGCAGTCGAGGTTAGCACGGCTACACCTCGCTCATAGAAGCTATGTTGATCCTGTCCTGCAGCAACAGCCAAGTCGACAGTAAACAGCAATTCTGTGCGTGTCGAGTTCAAATAAACAGGCAAAGTAAGTTTACTGACGCGTACATCGCTGCCAGCCTTTACCCATTTCAAGATGGTCACTGGTAGATCCATCATGATAGTCGAAGCAAGTAACAATTCATTGTTCTTGCATTGTGCGCCTTGTAATTTAAGTCCGGTTACACCAAAGCTACTGTCCTTTTGGTTCGAGTTCGATCCAGCTTCAGTGATGGTTACTTCTAAGGCCAGCTCTTCCAAAGACCAACTATTAGCCTGTGCCACGCATTGCCTTGTTGCGGTAATGTATGCTTCAGGATTCAACAGACCACCTAACCATACTGGGAAACCCTAGGAAAACACAACAAAAATAGATCTTCGTAAGTTTGCAAAAATGGATATATTTTCTTACCTGAAGTTCTTTAGCGCCAGCTTGGGAGACTAACAGAGAAACCTTTTGCAACTGTTGCACACGGTTGCTAAAGTCGGTAATCCATTGAATGACCGTACATCCAGCTGGAACAGTGTAGCCCCGCCAGCCTTTGGGAATAATTCCTCTTACCAATTCCGATAACATCGAACGATGGTGATTAGTTTGCTTTTTCTCTCCCTGACAGATCAACACGACATCTTGGAGGTCTGAGATAACCGTCTGCAAAAGTTTAGCACCTGATGTTACCTCCCTCTCAAAGTATCTATAAAGCGGATCTTTGATGTTCTCTACAGTGCGCTTAAGAACATGCAGGTTCTTAGGCAAAAGCTCCAACCACGAAGTTGCACTGTTATGCAGGGTCTTCATCCATGATGGTCGGCCATCCTCATTGCGAGTCTGTACAGCCTCTTGGTTTTCATCCACACTATAGGCTAGTTCATCATCGTCTTCTAACTGCTGCATCTTTAATAACTTGCTAACCAAGTCAGTTCCGCGAGTGGTCAACAGAACCTTTTCAGCGTTGTTTGGCAAGCCCAACCATGAAGGAGTTTGACGATCAGCCAAATTCTCGATCCACTTCAAGAAATGATCACGACGCGTTCCATCGGGCATAGTAATGTGCCTCTGTCCACCGGCTCCACCATCTACATTTGCTACCAAAGCGAAGTCAGCTTCGAAGCTGCGAGCAGTGAATAGTTTCGAAAGGAACGAAGCCAATAACCGCTGATCAAAGTCATTATCAATCTTGCCTCCGTAAATACTCTGCGATAAGAGGGTTACTAAAGCGTCCCATGGAACCTTCTCGGGTGGCAGATTTGTTCGTCCCATTGCAGTCGAATCAATCCAAGTGTCAAGAGTGTCACAAGCAACTCGCAAGTCGGACTCATTGAACTCATACTTCTTAGCCCAGCCAAGTGGTACGTAACGTAAACGTTCTTGCACAATGGCATGGAACCATGCAAGCAGGAAGTACAATCGGGCTCGTTCACTCGGGGTTTTCATCATCCGGGTTGCAGGAACTGTTGAGAAAGTTCTCAACAAATTTGCGCGAATACCTGGTGGTGGTTCATAAACAAAGATTCGACCAGCACGAAGTAGGTTCACTGGCACTCTGGGACTGATCTCCATAGTCAAGAATAACCTAAATCCAGAATGAGGTTGAAGCGAATGCAGCTTCTTTTCCAATTGTACCAGCCACTGTGGAGCCAAATGTACGTTCTTGAGAAGAACCCATTTGCCACTCTTGCAGGCCATGTTGATGGCTCGTTCAGCTTGGTTAAATCCTTCTGCCGATCCAATTGCAATGCTTGAGATCTTTTTGTTGAGTTCAGCGGCCAAATCATCAACTCTCCCTGAAGCATCAAATCCAGGCACAGCACAAAGAAGAGCTGGCGTATTGCAGTTAAGTTGCTTCTCGACGACATGTGCAAAGTCCAATTCCACTTCGGCTGTTGACATAAAGTCATCACCAAGTACCGTGTTAACCACGTTGTGTCCAGCAGCAATTACTCGATCTGGGCGGAAAGCTTGAATTAGAAGCAATTGATGGAATGCAGATGATATTGGAGATAAAGCCTTTGATTCATCCCACAGCTGTGGAACACATTGCTCAGGCGAGCTCTGCTGTAACCATGCTCCAATTTCTGGCATAGACTTCAATTTTTCAATGAGTTTCTTAAAGATTGGCAACCGAGTAGCCAATCGATTGACACTTTCAATTTGTTCCATTGACAATCCATCAACAGTTGTTGGATTAGTTAAGAGTCCCTCTCGGCTTCGAAGGAAGAAGTTGAACTCAGAATCTAGATTAGCTTCAGAAGTTCCCTTCAAATGAATCTTACACATAAGCAGGGCAAAGGTGAGGCGATCAGCATGCAGCATTCCACGAGCTACACGCTCATAGCAAACCTGGAACAGGTCTCTTGTAATAATAGTCAGACGCACAGTGTGGTCTGTTTTCCCTTCTAACTTAGTGTTGTTGTAGAGCACAGTGCTAAAGATGTCTAAAAACATTTTCAGAGAATATTGATACAAGAAGTGCACCTGGTTGAGACTGTCCATGGTAAAGTACATATTCGAACAGGCAACTGATAACGGTAGGTACTGCTGGGATACAGTTTCGATTTCAGCAATTACCTTATCTGTTTCGTCAACCTTCATGTTAATGTCATAGGCTTCCTTCTTAAGAGTTTCCAGGGTTGTAATGACTGAATCATCGTCCAAAATCTTACCCTTGGCATCGTTTAGGGCCTGAAGCAAGCTCTTCTCGAGTTGTCTCAATCGAAGACGGAATTCTCCTTGTAGTTTCAATAAGTCTGATCGCTTTTCGTCAATGTCAGGACGTTCGGCCTTTAATACTTGGTTGAGACATTGAGACTGTAATGAACTCCTGGTCACTGTGAAGTTGACAAACGTCACCCTTGAACAAATATCAGGAGGGAATTCTACTGTTGGGTCACGTGTTGAAAGGAATATAACGAACGAAGGAGACAAATCGATATCCTGATCTCCAAGAGTAATAAGAACACGACCACCAGTGCGACGCAATTCTCTGTTGAGGACGGGGTTCAAAATTGGATCGTAGTTCTCGACGTCCTGAACAAGCAATGGGTTACCAAAACGCAGCGCTGATTCAAGGTTCTTACGGAACGAGTCATCTAGGAAGGAGGTCTTGGTGATCTTCTTACCAGCGTACTCATTCAACAAGAACGTGGTTGCTTGACCCGACGGATCGATGATCAGAGGATAGCGATTGAAACGCTTAAGCATGATGGCGTTTTCTGTGCAAAGATCATCAGACGGAAGAGCGTTTGCTTGCCAGCGAAGACGTTCATCTGGATTGGAGAGATATTCTGTACGAGCAATGTCTGGCCTGTATTGAATATTTGCCGATTGTAGGTGTTGACACCATGTGGTGAACAAACTGAGACGATAGTGTTGGTCAAAGTAGCCACCTTCAAACAAAATAAGTTTATTATTAAAGATTATGGATTTTTGTTTTTTACTTACCGTAAGCAATGAAAGCAGCAGATAACAAGACATCTCCAATGATTGTAGACATTTGAGACTTGAATGTTTCACTGGTGCTTTCCCAACGCTCTCGTTCGATGTTCAAACTCTTAAGCAGAGCAATGGAACGGTCTACCTTGGCTTGTACATTCTCCAAGTCAGTCTTAATTGCCTGTGCTTGAGAAATAAGCTGGGCATATTCTTCTTTGTAGGCGGCGATAGATTGTTCCAATTGTGTAACAAGATCCTTTGTTTCCTTGGCGTGCTTCATGTTGAGAGCAGCTTGGTCTTCGAGCGATTGGAGTTCGTCCCGAAGTGGTTCCACACGTTTTAACATGTCAGCGTATTCGATCTAGAGAGGGGAACATAGATTAGCAACTAAGCAGACGAGAATGTAATTTTATTGAGTCGAGTTAATGTTTTCACTGTTAGCGGGTTCCAGGGATGCGGTAATATAAAAGATCCTTTTGATAATTGCATAAGTTATAAGAAATAAAGCTTTCTTGAGCCATTTGCAATTGAAGCCTAAACAAAAAGTTTTTTAAAGCTATAAAGCAGTGTGCTCCAGGTAGTATCAATGCTTATAATACCAAAAAAAAAATCACCTTCATTGATAGCAAAGCTAGGATAAAATCAAATTTCTATACCTACAAAAACGTGAAGCTCTAATTAGACACCATGATGTCACAGGAAACGAAGAACCGGACAACCTTATAAAAGAAGGGACATGACGAATGAGCAGATGAATTTTATCAGTCCTTTTCAGAGAAAAATGAAAACAGAATGAAGTCGAGTATATTACACGAAAACTCATTTCGATTTTTTGTAAATTTAGGCCTCAGCCTAGATTTCTCATTGACAATTCCGATATCTGATGAGTTCTACCCAGTTTGACCTTCTAAGTAGGTTGAGGTTCTCTTTCATTTGATGATTGCATTGCCTAATACGGTCTTTCCCAACTGCGACGAACCTGAAGAATGCTTTTGAAAACCATTTGAGTTAGAATGTTGGTATCGATCCGCTCTACATATCCCTGCCAATACGGTAGTCTCGCTACATACAGTTTTGTACATTTTTCTCTCAAAACATCTTCCTCAACAACGGAACCAAAGATCACATAGAATACTTTTCTTTCCTCATCGGATTTATACCTTACTAACTTCTTCCCATTACTCGTTAATGTCATCTAGGTTAGGCGATTAATTTTACAGATTTTTCTAAGACTCATGCCACTGGTGTTCTTGGGGTTTATTTTCAAAAAATAGCTGTAATGTGAAGATTTGGTCTATTGTCTACTCTCTTGTATTGATGATAGGGACCTATGTATTTTGTTGCCAAACTTCTACTTGGCACTTAACACAAAACGTTACAAAGACGTAATAAAACTTAATAGAAACAATGTAAGAATGCTAGCCGGGTTCGTAACCGGACACTGCAGACTAAGAAAACAGCTTAAAGTACTAGGCATAGAGAGCGACGACCAATGCAGATTTTGCAACGAACAGGAAGAATCTCCTGACCACCTCTTTGGTGACTGCGAAGCTCTAATACACCAAAGGAAAAAGTACCTAGGATCCTACTACGTGGAGGAGAGGGAGCTAAAACTCCTAAGCGTAACATAGATACTAAGTTTCATCAGAGGAACTAATCTGGATGAAGTACTTTAACTAAGGAATACCACTTAAAAAGTAGGGGGCACAAAAGATCTAAACAGGTCGAGGTACAATACAAAACCCCAATTTTCATTCATTCATTCATTCATGTATTTTGTTGAAGTGGTGTTTCAGATGCAGGAACCTGTTAAAATATGTACCCAAAAACTAAGCCCTTACCAAGATATGCCAAGACAGAGGATGTTTCAGTTGGCATTACTTGTCAATGCCTACTTTAAAAAGACAAATTTCAGAAAGTATTGCTTTGACAACACAGAGCAGCTCCTTGTTCCCAAAGTTCGATGAATGAACTTCAATACATTAGAATTGAAACTAGGTGGCGGGAACGCCTACAGAATAAAATCAGTACTAAGGTAAAGGAAAACCGTAAATGTATAAATTCTGAGCACTCCTCAACACGATTACCTTTCCAAGGATTGAAATTATTAGCTAATTAGAAACTGTATTCAAGACATAAATATTTATGTCATCACAAAAAATTATGAAACAGCTTACCTGTGCAATGGCCCATTTAACCATAGGACCACAGGCCATGCTGGCACGGTTGACCTTCTCAAAGTTATAGTCTGGGTTGCTCAAGTACTTCGACTTCATCTTTTCACGTACCTCATCGCTTCATAAAAACAAAATGTTAAAATGATTAATAAATAATTCCAATATTAAAAATTTGTTTTGTAAAAAAAACAATCGAAAACGTGATGAAAACAAGCAAAAGCATTGATTAAAGTTTAATATTTGATTTGAAAATACTTTTCTCTTTTAAATACACAATATGTAATAAGAAACACAAAATAAAGCTTATTACAGTTTTGCTGTTAAAGTTAAATTTAAATATGTACATTAAGAAAGATCTCTCCTCCACCAAACAAATAAGATTATTATTTTTATTTCAATAGAAAAAAAAAATTAAATCAGCATAAAAACTAGGTACCACTGAAGAAAAAAAAACACACGACTAAGAAACTTTCAAAAAACTAGGTATTAAGTGTTTTTATTAATATTTTGTTAACATGCTTACGTTATGTCTTCAGTACCGAAGTTAGATACAATTGAATTTATAAAGTTTTCTCTCATTATAACGGCACGAATTGACTTCCAATCGGACGCATTCTCTCCAAGGAGCAAACATATTGACTCTAATGCCAATTTCACCACAGCTGGTGGATTGGCCATTGTTCGCACCTCGACGAGTTGTTGCTTTTTGATCGATTTTACAGCTGAAGAAAAATTATTGGTTTTCGATTTTAAAAATTTGTAAAATTTTTTTTAGGATTATTTGAATATATCTATACTTTGACTAGGCCGCGGGGTTTGGAAAAAACTAAATAAAGATGGTTAATCGAAATGATCAAACTTTCAAACGAAGAAAGGGAATAATCGGCCGGAAGGAGAAATGAACAGAAAAAACTTCTTGATTAGCCATAGGTCTTCGAAAGGAACAAACACTCTTTGTGAGTCAAACATTTAGTGACAACAACTCAAACGATCACTTTATTTCAGATACAGTGAGATTGTTGATGATTCAGTAAGTTGTAAGTCTTTTTAAAAACGGTTTTTAATTACTACCCCTTTTATGGATGACAACTCAACTGAAATTGGGTTGTCTTCTCATTTATATAACACGGGCACACAACCCAATTTTCAGTTGGGTTGTCATCTGTAATAGGGGTGTACATTTAAGCAAACATGCATTCAAATCAGAGAGACTATGTTGGACTGGACATCTCATTAAAACGAATTTACTACTCGTGAGGTTGCACAACTTTCATAGAGTAGTAGACGTGACCTGTTCTGATGGTGATAAATTTTTTATTTTATTATTGATAAAAGGTTACCTAAAACATATCACCCTATCGGAACTTTTGTAAGGTGGCAAGTGATAAACAGGTAGAAAATACTTGCGGGAAAGTTATGAAACGCTACAATTCTTAAGATAGAGGGTAACTAAAGATTGATAAAAGTAGACAATGGATCCTTTGAGATACGAGTGATTAAAGTAGCGGTAAGTTCGGCTGACGTATTAAGGCCTGTTAAGACATTTTAATTTTCTTCTAACTACATACAGAAAAATTTAGAGCTTCATATGAAGCGGAAGTCGATGAAATAGTCATGTTTGAATTTAGAACAGAAGGGAATCGATCTCTATCTTCTCTGTCCATATCCTGCTCTTATACAAGATCGCAGGATTTTCGTGACTATTTTTAAAAAAAATTATTTTACTTAAATTTTTTCGCAACTAAGGTGTTGGAGCCACTTTCCTAGATGAAGGACATCGTAACAGCTTGTTAAAGAAAAGGCACCGGAAGGAGTTTGTGGGTGTAACGTCGCGAATGCTTAGTTGACGAGTCATGTTAGGGATGTGACGGTGTAACGTACACAAAAGGGTCCCCATCAGTTATTTCCGAATGGTCATCATAATAGCGTAGAATGAATGGATCTAATTTTTGACAATTTTATGAAGGAAAGATTTCATTTCCTTTGTCAATTATTTGAATAATTCAACCAGATGTATTGGCACGTAGTTGGCTACTTTGTCTCATTAGCTTCTTGAAGTCCGCCAATGAATCTAAGATTGAGCAGTATGTAACCGTAACGACTCCATAGTGTTCAGGTGGTACATATGCTGCCATCAGTGTCGGGCAAGTTCGCCGGATTTAACTGCTCCCATCTAGTCCTCTTCGGGTTTTATAAAGTCTTCTCTAGTTTTCTTCGGATTTTATGAAGTCAAAGATCAATGGCTCACACTATCTAGAAATTTCCAACAATTCACCAATACCCGAATGGCCTTTGTCGCCCGGCTGAAACCCCACTACTCCGTAGATTTATGTGCGGAGAAGGTTTGAACAAGTGAACAAGTTCACAACTCATCCAATATTTCGCTCTTAATTAAATCTTAAAATTAAATCATAAGAATTAAAAGTGTGTAAATCATATTAAATAAAATTGAGATTAATTACATCAAAGCTATTGATTGCGTTGATCATTCTTTTCATCATCAACGTGGATCAAAGAAAAAGTGGAACTCGCTCTGCCGAGAATACCACAGTAAATATAAATGTTTAATTCGCCAAGTCGAATTTGGTTGTTATGACTCTTTCCTGGATAAAGGACAGTAAACAAGTTATTCACCTTGCAAAATTCCTTGGAAAAGAACTAACCAAAAGATGTATGTCGGTTCGGCAATTCTGATTGTGGTTATAAGTGAGGATACTCTTCAAGTAAGGGTAAGATAAGAATACAAAACTCGGTTATCTATATACTAAGGTAAATGCATAGCAACAGCAACGTTTATTCTAAACGAAAGAGACAGTAGAAGTAGTAATGAAATGTAGGCCCTTGACTATGAAATTGCCAATAATAGGCTTCATTTCGGATTAATCTGCCCTATCGTGGTAACCGTCGGAGCGGAATTCTCTTCGATCGTGGTAGTTCTCCGATCGGACGATCCGACGTTCTCTGATAAGTTTTTGTTGCGGAGATTTTAGTTTTGGGAATGCAATGCATTGCCACATTTGTGAAAAATTTCTTACGTTGACAACTACTTCGAAGCAAATTGAATCTCCGAAAAATGATGCGTTGCGGAGAAAACTCCGCTCCGACGGTTACAACGATAGGGTCGATTAGCATTGCATCATTGGGATAGTTCCAATGAAGCTGCATGCTCGGACTTAAATCGCAAATTTTGTATAAAAGTAGGTAGGTAATGAATCAGCTTAAAATGAAATAATTAAAGAAAAGAACACAACCAACATAAGCGAAAAAGGCAAACTATATCGACGTGGGCAGTGATTAGGCACCCGAACCCGATTATACAAAGTGTCATGTAATTTGCGTTCCATGCTTTAGGATTTGATTCTTGGTCAATTTTTCATAGGTCAAACGAGTTGACGTCTCATTATTTGAAGTGGTCGACTTTAAATCTGCTTTTAAACAATTAACGAATAGTTTGTATGTATGTCATAGGCAAGTTTCCCCAAGGATTTTGCGGTGATCCAGGTCGTCAAAACAATGAGAAATTGTTCTGAGAGCCATTTTTATTTTAAAGCTAAGAAAGAAGAAGGGATTTTTATCAATCTTTTGAAAGTTTATCACGATTGTTAAATAAGGATGTTTGGTTTTCGTTTGTTTAGTTTTTGATATGCGCGTGATTTCGGCCTTGATCGAGATAACAACAGCGACGCATACATCGTGGTGTGAGCTAGGACAATTTTTAATTCAGGCAAAAGAAACATTTTTTGTCTATTTCTATAATTTAGATGCCTTTACAGTAATTACCTTTTGATTTGCCTCCTTTGCGATGCGGATACATTGCTCATAATTGAAAATATAACTACATAATTTGTATCGTGCAACCATTAATCTTAAAAAAGCGTTAAGATCTTACGATTGTTTTGAATGAATTTTATTTCTATACCATGATTTAACAAAACGAAAAAATCAATGCATACATTCAATCGAATAAATTCTGTTGTTAGGTAAAGTCTGCTCTACTTTTTCAGTGTCGGGCAGAAAACTTTAAATAAAAACTAACGCAAATTTCAGATCCAATTGAAATAAGGTCATCGAGACATTCGACTCGTTTTTGAGTTTCACGAAAACAGACATTTATATATATAAAAAAAACTTAGTAATAATCCCCAACCGTAACATTAATTTATAATATTAATTATAAAGAATAGTGATTTGATTAAAATGATTTAAAAAAAATTTATACAAGACATAAATTTGGCTAACCAAGAAGCAAAGAAAGTCAGAACAGAAAAGAAGCCCCAAAAACCCTTTTCCTATTTGGGCAGCTTATGAATGTTGTGCTTGAGAGGAATGATGGTGAGGTTTATCAAAGAAGAGACTTAATTTATTTATTGGCCAAGAGCAGCAACATGAAAAATGTATATTGAACATCTCCAGGGAGAAAGTGAGAAGGACTGGGTTCGTCCATGCTTTTCGTCGCTATGTTAGTTACTTACAAGAGTTATCAGCTTTCTAAACCGTAAAAAACGGTTGACATCTTAAACATTGGTTACACATTTTACAACGAGGGTCAGTAAGTATGTAATTGATTTGATGATAAATAAACAGACTAAAGTTTCAGTATAATAATTAAATTAACTAAGGATTAGGATAAGGATAAAGGATACGGATTAGGATTTGCAAAATTAGCTGTTGTTACTGTAGTGTTCTTGTGTGTGATTTTGAATGATCGTTTGTGATTGATTAGGGTTATTAAACAGTAATGCAAGTCTTGATAAAAATAAAAATAAATTAACGGGAATAAAAGATGATAAAACAACAAAAAAAAAATAGATAATAAGGCGAGATCATGTGTTTTAATGTGAATATGAATGATTTGTTTTGTTTTCTTTTTGATTTGTTTTCATTTAGATAATTTCGTACGTGATATTGGACGTCTCCAAGTTAACAATGGACGAGATAAATCCATCTTTAACCATTATTCCTCGAATCGACTTCCAGTCGGTTGCATTTTCATTAAGTAGTTCACAAACCGATTCTAAGGCTAATTTCACCACAGCTGGTGGATTAGCCATTGAACGCACCTCGGCCAATTGTTTCTTTTTGATCGAACTGACAGCTAATGGGATTGAGAATATAAGGGAACAGTGGTAAAGGTGTGTATAAATAAAAATAAATTATAAAAATACAAAATAAAACGACTTTGGATGGATTTTGGTGGTAGAACAATGTGCTTAATGGATAAACGAAACATTTACCTTGTTGAGCTTCAATAACAGCTGGCTCGACTTGAGCCAAGTCAGCCATTACATATTTACGCTTCTCTTCGATTTTAATAGTTTGCTCGGCAAGTTGAATTTGAATTTCCTGAGATTGGATCTTCTTCTTTTCAGCTTCTTGTTGATCCTTGAACATTTGTTTAAGCTTAGCATTAGCTGCCTCATTCTTGGCTTGAAGTTCCTGAGACTTGACCGCTAGAGATTTCTGCATTTCTTCAACTTGCTCCACAGTTTCGGCAATTTTGTTCAAGCCGACATTCAAATGGAGTTGTTGTTCTTCAAGCTCGCTGCGTTTCTCTGAGTACAGCTTAACAAAGTGATGAATAAAATCGAGATAATGACGTGGGGTAATAGCCATGGTTCGTCCACCACGCTTGGCCAAGCGAGCGTTGGTTTGATGAAGTGTCTGATGCACATACACACAGCTGTTGATGACAGCGTCTCGATGGTTTGGTGTAGCCGGAACAAGTGAGCATACCGAGGGGAAGAAATCAGGAGAAGACCAGGATGGTTTTTCGAGATCAACACGCGTTGTAAATTCTTTTCCCACTTGGAACAGAGCAGAGTCGGACCAGTCTCCAAACCAATTAAGTACGCAACGGTTGAATAGAGCTGGGGATGTGGCAGCACGGTCTTTCAAGCCATCAGTTGATGGATTCATTGTGAAAACAACGTGCAAGTTGCGCATGACTTGTTGAGTGAACCTGTTATTTACAAACAATACGCATTGAACCCACATTGCTATTTTTCATTTTAAAACACTTACCATTTGTAGAGTTCATCACTAGAATCGAGCATAAGTCCCTCTCGTTGAGCTCCTTCTTTGCATTGAGTCATTAAAGTTGTGTACTCGTCACCCTCGAATAATCCAGGAACCTAAAATATACTCACAATTATCTGGATTCTCTTTTTAAACAAAACAAACAAAACGTACCTCTCCGTTAGCTAACAAAGTATTCATTCTTTCCAAAAATCCAGAATCCAAAACGTTCGATTCATCCAATATAAAAGCAATCTTTTCGTCCTTGCAACCGGATCTTCGCAGCACACAACGCAAATCTTCGTCAAAGTCCTCGCTGGTGTATTTGTTGTGGACTTTGATTTGGAAAATGGACAAGCCATTCATCCAAGCCACGAAACGTGACAGAGTAGTTTTGCCAGCCCCAGATACACCAATGAGAAGCAAATGACCTTGCGGTTGCCGGAAGATTCGGTCGATACGCAACACGTGCTCTAGAACTTCATCAAAGAGTACTAATGGAACGTCCAATTCTTCCTCATAGAAGACCTTCAAACGAGCACGTACATATTCCCGAAGTTCTTCGCGATTCACTGGCATATAATCCTTGGACAACCAGTTGCTGTAGAGAATAGGGCGCATAAGTGCCTTTTCTCCATCTACCATAGGGAAGTGCTTCAATGCAACCAAATCAATGTTCTCGTTCGTCCAACGGCGTTCATTGTCCTCAACCAAACGATCTTGGAACAAACGAAGTGCTTCATGAGCCCACAACCTTACCAGACCTTCAACTGGCAATGAATCCAATGGGCGTATAGCTTCACAAATACCTCGCACCCATCGAGTCATCTCACGGGGAGAATACACATAATGGGGTTGCATGTCCTGTGTAAAGCGATCTTGTGATGATAAATAAAATTCTACCATAGCATTGGTCAATGGCTCTGCATAGCCACGAAGAGTTGGCATCATACGAAGCATTGCTCGACTGAATGTACCATAAATTTGTTTCAACGAAGTTTCTCCGGGGTAGTCCACATAAATAATGGGTACATGCCTTAAGAATCTATGACTCAGCGGCTTACGACCTGGATCTGTTGGAGGATTACAAGCTCCTACAAATTGAATACGTTCCAAAGATACCCAAGCCTGGTCATTGGCTCGGTAGAATCCTCTATGTTCAACCAGCTGTCTCAAGAAAGAAATCACTCGTTGAGTTCCATACATATCCATATCAGGCAAATTGATTTCATCACAGAACAACACCAGCCATTTGCCAATCTGCACTGGAGCCAATACAACACCATTGGGTGTCTTGCGGTACTCGCAATAATGATCGAAGGTCTTCAAAAGCAACTCAGGTGTGGTTGCTGATGAGAAATTCAAGCCAACCACTTCCATATCGGGAAGAGCACGCAAAGCTGAGAACAGAGTCATAGTCTTACCCGAACCAGGAGGACCACATAAAACTGAAAGGGCAAAATGT
The DNA here is from genome assembly GCA_914767635.1 of Melanostoma mellinum. Classification (NCBI taxonomy): domain Eukaryota; kingdom Metazoa; phylum Arthropoda; class Insecta; order Diptera; family Syrphidae; genus Melanostoma; species Melanostoma mellinum. Next base: position 205,558,087 of record OU612058.1, read on the forward strand.
TAAGCAAATAAAGCACATAAAACGAAGACCATCAAATAATACCCAATGGCTTATGTTCGGCCAGCCAGGTATATAGCAAAGATTCGTGGCGAACTGTATCGAGTGTAGGGACGACAATGTCCGGCGCAGCAACTTTGTGTGTTTCTACTTCAATAACTGGTACTTTGTTAGACCATGGCACCCATTCTCCTGCCATGTTGACTTCGTAGTCAATAATAGGTGCACCAGCAGCTCCTGGCAAAGGAATCGTAGTTACACTACGAACGAAATCCCCCAAATCAGTCCGAACTTTGAGCTTAGCATCTCCTGCGAAAGACCACAAAACAGAGTACACCAGAGCCTTGGGCACATATTGCTCTAGCTGATCAGGGCTCAGTGGAAAATCTGAATGCTGTGAGTTGAAATTCAAAATATTTCTAAAAATAGGAAAAATAAATTACAATATTATGCGCCGAAACGATTTTACCAAATTTACCTAGCAGCTTGATTCAACATTGAGAACAAAGAACTTAAAGCTCTCAGCCTTGTGAAGTCCATTATATGCTCCTGATCCATTGAATATTCCAAGGAACGCACAACAATACCATCAGCCGAAAAGTATGGCTGCAAAAGTAAAGCAATATCTCGTTGGGTCTGTAGGGATGGCGAAACCTCGTCCTCCTTGTCTTTGCTCTTGATCATGCCGAATTCTTCATCACCATCTTCTAATGGAGTATTCCGCAGACGCAAAAGATAGTTCTCGAATATCATCTCTGTTGAGAGAACATCTTCTGAGAACCAAACCATGCCACAACGTGATACCGTAGCCAATGTTGCGAATTTCAAATCCTGCACTTCAAACATCACGCGCACGTTAGGTGGCAGTGATAAACGCTCTCCATTGGGCAATGTCAGCAACTTGTTATCATCCAATACGGAGTTCAAATTCTCTACCCACTCTGGGTCAACATCTCCATCAAAGATAATCCATTGACGTTTATTGATCTCTCCACGCACATTGTCTATGATCTTTCTCAAAATGTGTGTAAACAAACCATCAGTCCATTCTCGAGTATTCGGATCCAGCACACCATACAGTGCCTCTTTAGATATTGCTTTTGGATCAATGACATGTGCGACACCTTCTACTCCTTCGAATCGCTCAAGAGCCTTAAGGAGTACCTTCCAAGCTGTGGATTTACCAGACCCTGAAGGGCCAACCATCATCAAACCATGATTGAGATTGGATATCTGATACAATTGCAGAACCTTTGGGAACAAATCAGAAAGGTAACGTTAGTCCATATTAAGTACATACTTTCAAGTTCACTAGCAAACATATAAAAGACACCCAATTGAGGCAAGCACATCTCAATTGAACTCTTTTCTTTTCATTCTCTATGGATGAAGGATACTAACAAAAACAATAAAGTAAAGAAGCATTCACAAAACTACAACAAAAAATACATCGCAGCCAGATCTTACTTTTTCGACCCAAGTTTCACCGAATCCCTTTTATAATATAGTTTTCAGTTACAGATGCGAATGCATTAAAATGTTAATTGAGGTTAGGACTAGTTTTTCTAATTGTGGTTAACTATGAAGTGAGAAATTTTTTCAATGCCAAAAATTACCTTTTCCATCCAAGCGGCACCTTGTTCGTCACCCTCGCCACAAACCAAATACTCCTCACTGCAAACTTTACGAATTTCTTCTTTGAGTCCACCCATTTCTGCACGAGTGTATCCAACATTCGGGAAGACATCGCTCAACAAAGAGAAAAGTAGTGGAATATCTTCAGCAACCAGTTTTGGTACCATTGTTTCGCACACTGACTGAATTAGAATTTCCTGTTCTGGTAGATTTTCAGCTACTGAAGCTTCATCGATGTTTAATTCTCCACGAGCGGTCATGCCTTCTTTGATCTTCATGATGCGATCACGTTTCACGTTACCAGCTGAGATCAGCACAGACTTCAGAGCACGCAATCCAAAGTCATAATGGCTTTGATTGGACAACTGTTCATCGCACAACTTGAAAAAGGGCACAATCTTACAAGCCAACTTTTCTGCCTGTCTAAATCCTTGGCTGAACAACATGACTTCAGCAATAAGTTGACGATCTGGGGTGGTCATAGCAAGAGATCGGAAAAGTTTCTTCAAATTGTCGGGTAAGTTTGAACGTCCAGCGTATCCAGGATTCATTGTAATGAAGATGGCCATATCGGAAGAGACACGGACTTGCTTGCCCACCAGTTCTACAGTAATGCTCTCCTTGTTGCTGTCCATTTCATACTTGAGTGCCTCTTGAATAGTTTGGATTTGTTGGGAACAAGCAGATAACATACGTTCTTCCAAACGATTGAATTCATCGAAGCAACCCCAAGCACCAACTTGACAAAGACCGACGAAAATTCTACCCATAGCTTGGAAATCAAAAGTTTCATCACAATTGAAGACCAAAACGAAACGCCCAAGTTGATTTCCCAGAGCCTTTACCGATTCAGTTTTTCCGGTACCTGCTGGACCGAACGGCGATCCTCCGAGACGCGATTCTAGAGCTTGCGTCATGGTCAAGTAGCAACGATCTGTCAATGGTGTCTGTACGAGACGATCCTGAACACCCAGGTACTCGAAGCCGTAATAGAAACGAGCATTTGCCATATGAATAGTAAGTTGTTTCAGCACCTTTAAACGAAATTAATCATGACTTAAAACTAGATTATAACACATACCTTTCGCACTTACCTCAGTTTGTCGAGGGTCAAAGTAGAATCTCATCTCACAGAGCCAATGGAACGACTTGGGATTGTTAACTCCATTGGAAATCAAACGACGAGTCACTGTTCTCTTGTGGACGAACTCGTTGATCTAAAGTAAAAAAGCACGTCAGGTATTGTATTTAACTGATATAATTACAACAAAACGCCTTACCAAGTGTTCCAGCTTTCTGCGCCTGAGCGGTGGTTGTTCCTGCAAAACTGAGTCAGCCAACACGTTTAAAGTCGATTCGACAGTTGTCAGAACCTTGTTCAAAGGCTTTCCACTATTGTTCTCCATTGCTTGCTGAAGAGCTGCCTCTACATCTTCTGACCACAAAATCTGGGCAGCCAATACAACGATCTGTGCTTGATACTTGTCGCACCACTCCATGTACTTCTGAGAATCAATTTGGCCATCGCGGAACTGTTTGATATCTTGTACAGCTTGTGCCAAAAACGAAGCTAGTGTGAAGCGCATTTGCTTTTCAACCAAACTGAGCCACTCGTTGATCTTTGGATGCTCGATAGTTGATACGGGGTTGATGAATTTTACCTCCTCGCCCTCTCTTGATGCAATACCAAGAATAACGGTGTTATCCTCATTCAACAGAATTGCAGCAACACCAGCAAACATCTTTTTGAAGTGCTTTTGCAAGCGCGCAATGTTCTTACTGTTGCCAATGATCTCCAACAGATCTTCATCACCCACAAAATAGAATCGTGGAAATGAAGTACGTTCTCGTTCCAAATACTCTCCCAGAGCTTTTTGAATTTTGCCTAGCAAATCAGCCAAACGTTCAAGTGATCTCTGTACAGCGGGAATGTTCAAAACATCCATTACTTTTGGCGACTTTGTAACCTTTTTCATAAGACCAAGGAATTCGGAGCTGATACTATGGAACCGTGAAGTCTCCACGGGTAAGAGCGTTTTAATATCAGCGCTTCCAGAGAAGATACCTTCTAAATAAACCCATCGACGTTGAACATCTATCCAAACATCAAACAATGCATTGATACGGTTCAATTTTTCTTCCCATGTGAGAGCTTCTTCTTCAAACACTTTATAGTATGGTGAGAGTTTCATAGCAGCTACCGAATTGATGTGTTCCTTCACCTTATTGAATAAATCATCCCAACCACGAATGATACGACATTTGTTCTGATAGTTAATCAAATCAAGTTCATAGTTTTGCCAGGATTCCCGAACTTGTTTCAAGAATTCCTCTAAAGCCATTTCACCTTGAGCCACTAAAATAATGTCCTTGACAATGTTTTCATTCTTCAGCAAGTTGACATCCCACACCTGACCTAAAGTTAGATCGGAGAGGACCCAATTTACACGCAACTGTTTAGTCAATTGCTTCCAGTGACGCTCTTTTAGTGCATCAGATTTAAGCTCCACAATTAACATATTCACTTTGATGTTACTCTGAATAAGTTTCTTGACGTACTCATAACTCTCGTACATACGAAGACGAGCTGGTAATTCTTTCAACTGGCTCATCATGGCTTCAAGTTGTTGACGCAATTTTCTTGGCTGAACAGACAACCATGGCTTCTCTCTAGTTTCATCTATTTGAGTCCAAACCTTCGACAGTTCGCTCCAGACGCCACGCAAGTCCTGAAGTTCTTCAAGTGCCACATTCATACGTTCGCTGCTGTTGTTTGGAATTGCAGACTCTTGCAGCTCCAAGGCTTCCTTAGCTTTAGCAACATTGTCACGTTCCTCCTTCAAACGCGAGTACTTGCTCTCGAACATATGCAACTGCTGTAGGGCGTCATCTGGACGGATCTTTCCGCCTGTTGGTTTGTTCTTTTCCCAATCGTTGAGGAAGTCGACTGTTCTCGTCTCGACGGCTTTATCTTCTGCGACAATCTTTGCTTGGAGACTGGCCACCTGAGTCTGGATAGCGGTGTCCTTACGTTTTATGATTTCATTAAAAGCTGACCACTCGCCCTCAATATTGTCTACATGCAACCAATTGTTGGGAAACTGGAAGCGTTGACGTTCAAGAATACGCTGAGCTTCACGGAACACCTCAACCTGCTTATCCCAAACAAGCATGTCCTTTTTAAGAGACTGAACATAAGTGATGAAGCAGACAGCATCTGATGTACTTGCCGCTTCTACAAGAAATAATTACTGATAAATCAAGTCTTTTTAAGAAAAAAGAAAAATTTATTTTACCAATGCTTTGCATTTCCAAATCACTACGAGACTTCGAAACCTTTCCATGGAAAGTAGTCATCTCTGTACCCAACAAGGTTCCAAATTTGCCAAGTGCTTCCTTATGCCATGAGTCATATTTCAACGTAACTTTCGCCTGCACTTTGGCGTAGTCAATGATGATTGGTCCATAAGCACGTCGGGTGTCGGAAGTATCAAAGGTGGTACGAGATTTTCTACAGAACATCAACAAACATTAGCAATAAATTCTCTTCAAATTTTCATCGTGCAGCTTACTTGATATCATTCAAACACTTGATCCACAAGTTGACATCTTCAGCAAGACGTCCATACAAGGTGTCAGCTTGTAAGTCCCACAAGCTTTGATAGCGTAACCATTCATCGACATAGTTTCTTACTTCACTGATTTTATCTTCAATGGATCCGTAGGCATTCTCCAAAATTTTTCCTTCGGGCAACTTGGTCAATAAATTGCGATAAGTCTGAGACACAGGCTTATCCAAGCCAACTTGATATCTTGAGCTTTGTAGGCGAACCTGAGATGTGACAATTGCTTGCCAAGCAAACAGTTGTTGCATAATTTGGAATCGAGCTTCTTCAATAGATGGGTATAAATACATCTGCTGATTGGTTATGCGGATCTCATGAATTGCATTTTGAATCTGGAAGCAGAAATGTTTTATTAGAACAAAGCCTTTCAGTGTAATAAAAAACATGGTCCTACTTGTGGTTCACCGCCAAGCTTGTGAGTTGGCTGGAGAGGGGCATCAGTGTCCATTGACAAATCAACCTCTTTCTTATTTCCAGTCAAAGCTTCAGTCCAAGCATTAATACCAGCTTGCAGACGCAAAGCCAACTTCTTCTCAACCTCCTCGTCCAGTCTTGTCACCCAAACATTCAAATTGGAATACTGTCTTAGTGAAAGATCATCAACTGCATGTTGGATTTTTGCCAAAATATCAGCAAACGTTGCAGCACTGTAAGGACAAGTCTCTAGAGATCGCACATCAACGTCTAGTTGTTCTTCAACCACGAGCAAATCTTCAACCTTTACAAAAACAGACTTAGTAAAATATGTTCTTATAAATAACTCTGTTTTACCGACCTTTTCTTGGAACTGAGTGACGCATTCAGACAAACGTTGAACATATGCATCCAACTTGTAACTCTCCCAAATCAAAGCGATGCCCTCAGATATAAGTGCAAGCACATCTTTTCGTAGTCCAGCAACAAGTGGAACGATACTTGCACGATCCTCAATCTAAATTTAATAGTTAATTTATTTATTAATCTGGGTTTGAAAATAATACTTTTGAACATTCACAGCCACGAAGTTTTAATAAATTCATTTGAAAGAATTGTTTTTGTTTAAAGGAAAATGAAAGTGCATGCAATTTTTAATTCTTAGGGAACTACTAGCGGTTGGCTACTTAAGAAAATTAACTCTACCAAAGCAGGACATGGATAAATATTTGTATTTTTTTTTTATGGTCTTGTTAAATCTACCTTGAATACAGAATTTTGTGCTAAACTCCTATTATTTAGCTGCATGGAAAAAATATTTTTAAAGTAGATTTTTTCTTCTTTTTAGGCGGCGGCTTGCTTATTTTAAACAAAAATTATAGGAAATGTGGTGAGTGCTTTAATATATGAATGTAATGATCATGATCAATAAATTGCTTGCTTAAAAATATTAGCATGTATTTCTGTTGATAGGTTTCTCTAAAAGTTTAAACATAAGACGAAGGATACAATTTTGTAGACGCAATGTCTTACAGTTTACAGGTACCTTTTCTGCGTTTTATTTGATTAAATTTAATTTCTTTATTTCATCAACAAGCTTAGCTTACAGATTACATTAAAAATAAAAATTTCTTACATCTAAAAATATATATATATTTTTTATATATAATTAACGCGCACATCAAGGGGTTATGACTACCCTTATAATGTTATACAAACACAGTGCGAGCATTAAGGAAAATAGGAGAGGATTTGAAAGGAGACACCGATGCACGTTGCTTTTGAACTTTTGTGAATCGTAATGCAGGGGAAATACAGAACCAGGTAAAGCATTCCACATTCGGGTGGTGCGACTGAAATACGAATCTACTTGACTGTACGCCCGAAGTTGGGCTCAAGGTAAAACTGATGAGCATTCCTGGCGAGGTGGGTGTTGCGGGTAAATTGTTTTAGGGGAGGAATGAACTGGCTATTTCATTAGATCACTGTTGGTAGAAAAAGCGACAAAAGAGAGAGAGACAGGTAACGTTTCGACGATGTTCAAGCGAATCAAATGGAGGCGAGTTATATTTTCAGACGAAAAAAAATTCAACTTGGAGGGCCCAGATGGCTACAATTACTATTTCCATGACCTTCGTAAAGAGGAGCGTTATTTAAGCCGTTTACATAGTTTTGAAAGCAGTGTCATGGTGTGGGGAGCGATTTAATACTATGGAACTTTTGAGCTTCAATTCCTTACATCACGAATGAATGCAAATGTATACAAAGGTGTGCTGGAAAAAGCCTTCCCGCAAATTTTTAACCTTTTTGGACCAATACCGTGGTCATTCCAGCATGACAATGCACCAATCCATACAGCGAGGTCTGTAAAAAAATGGATTCAGAGACAAAATGTGGACGTGTTGCCTCCTTACTCACCTGACCTTAACATCATTGAGAACGTTTGGGGACTTCTTTCTTGTAAGGTATATGAGTCGGGGAGACAGTATGAAGACAAGGAGTCCTTAATCAAGGGAATTAAGAAATCTTGGGCGGAGATTTCGCTAACCTATCAAATTAAACTCTATTACTCCATTCCAAATCGGATTTCAATTTCGAAGAAAGGTGGCAATACCTACTATTGACATAAATTGCTGTGTCGTGGAAAACAAAATATCTAATTACAGTTATGTAATTTTCTTGTTTTCTTTTACTTTTTGCTATTGAACCTATTCAGATGAGCCAAGAAAACACTTGTTTTTTTTTTATAAATTAAGTTTAGTAGGCGTGTGAAAGCAACGGTAAGTATTAAGAGAATTTTTTTCCCCCAAAGTAAGCGCATAATAATGCTCTTTCATTACATACGTAGGACAGACCTGTCATTGTCATATGTATGTAAAGAGTTTTACAGTAAGGTACGATAAACAATGAACCTATTCAGATGAGCGGCAGTGTATTTGATTTAAGCTTACATAATGGTAAATTTAAATTTTTCTTGGTTGGGAGGACGACATTCTTGATAATCGTCCAAGTTCAATGTGGCCTAAGCTTTCTCAATTTCTTCAGACGAGCGCATCTCATTCCGCTCTTTTTCTTTTTTGGTGGTCTTCGATTCTTTTCTTCTTGTAGACCTCCTTGTACTTTTTAAAGCAGCCCTGGTTTTGTTTTGCTTGAACATTTGGCTATCTCCTGTTTTGAAACCTAATTTATAAATTTTTGCTATTGTTAAGTTTCTATGTGGTTCAGAAACAAAAGAACCTTCATTTTTTGGTTAAAGCTTAAATTTATCACTATTTGGTTGTGAGGGGAAGTAAATAAATTGTATAATTGATTAAAAGGAATTAGACTGTGCCAATTATTTATATTGAAAAGAAGCGAGCCAAGTAGATTTTAATAAAGACTGATACAAAGCAAACTGTGAATATGTACAAAAATGTTCACAGAAATTTAACTTTTCCTGTTTAAGGCAAGTAAGAAGCTTCTAAATGGCAACATGAGAAAGGACTTTGACTTTCAATGTGCAGATATCATCTTAACAATTTATTTGAAAAATGAAAATTGCCGCTCTGATAAAAGTTTTGAAACAGGATTGTCATCAAGCCACTAGTTATTTTGATTATAACGTGCCAATTTGCCGAATCACTACACACAAATTGTAAGGTTTGAGGACTTAGTCGATTGTTTTGTCCTAATTTTTACAATTTCATCAACAAACAGACATGTTAGAAATGCGCGACAATTATTGTGTTTTGAGTGTAAATTTATTGTGCAAAAAAAAAAAAAATGGGCACGACTTGGTCGCACGAGCTTGCGATTCTGTGCTAGATACGATATCAAAATCTTAAAGTTGTGTACAAGATTTAAGTATTAGCTCTTCATATTTGGTGGTCATCTAGGGTTGCCAGCTACACATTAATTATGAAAATTGAATTAAATCACGCAAAATATTTAAAAAAAATTTCGAGCGAAAATCTAAAAACGCCATTCTTTTGCAGTTGCTAATACATAAAAACGTTGAAAATTTAATCAAAATCGGTGGACTAGCTAAAAAAAGGTTTTTCATTTTTCATTTTTTTTTTTTTGAAAAACTAGATTTTTAAAAGTCAGGTATGCAAAGCTTAGAATCTTGTCAGAAGTTGTTTTGACAATAAATTTGAAAAACATATCTTTGATGGTTTTGCAGTTATTGCAAGAAGTCACAATTTTTTTATAATATTTATATGCAATCTTTCTCAAACTACCTAAGAACTCTTAAATATTAAATTTTGTCAAAATCGTGTTAGCCATTAACGAGAAATTGGGGTTTGAAAAAAACGGTGCTTTGGGAGGTACCGTTTTTAAACTTTTGCCAAAAATAATTTTACATCATGGAGGAACAATCTTTCAAAAGTGTTTTAAATCAAAAATGGACACCGAACAATAATAAAAACAACGGATGAGGAAACCCTTGGTCGAAACCGATTGCTACGCCACCCGTGTCTTCCGGTCCATAAGATTGTTAAATCGCCTTAAACTTACTATAGTTTCTAATACAATGGTACAAGCACTCTATTTGAGGAGAAGGAGATTTATCAGTTGACATACACTTAACTTTCTATTTTTCTTTTGACAGCCATAAAGAGACTGTAAGAGCTCTTAGGTCGTCCTCAAATCGTCCTTTCTTGGTTTAACGTTTTTTGAGAACCGAAAACCAAGTTTTTGACAAGTTATGATGCCATAGAAATTATGCGAGGGAGTACCTCACTTAACAAAACCATTTGGAGCTTTTAATAAAGCGAAGGAGACGCAGGGGATCTGTGTCAGATCGCTTGGATCATCAAGAAAATATTTTCCTAGATGCCGTTTTCTTTTAAAAGAGTGCAGGACATGAGCAGAGGAGGTGTGGGATTGTCTCCTCCTCCTCTTCATCTAAGCAACTTCTGCAGATGTCATAATAGGAAACGCCAAGTCTTATGGCGTGTCTTCCTATCAGACAATGTCCGGTGATGACATTGATTACGGAGCTAACTTGCAATCTGGTAATGGATAACAAAAAATGTCTTGTGCGTTTTGGATCTAGTCCTGGCCATATTCGTTTTGTTGCCACACACGTGGTGATATTGTTCCACCTATAATTTGTTCTATCCATTGCCTCTTGCTTTAGCATAAGTTTACATGTAGCGATTGGTATACCAATATTCAACCTGCTGGTTGAGATCGGCAGAACGGTTCCTTCTCTGGCGAGTTCATCGGCTTTGCAGTTACCCACGATATCTCTGTGCCCCGGCACCCAAATAAGGTGAATATTGAACGGTTCAGCCATCTCCTTAAGAGATAAGCGTTATCATGGAAAACTGCGACCTTACTCTTTATTTCGTTTTGAAAGCAAAAATTTCCGAAAACGATTATTTTGTACTCTTTATTTTTGAAGCGGATTCGAATCTACTACACTCGGAATATCAAATCCGAAACGGCGTTTGCGAATGTCAAAACCCTTCGAAAATGAAAATTTTCTTTCGACAACAAAGTCAAAGCCGACGAGTTTCAATTCACTCACTGTAAAACAATGGTTTATTTATGTTTAGTGGACACAATTTTCAACTAGTCAATATATTATGTAATGAGCTTTTGTTAATAGGTCCAAGCCAAGTTAAATTTAAGCCATAAATAAATAAAATGTAATGACAATCCAACACTAGGATTGCCAACTACACATGGATTATGAAAATTGAATTAAATTTCACAAAAAATTAAAAAAAAAATTATTCCAAAAGTTTCGAGCGAATATCTAAAAACGCCATTCTTTTGCAGTTGCTAATACAAAAAAATTTATCCTTCACCGTTTTCGAGAAAAATAAGTATTTTCATATACATAGTTTGTATGACAGGTACGGTTATTTTAAGACTTAGAGACTCAGTTCCAAAAACCCCTATATAGGCTTCCAGACCGAAACTAGCTCCAAATTTTGAAGAAAATCGGTCAAGCAGTTCAGTACGGTCTGATCCATATGCAGACAGACAGACAGAATTGCAGGGCCCACTTTTTTCGTATTCTCGTAATGTCATGCTTAATTGTTCGGCCCTATCGAGGTAACCGTCGGAGCGGTATTCTCTTCGATCGGAGATATTTTGCTTCGTGGTAGTTCTCCGATCGGACGATCCGACGTTCTCCGATAAGTTTTTGTTGCGGAGATTTTATTTTTGGGAATGCAATGCATTGCCGCATTTGTGAAAAATTTCTTACGACGACAACTACTTCCAAGCAAAATTGAATCTCCGAAAAAAGATGCGTTGCGGAGAAAACTCAGACGGTTACCTCGATAGGGCCGGTTATCCCAAAATTTTATAGTATCTATAATCGCAAGTCAAAAAACACAGTCAAAGAGATAGTTCTTACTGTTCCTTAAGAAAGTTCGGTCGGATTGATGCTACGAGGGCGGTTTGATAAGTCAGTGACTTTTTGAATTTCTCGCGCAGTGCAGCCGTGCTGCCGTCAACTGTAATCTACTAGTAGGCTACTGTTAAATTTTGAGCAAGCTACGTCATGCCGTTGGCGTTTGATAGCCATTCAGAGCAGACAACCTCGTGAATTTTTACGAAAATGGAAAAAACGGAATTTCGTGTGCTGATTAAACATTACTTTTTACGTAAAAAGTTCATCACTGAAACTAAGGAAAGGCTTGATAAATACTACGGGGACTCGGCACCATCAATTTCAATGGTAAAGAATTGGTTTACAGAGTTCTGTTGTGGTCGTACCAGCACTAGTGACGCCGAACGTTCAGGTCGCCCAAAAGAAGTGATCACGCCGGAAATCGTCAATAAAATCCATGAAATGATATTGGATGATCGGAGAATGATAGTGCATGAGTTGGCTCATGCTGTTGGTGTCTCAACTGAACGGGTACATCATATTTTACACGAATATTTGGACATGAGAAAACTCTGCGAGATGGGTGCCGCGATTGCTCACACTCGACCATAAGCGCAACCGTGTGACCACTTCAAAAGATTGTTTAGCGATGTTCAGCCGTAGTCCGGACGAATTTTTGCGCCGTTTTGTTACTGTGGACGAAACATTGATCCATCACAACACGCCAGAGACCAAGGAACAATCGAAACAGTGGGTTTCTTGGGGTGAACGTGGAGCAAAGACGGCCAAACAGAGTCTGTCAGCCAACAAGGTTATGGCCACAGTTTTTTGGAATGCACGCGGTGTCATTCACATCGATTACCTCGAGAAAGGTAAAACGATCACCGGCGAATATTATTCAAAGCTTTTGGACAGATTCGACGTTGATTTGAAGCGAAAACGGCCGCATTTGGCGAAGAAAAAAGTGCTGTTTTATCCAGACAATGCACGTGTGCACACTTGTCTAGTCACGATGGCCAAAATCGACGAATTGAGATACAAACTGCTACCCCATCCAGCATATTCTCCAGATTTAGCCCCCTACGACTATTATCTGTTTCCAAATTTAAAGAAATGGTGGTAGGAGATTTGAGTCGAATGAAGAAGTCATTACCGAATCAAACGCGTATTTTGAGAGCCTTGAGAAAACCTACCTATTATTTGGAGGAAATAAAAAAAATTGAAAAACGCTGGACTAAATGTATCGAGCTAAAAGGTGATTATGTAGAAAAATAAAATGTTAATTTGCCGCAAAAAGTTTGTTTTACTCAAAAAGTAACGGACTTATCAAACCGCCCTCGTATTATAAGCAGTTTAACGTGTAAAGCAACGAATCAAATCTGGCCCAAGCTAGATCTTAAGCGGTCAAAAGGCTTGATCTCTCTCAACCGAAAACAGTATTAGTGCGACGATATGTGTCATTATTGAAAGACATACCGCAAGGCTTGGAGTCGCCTAAAACGATTTTTGCAGAAGTTGTATGGATGAGGAGGAGGAAGTAATGATCCCTTCTCTGTTCATGGCGCGCTTAAGCTCACAAACGTAGGATACACATAGGTTCGTGTTTCTTTAATGATCATAGTGATCTTACTCATATCGAAGCCCTGAGCCTCTCCCTCTTCATTGTAAGCTCAAAATGGTTCCATTAGGGGAAACATTAGATCCACCGCGGAACCACAATGAGCCCAACGGGCTTAAGTGTGTTAGCCGACCTGATAGCCACTTTAACCTAACCTAACCTAACCTTACCGATGCTCTTATAATAAACGACGCCTATCGGCTATGGTTAAGTGAACTTTAAAAAAACGGTATTCCATTCAAAACTCCTTAATTTCCTAAATTTAAAAATTTCCTAGGCTTGTTTACTTATTTACCTTTCAGTCAACATCTTGCTGCCCCGTCACAATGTATAATAAGCCGACTAAAAGTTATAAACTATAACGACATGAAAAGCATTGCATACTTCATCTCTCAGCCAATTAAAGAATAGATTTAGAAAATATTCATTCATTCAGTATTTTTTTTAACAAATTTGAATGTCTGTGTTAAACTTTCTAATGACTCATGCCAATAAGACATTCGGTTTCTTTTTTTTCTGACAGAAAACATTAAGCATTTCATGATCATTACACCAAATAAAAAATAAAATAAAAACAAAGTTGTTAAGTGTTTTTAGTTCAGTAACGAAAAGGAAACATTTGAAATCAAAAATAATAATAACAAAAAAAAAAACAAGCACTTGGGTGCAAGTAGGAAATAAAACGGGATAATCAAAATGACTTGGTTAAAATCAAGAGGTGGTTCAAAACTATGGTGTCATTTGTTATTGATTATGTGTTTCAATTTCAAGTATAAAAACAGTTGAGAATAAAAAATTAAATAAAAAAATCTACGGGACACTTGTCAATTCATTTGACTTGCAGCTTACCTTTTCCAGAGTGCGTTCGTACGTTCGAACACTTTCAATCAATGAAATAGCATAGGGATAAATCTGATGGGCCTGATGGGCTTTGTTTACGATGCCCAGAGGAACTCTATAAAAAACATAAAAGTTTAAATAAATGCAATGAGTCTAAAAGGCAAATAATTGTCGTACCTAAATCCAAGATTTTTGATGTTTCTTACTTCCTTTGAGAGAGTAATGATCTCGGGTAAGAAATTGACCCGCAACTTCAAGACATTGCCTCGCCCAGTACGGGAACGAGCAGACTCGATGGTGAAAATTCGTCCATTTATGCCACAGTTACGTTCTTGAACCTTCCTTGCCCAGTCTTGGAATACCTCAGAGATGGATAGTTTAGCTCGGAAGCTATCACCATCGGCCTTAAGCTTCTGACCATCAAGGTGGGACTCCCAACCTTTTCCAAGAACGTCCTCAACGCGCTTTAGATACATTGTAAGTTGGTTATCGATTTGACGAGCCCAGATAATAGAACCAGCCACAGGCGGGAGATCGCGCACTACTGATAGTCTGCACGATTTGCTCTGGGGGTATTGAACCTGAAAAGAGAAATAAATTGATATTACCTGCTTTTTCGTTCGAATATTTATCAATCTAACCTTAAATTTCTCATGTAGAGCTTCAATGTCGTCTTTCACACGCTGAATCAACTGAGTCTGATATTCACGGATGGCACCTCGGATGTGAGGACGCACAAACAAAGCGTTGAAACGTGAAAAGATTCTGAACATCTCATTTGCATTCTTTGCAGTTCCCAACTGGTCTCGAAGATGAGCAGTAATCCTGGTCTCTACTCGATCTGGAATCAAAACACATATATGTAATTTTTTGTCATAGCAGACAGAAGTAAACTGCTTTCTTACCAATTCTCTCTTCATAGCGTTCTACTGCAGCCTCCCAGGCTTCTGACCCTTCCTTCGTGATGTCTAAGCAATCAACTTCCTTAACGTTCTCGTACGCGAGATTAACTTCCTCAATGGCGTTAGCATCAGCTGCTTCCAAACTGTATGGTTGTTTCACCTCTGGTACGGCATCGCTGGGAGCAACATTCTGCTGTTGCTTCGTGGGGCGCAACACTCGTAAGATGACAGTTCTAAATTGTTCGTGCTGACGACGAAACTTTCTCATGAGGTCCATGCGTGCCTGCAGCTTCTTGTGAGCTGGTGACACACGCCAAACCATCTTCAAATGCTCGTCACGCTTTTTCTTCACAATATCGCGCAAAAGACCTTGAAGTTTATCATACTCGTCATCCCAGCAACTAAATATCTCGAAGCATTGATTCATAACTCGTTCGAACTCATCAAACGGGATATGCATCAGACGCCGTGTTCCCAGAACTTTTAACAGCTGTTGGCTCAAATCGCGGGAAATCGCTTCGATTAGTTTTAAGCAACGTTGGATGGGATACTTGGTGTTGCGGACCTTCCGCAGATGTGAGAATATCTGCTGCACAGCTGGACGGATTTTTTCAAGTTCCGTAGCGGAAAGCAGATCATTTATTGGAAAGTCCTTCATCAGCGGGTTGTAATCAGCAACCATGGCCAACGCCTGCTTTAATCCCGTATCAGTGTCAAACGAAACTGTTGCATGAAACCGCTTGCCATGCTTAAGAATATCTAAGGTCAGCGCAACCTCTGGAGACTCTCGTTTTTCTTGAATCCTATAAAGAGCCCTCTCCAAGTTCAACCAGAAAGATATCTCCTGCAGAGCTGTCCCAGAAGATGGATCCCTATCCAACTTGGTAACCTTTTTTATTTCCTTTATCCAACGATTCACACCGTTCTGAAGCTGATTAAGGAAAGTAGAGTCATCAACTTTGTCCCCAAAGTCAGCAACCTTAGCTTTGCGGTTCTCTTCCGCGCATTTTCGAATCACATTGGCAACGGAAATATGGGCAGCTAGAGTTATTTCGGGAATATCGATGTTCTGTTGTAGATGCAACAATCCCATTTCCAGTTCAGCTAGCTTCTTCTCAACAGATGGTGCCATCTTATCTCCATCACGATCAGCCCGACCGGATTCCTTGACATAACTCTTGAAAAACGGAGCCAACGACTTACTGATAAAAGCGTGAAGAGTTTCATAAGGTGAACCTTCGGAAAAGTTAATCAGACGTAGTTGAGAATGAATGGATTTATCAGCTTCGATGACTGTTCCACGTTTAATGCAGGCCAAGGATGCCATGCGGCTGTTGCTGAAGTGAACATCGTTGCTGATATAATAAGTTACGCATTCTTTTTCTTCTTCGCCTTCGGCTGGTTGTTCATTTTCATCTTCTATTGGAACGAGAAAAAAAGACCATACAATAAACATAACCTCAGACAAGGTCAAGGTGATATGTAAACAAAAACAAAGCACAAACATGAGTTGGTTACTTCCGTGTTGATTTGTTTATACCGGCTTCAAGGCGCATTAACCCCAAGGAAAAAGGAATTGGAATACTAAACAAAAATGACGTCAACTTTTCCAGCAGTTTTGCGAAATGCATTCTAAAAGCAAACGTCAAAACAATACCGGTTGTCAAACGGTGTGTCATCGGATGAGGATGACATCATCAAAGAAAGATGAAAAGAAAATTGCAAAATGGATTTCTCCAATAACCGAACTTTTCCCAATCAGAAAAACTAAAGCAAAAGGAAAACGGTTTCGTCTTTGAGAAAATCAAAAAAAAACTTTGCCAATTTTTATATTTTCTTTGAATCGATAAATAAATTTAGGTGGAAATCTAATAAATTTGCAACGTTTTTTATGAACTGTTAGATTCTTTACAATGGCTGCCTCCTAAGCAGCTACTAGAATCGATTTTGTCGGCCATCTTGGGCGTGTTGCAATGAAAATTTCAAATGGACCAAGAATAAAAACTTATTTTTACCTTTTAAACAATTCCTTTGGATGTACAACGCCTGCACTTGCGGATCACTAAGGAATTTCTTAATACAATCCTGGTTGTTGATGTCTTCCAAAGCCACATTTAAGGCAGGTGGAACTACATCTTCTTCGGGCAATAGAATGGTCACAGCTTTGCGAATATAATTTGCGAACGCACCATAATCCACGATTGTAACACTCACTGTATCTACGGGAGCTTCTGAATTATTCTCCAGAGAATCACCCATTTTTGGATTGTTTAAAATAACCCAATTTAACTGTTTTTATTAAGTAATTTTTCTGATTGTAATTTGATTTGATTTTTTTGCACAAAGTGAAAACTTATTTCAAGTTCTTAAAAACGTCCACATCCACACACGGCGGATGAACTGACTTGAATGAAAATTGTGACAAATGAGAATGACAACTGAAAGAAACGAAATGACAAATGTGCAGCGGAATGTAGAAAGTAGAGATGTGTTATTGAATTGCAAAGTGTTGATCTAGTACTATATTGTAAACCACTCGCAGCATTTTTTAAATACAAGACTTTGGTGTTCAAAACAATTTCATTAATACGGCGGTTAACACATAATAATGGTGAGCCGCTGTACCTTTTTGAATTCACGATTGAATTTTCACAATTTTGGTATTATGGAATTCGACGAAAGGAATCGAATGTATGTCGGTAACACAACCTGCACTACCGACTTTTCTGTTTAACTTATTTGGTATTAGTGAATTCGCAAACCATTCGCACTCCATATAACTTTTTCCATTTCACATTCGCGACATTTTTGTAGCGAATCGAAATTCGTAAAGACAAAAACTTACTAGAAATCATTAAACAAAACTTGAAAAGTGCAAATATGTTTTTTAAAATTTATGATATGGAATGTTCAGGTATTTATTTTACTTCTGTTTAAGAAAGCGGACCACAAATAGGGAAAAATTTCGTAAAATAGTTGAGCTGATGAAAACTGAGCCCGAGGTTGCAAAAAACTTAACAACAAAGTATTCGGAGCAGCAACAATTTTGGAAAGGCTGCCACGTCCACCATTTATGGAGATTTTCAAATGGAAAAAGGTATGTATATACTTCCAAGTCTGCGTTAAGTTTTAGAAGAAGTTGAATCTGATGCTGTATAGTGATTCTTCTAAATAAAATCAAATATGAAAACAGTTCACGCCGTATTAATAAACGCGGAATAGCTGGGTTCCATGGATTAAGTGGAAAATGGTATAATGGTAACTTTAATTAAATGGAAAATGGTATAATGGTAACTTAATCAATGGAATAAGGCTATTACGTATTTATTAATACGGCGGTAAGTATTTTTTTTTAGCAAACCTATCGTTTTCCAAAATTTTTAAAAATGTCCCCTCTCATGGACACCAAAATTTCTCAAGTCTACTCCAAATTTTACATTATTAATAATTTTTTTTGGGACTTTTCCAAATTGCGAAACTGTTTTGAAATTATTTGCACAAAAAAAAATCAAACTTCGTGTTTTAGCGCTGCCAAGTTGACGGAGGTGAGATGCCTTCCTACCTGTAAAAAGAATTTCAATCCCCAATTCCAGGACAGGAGAAGGAAAGTCGCCGCTTTCCAGTCGTTGTGTCTTTCAAAATAAAATAAATTTTTATTCAATAAAGTTTTGTGTTTAAAATATTTCACACATCTCTGGTAGCATCAAATTGTACTAGAAGCAGCACATCTCAAACTACAAGAATCAGGGGAAATTGACAAAAATGCATATGTGTACGTACACTTCGAGCTGAAATTCATTAAAAAACCCGAACAGCTGTTTGGAATAAATACAGTACTGTCACTTATGACATTTCTGTTTCTTTTAATTTTTCATTCATCAAACGTGCCTACAGTTAAAGTTGATAGTATTTCAAATATTCATATAAATCCATTATCTAAAATGCAAACCATTTTTAAGTACCGGCATATGAACAAAATAAACTTTTCACTGCATACGATATATCGTCTAGCTTCTCAAAGCTGCACCAGCTTCGATGTAAGTACCACGAACTGGACAATTTACTTGATCTGATTATATATTGTTTTCGGTTAGGTCAATCAACTCACAAGCTCCGTAAAACGTGACATTGAATCCCACTGGCGAGATAAACTGAATACCGGCAAATTCAATAAAAATGCACCTGAAAAAAAGTTTTATGTCCTGTCTATGTTTCCCTACCCATCGGGAAACCTTCACATGGGGCATGTACGTGTCTATACCATCAGTGACACTGTCTCTCGCTTTCATCTCATGAATGGCAAAAACGTCTTCCAACCCATAGGATGGGATGCATTTGGTCTACCAGCGGAAAATGCTGCAATCCAAAGAGGTATAGCACCAGCGACATGGACAAATCAAAACATTTCACAAATGAAACAACAACTTCAACAACTTGGCTGTTCTTTCGACTGGAACCATGAATTGTCAACTTGTAGTCCAGACTATTACAAGTGGACTCAAAAGATTTTTCTTATGCTTCACAAGGAAGGACTGGCTTTCCAAAACGAGGTGAGGATAAAACAAAAAGGAAAAGAAAGAACTTAAATGTGGTGTTTTTTATTTTACAGGCTCTGGTAAACTGGGATCCAGTTGATGAGACTGTCCTCGCTGATGAACAAGTTGATGCCAATGGCTGCTCGTGGAGATCCGGGGCGAAAGTTGAAAAGAAACTATTAAAGCAGTGGTTCATTCGAACTACAAAGTTCGCAAAGGAACTCCTAGACGGCTTGAATGATCCGAGTCTTCAAGATTGGAGAGACATCATAAATCTCCAACGTCACTGGATCGGAGAATGCGACGGTTATGCGTTTCAACTTGGACCACTACGTGTTTGGACAAAGTCCCCTGAACATTTAATGGACCCGAACGCTTTCTTAATATTGAAAAGCACCCATTACTTGAAAAAATCTCCCAATCCGCCGAGTTCCGTAAAGAACCCATTCAGCGGAGAAAATATTCCGATTGTTTACAGCGATGATGCCGATTATGCTGAGAAATGTGATGTCTTCTTAGCAGCACCAAGCTTTATGGAGTCAGAAAAAGAATTTTTTGCTGAATTTAATGTCAAACTTGATGTGTCTAAAGATTTGGCTTTCAAAGCCTGTCGGGAGTCTATATTAGAAAAGGCGAGAAGTCTCCGTATCGGTGGCTACAAGGTAAGCTCCAAGCTGCAGGACTGGCTTATATCTCGGCAGAGATATTGGGGAACACCCATTCCCATAGTTCATTGCCCAGAATGTGGACCAGTTGCGGTACCAGATAGCGACCTACCTGTTCAACTGCCTGAAGTTAAAACTGCAGAATCATTGCAAGTGAACTGTCCCAAGTGCGGCAATCAAAATGCTCAACGGGAGTCCGATACCATGGACACGTTTGTGGATAGTTCGTGGTACTATCTTCGCTATCTTGACTCTAAGAATTCGGAACAGATTTTCGATGAAGATTTGGTTGGCAAATTCATGCCTGTGGATCTGTACATTGGTGGAAAGGAGCACGCTGTCTTGCATTTGTACTACGCTCGATTTATGAATCATTTTTTGCACTCTCAAGGACTAGTGCCGTGCTCCGAGCCGTTTAGTCGGCTTTTAGTTCAAGGAATGGTCATGGGACGATCTTTTAGAATCAAAGGAAGCGGAAAATACCTCAAGGAAAATGAAGTAGGTTTAAAAGAGGTCTCTATTGGTAACCAAATTGTACATTCCAGTCTCTGTTTATAGGTTGACATTATCGATGCAAAGAAAAACAAGGCCACAACAAAAGACACCAAAGAAGCGGTTGTGATGACATGGGAGAAAATGTCCAAGTCAAAGTTAAATGGAGTTGATCCATCTGACATGATTGAAGAATATGGAACTGATACCACTAGACTGATTATCCTGGCGGATGTGGCGCCTACATCTCACAGAAACTGGTCCACAGCCAGTGAGTTGTATAACGTTTTCTTTTTAAATAATTTAATCTCATTTGTCTCGTTATTAGCGTTTCCTGGAATACTCAACTGGCAAAAACGTCTTTGGCTTACTGTCGACACGTTCTACAAACTTCGGCAGGAAGAAAACAGTCCAGACTTTAACATGAATGATGAAAAATTTCTGAAAGAAGAATCGACGCTTTTTGATGCTCGCAATTACTATGTCGCTGGGGCAACTTTCAACTACAGACACACCCATCAGCTAAGTGTGGGGATATCCAAAATGCAAGGGCTTACCAACTCCATACGAGTGAGTTTTATGTTCTTTGAATTTTTTGTGTTACAATTGAAATCTTGACAGCGTGCGTCAAAAGATTGCATCAAATATGGGAAACATTTTGAGCGAGCTTTGGCTACTCAAATCATAATGCTCGCACCAATGGCTCCACATTTTGCCTCTGAACTGTGGTCGAAGTTTGCATCAGCACCAAACCGATTGAATAATTCCACTGAAGATCTCCGGTGGGATGCGGATGTGCTGGAGCAACGATGGCCGGATGTTGATAGTGAATATCAACTAGATTTGACAATTAAGGTGAGGAAGAATTCAATATGACTTTAGTATTGAAAAATGTTACATTTCAGGTGAATGGCTTTGAGAATGCGGTCATCAAGATTCTACGCAGCAACATAGACAAAATAACGCACAGTGATGCAATGGATATTGCATTCAATACAGACTCCGTGACTTCGTACTTAACTGACAAAAAGATTCGAACGACAAATTTTATTTTGTATCCAGGTATTGAGGCGATACTGAACATCTATGTAGATAAAGCGATTCAAACAAAATACGAAGGACCTGTGGACAGGAAAGCGAATGTTGATTAGTCAAGTACAGAGTTTAATTTTAGAATTTAAGAAATAAATTGAAAAAAAGAAAATACTGAAAGCATTTAAATAATATTTCCTTCTCTGAAAAAGGCATAATAATTCTAACTTTAATCGCTCCGTGACGCAAATCGAAGCGGATTCACTCTTCTCCCCTAAGGCGCAGTTACGTGCAGTGCGACAAAGCGGCAGAGCGCCGAAATTGAAACAAAATTAAATACTGAGCGATATTGTTAGTTACTTTTTTCTGCATATCTAAAAACCAACCGAGCTTCAAAAGACGCAACTCCTGACAGCACTTGAAACAGAAAGTCTTTCAATGATAAACTGCAAAAGACTGGTGTAAAATGTTCGATATTAGTTTATTGTTCTTTCTAGCAATTGAATGACATCCAGTGGCGATTACTTGCCCACCCAATTGGTAGATTGGAAAGCTATTCCATAAAGTAGACCGAGAGGAACAAATCATTCTTCTTTTTTAACGGCGCTACGAGTATCGCCATATCGTAAGGGAGCATAAATCCTCAACTTAAGTGCTTTTCACTAGTGATACGCTCTTTGCGCCTAAGCGTACGCCGCCGTACCAAGGAATCCAAGTGGAGTAAATGAACACGGCTTACCAATTGCAGCAACATGGACATATCAACCTACATTTAGAAAAACGTTTTTTTAGTTCTTGAAAATAAAAAACAACAACAAAAGAGTTCCAATGGTATGGATTATGGTAGTGTCACATAGATAAAAGTAAAACATAGTCTGTTAGGTATTTGCATTTGATAGAAAAAACACAAACAATCTGACAATCGACAGCCGAAGTCTTTGATAATTCGTTTTTTACTCGCCTGACCGAGGCAAAGAAAAAAAAAAAAAGAAAAAACAAAGCCTGTGTAACGGTAATTTGCTACTTAAATGCTTATAAGGATAAACTGATGTGATTAATAAGTTAACATTTTCTATAGCCATCAAAACATTAGCAGCATAGACTGGAGTACTGTTGCATTTGGAGTGCATTTTAGAAAGCGATCCCAGTACGAACATTGCTTTGTTACCGTGGTAAAAATTTTCAAACTAATATAAAATTCCTTTGGTAGCCATATTAGAATGACATAAAAAGGAGGCATTGTTCTCCAGCTATGCAAAGAGGCAGTTCAGTGATAAACCGGCACCAAGCTGAGTAAACGGTCCATTAAAGACGACCTTTTATAAGAAATAATTTGCTAACACTCATTTGAACAGTAATTTCCCCTATTCATATTTTTTCGGACTTCGTTGTCTAGGCTATAAGCGTAATATGTTTGGTTGGTGTGGATTAGAGGTGCAGATGCAAGCGCAACACCTCACTTGGATGGTCTGTTGTGATCCCCAGGACTTAAAGCCAGCCAGGGCTATGTGAGAATGGGGACCATGTCCCTATTTTTGCCTAAAAATTCTACTGTAAATGTCGAAGACAATTCGGGCTTTAGTTTCCCTTTTTTTTAATAAATTTCCGTTCCAGTTTATACCACTTTTGAGAACAATTCCGTGGTGGAAGTATATCTAGATTGTTGCGTGAATATAAGTTCTGATTTGAGGTTTATGAACTTGGTAAGAGCTGAGTTGATCTTGTTTGACAGCGTTGGTTCGGTAATGATGGAGCTAAGTGCCTGATGAATAGCAAATTATTCAAGGAAAGCGACCAAGGGGTATTTCTTAAGTTGGTCTGATTGCTTAATTGTTTCGAATCTTCGCAAGGTGCAGTCTCAACAGATTTTTTTTATGTAAGGATGTGGGGCTGTACAGATCACATTTGTTTTCAGTTTTGGTAGGATATGCGTTTCTATTTTTATTTCTAAAGTATTTTTTTTTCTGAAGCCTTTGGTTCTGCTTGCAACTTTCCAGCTTTGGGGATGAATAAAACTTTTACTTCTCTTCAACTAGTACATATAGGAATGAAGGTAAGGCTTAGACAACCTCTGATTATAACGAGTAAGTGAAATGCGCTGATGAAACAATCAGCCCCATTTTTGCCATAGGCTAATTCCAAGCTGCGGATGGTGAAGGGTTACGTTCTGCATACTTTCTTGGCGCGAGCCACAATGCGGAAGAAGTGCATTTTGAAGTTCAAAGAATGAAGCTAATTGGTTTGTTCGTTGAATTTACCCATTGTTGGCCCATTTTTTCAAGACAGACCTATGAGTTGTCAAAAAAGCCTGGGTTTTCCAGTCCTCAAAAACGGTTAACCAAAAATCACCACACATCCCTGTCATAAAAAAATACATGCCATTTGACTGCACTCAATTCGCCACACCAAAAACCTAGGGCGAGTTGAGGGAAAACCTAGGTCAAACCAAGGGCTCAGGGGCATCGATCCCGAATTGTAAAGAACCTGTGCCCCTGTTCTGTAACTATCGCATCGATAACATCGATCGAGAAACATTGAGAACTGGAACGAAATCCGTTTATCGCCGGCTTTTATCGAGGCGATAGTTAAAGAACAGGAGCACATCTGTCAATGTGTGACTGCGAAGGGTTCGTTGTCGTTAAAAAAGTTTGCTATAAACGCTCAAGATAAAATTCATATTTCCTTTTTCCATAGTTCCGTTTTGCTGCGATGGGTTGAGAGCCTGTCAACAGACATATTTTTCCTGTTCACTGCAAACGCCCATCAAAAAAAAAAAATTCATGTTTCCATTTGTCTCAACTCCTTCTGATGGTTTTTCCTCATCGCTATAATAAATTGGGACCTTAATTACGCCATAGCAAAACAAAAACAGTGAAAGCTGGAACGAGATTCCACGAATTTAGTAGGATTTCATTTTGGTTTCCTCTGTTTCTCGATCGATGTTATCGATTTGATAGCAATACAAAACAGGTTGGGAAAAGTACCTATACAGATCGAGAGCAAAAGCCTTTTACATTCAGATTTGTTATCGAGAGATCTCAATTCCAAAAAATCGATTTTTTTCCTGTTGCACATATTTAGAGCGAATTCGACAAAAAGTTTCATTAAGTCATAAGCCGGTGCCGGGAGCAGAAGTTAATTTTTACGCGAAATGTTTTGTCCATTGTATAAGTTTTTTTTATTTAGAATGCAATCTTGCAACATCGTTTCTCGTTTCTAAATCTGAAAATTTTTTTTTTTTTTATAAATCGGTTTCTTTTTATGTAAACTTAGTGCAATCATAGGTAGTATTTTAATGTAGTTAATTCTTTCGCATTGTGGTGTGACCGTGTGAGTTCGTTCTGTTTGTTTCTGCCGGGGGCCGGTCGGCTGCGTTCGTTGTCGTTAAAAAAGTTTTCGCTGTCGATGGATGTCTGTTCATTTCCGTTTTCGTAATTCATTTTCAGTATCGTTGCGCTTCGATCAGTGTTGTTTCTTAAAATGCTTTAACCATTTTGTTAAGTGCAATGTGAAATAAAAGAAAAGTAATGCCCATGTCGTCTTCAGTGTTAAAAAGAGTGTATTTATATGTGTTTCCCATGGTGGATCTTCCCCAAAATATGTGAAGCTTTTCTTGTCTGCCATATTGCCTATTAAGTTGTTCATATTAAATTGCTTTTAAAATCTGAAAAAAGTAAAATAGAATTACAAATAAAGCCCATTTCGTTTGTTTTGAAATATAAAAAGCCAATCAAAATAAAATAAAGTCCATTTCGTCTTCAATATTCAAAAGTGCAGTGTATTGTTGTGCAAAGTGCATTTTGTCCCAATAATGGTAATATGTATCTATGTGAGTCTTTTTCCGACCACCATTTCAGGTAGCTATCTAAAGTCCGAGTTTCATTAAATAAGTGTTACCCAATTCGAGTAAAATCTGAAAAAGGTTTAATCTAATTAAAGTAAAGCCCATTTCGTCTTAAATGTCTGAAAGTGTTTGTGTGTAAATGTTGTGTGTGTTTTTTAAGTTTTATCTGCCCCCGTCTGTTTCCGTCCACCATATATTTTATATCAAAATTAAATTCGTTTGTATTTGTTAAGAAAAAGTGAAGTGTTAGTTTCATTAGTCATTTAAAAAAGGCTGGTACACACATCAGAGCCTTTAGTTTCCCTTTTGTGATGCAGGATTCAATTTTTGTGGTGTAAAATAGAAGACGAGCGATATTTGATGCCAATGGTAAAACCTATACAACAACTACAGCAACAGGTGAGTAGGTACCTAATTGCTAAATATTTCAAGAATAAAAATGAAATCAATGAATTTGAACTTAAAAAAATGGTTAAGTAAGATGAGGTTGAATGGGTTTGCAGTAATTGTAATTGAATCTCAAGGACCAAGAAAAAACAGAATGCCAAAACCGCCAATAACAGATTTAGGGCCAGTTGCTCAATCGAATCACAAATTTAAGTTCTACATAAAGTTTTCATTTTTGTATGAGACGTTCCGGAATTCTTAAGTTCTACATAAAATCCCCATACTAAAGTAGAACTTTATGTAGAACTTAAATTTATGATTCGATTGAGCAACTGGCCCTTAGATACTTGCTGGGTTTCAGAAACCTATTTCAAGACATTTCCAAAAACAAACAAAATTTAAATTAGAACAACGTAGGAGGCCTCGGCTCTCTCTGCGTTGATTGGCATTCTCATGGGTCACGTCTTATTGAATATCCTCATGATGAGAATGTGTATTAGATTATCTGATTTAGGTATCCAAACGATGTTAAGGCGAGCACCCATTGAGTGTCCAAGCTTGCGCAACACTCCATCGGAGAATACATCTTTGTCGAACTGGGCGACATCTCTAAGCATTTGCTTCAACCACTGGGTTGAAAGGATGCGGTAGGGTGTAATCTGATTGAATGTCTATATAGCAGAATAATCCTGTTTTCCAACTATTACATTGTTTGAGTCGCTCTTCTATTTTGGCCGCCATCTCTTTGGTGAAAAATTTTAGAAAAGCAGAAAAGCATGTGAGGGTCGCTTTTATTATGGATCCAGTGATTTGTTTTAGGGCCTCACTTGATTCCTTAGGCAGCATTGCAGTTCTGGGTGAACTTGGGCCTCAACTAACATCTTTCTTTAAAGACTTCGATTTCAGGCTAGGTCTCTCGAGTTTTGCCCTCTAAGTCGGTTGAAGTCTTCTTCCACTTGACTGGGCCTCCTAGGTTAGGTTAGGTTAAAATTGCTGTCAGAGAAACAACTAAAACACTTAGACCAATATTAGGTTTATTGTGCGTGAGGGAGTACCTCGCTTAACTTAACCATTTGGAGCTTTTAATAAAGCCTTAGAGTTAAAGGGTATCTATGTTACCAGGTCGTTTGAATCGAAAGTATTCTCCTAGATGCATTTGTCTGGTAATTATTTAGAAGTGTGGCTCCAGTCCCAATCGGTCCAATGGATTATTTTATAGTATAAAAATAGTTGTTTTGAAGTGGGGGAAGACATTTTAATTAACTAGTTTAGCATGAGCAGCTTAACCCTGCGGAAAAAGGGTTTAAATAATGAGCCCCGCGAAGCGGGCCATGCGGAAAGCTGTTGCATACGGAAATTAATTGCACATAAGCACTTGCCTGACGAATTTTCATACTTTCACTACTCTATTTCTTAACATTGAAAATTCAAAATGTCTTCCCCCACTTCAAAACATCTTTTTTTATACTATAAAATAATCCAGAATTGTTAGAAAATTTTTTTGGACCGATTGGGACTGGAGCCCCACTTCTAAATATTTACCCATTTGTCTTTTTAGGAGGAGTGCGTGTGATGAGCAGGAGTTGTAGGATTGTCTCTTCTTTTTCCTCGTCTAAGTAGCTTCTGCAGAGTCTTTTTTGAGTTTTATGGCGTGTCTGTTTAGACAATGTCCGGTAATAACACCGATTACGAAGTTGATGTGGAATCTGTGCCTTTTAGATCTAGTTTTGGCTATATCAATTTTGTGGTCACTCAAGTAGTGGTGTTAATCCACCTGTTGTGTTTTTTAATCTTGCCTACTTTCATTTTGATATCTGGAAGTCAACATCCCCAAAATAGGGCACAAAGATTGGCTTTTTTCATAGCTTGTAAATAAGCTTGTTTTTCATCGACTGAAACTTCAGTGTGCATGCGAATAACAAAATGAAATTTTAAGGATTTGAAGATAAAAAATAGACCTTTAAATTCTGCCTACTCTTGTTTTGATATCTGGTAGTCAACATTCCCAAAAATGTGCCCAAAGATTGGCTTTTTTCAAAAACTCAAAATTTGAAAGGAATGTAAAGTGCATAAGAAAAAATTTTTTTTAATCAACTTTGAATTTTTTATTTTGTACTTATTGTAAGGTTTAATTAGGTAAATTTTTAGGGACTTACTATTGATATTTTAGGCACAGGACTGCTTCAAAAATGGCAAAAATGTATATAAAATGTGTTGATTTCAAAAGGATATGGTTTCTAAAGCAACTCAAATATCTTAAACCTTTTAATTGATTTGAAAAGAATATTTTATCAGCTTTTAAATGACATCTTAATCGTCCTAATCGCTTGAATACAGACAATTTTAGAGTGCAAAGTCTGAAGCCCATAAAATCACTGTGTTCGGTTCTTTGAGTAAGGCTGGAGGGGAGAAGAAAATTACAAAAAAAAAATCCTTTGACTATTTGGTTTTTCGATAGCAAAGAAACATTCCTACAAAATTTGAGCAAAATCGGAGGTATAGCATCATTTCGGATTGACCGTTTTCATATGGAATGGCTCTATACTGATCGTAAGCAGCCCTCGTTCGTGTTTGTATAAGCATTTGAAGTGCTCTTTGTTTGGCTGCATTTGCCTGCCTGCATTCTTCATCGAACCATTGGTTTCGTTTTGGTGGCCGAGTGAAACCCAGAACCTCAGAGGCAGCGGTTCTGATGGCTTCTTGGCATTGCTGCCACTGGTCTTCAATGCTTAATGCTGGCGGCATGGGATTCAAGGATAGTTGAAGGGGTACTCGATTGGAAAAGGCATTGGCAATCTCTTGCGATTGTAGCTTTCCGATGTCATATCTCTTCACAGCTTTTGTTCGTGCAGGCCGTGAACAAGATATCCTCATTCGTACCTTGGCTACAACAAGGTAGTGGTCCGAGTCAAAGTTGGCCCCTCGGAAAGTTCGGACATCTAGCACACTGGAAGAGTGCCTTGCGTCGATCGCAACATGATCGATTTGGTTGACGGTTAATTGGTCTGGGGATCGCCATGTACCTTTATGAATTTTGAGATGCGGCAAGCGTGTACTACTTACAACAAGATTTACCCCGCAGCAAAATCGATTAGCCTCAGTCCGTTTTCGGAGGTTTTGTCGTGGAGGCTATGCTTACCGATTGTATTTCCAAAGATGTCCTCCTTCCCTAGTTTTGCGTTAAAATCGCCAAGAACGATTTTCACGTCGTGTCTAGGGCACTGCTCATATGTTTCTTCGAGGAGCTCTAAGAAACAGTCTTTGGATTTGTCGTCTTTCTCTTCTGTGGGGGCGTGGGCGCATATTAGGATAATGTTGGCGAATTTAGCTCTAAAGCAGATGGTCATTATACGCTCATCAACTGGATTTTGGTTGATAACCTTATCCCTGAGTCTTCCTCTAACAACAAATCCGCATCCAAATAAGCGACTGGAATTAGCTCGGTTTAAATTGACCAATGGAAACCTTTTTCACCAGTTAAGACTCAAATAAGGTTATGTTGTGTTACACAACCTAACACCAATGCACACTTCTACAAAAATGTAAACCACAACGTTTGTTTAAAAGCAGCATGATAAAAAATTCACAATTGTTCAACACCATTGTAATGACAAATGTAAGCCAGGAGGTCAAAATAATTTTAACATAAACTTTCCACCGTTTTGCAAACAACAAAAGATAAAACAAAAAATATTTTCTCTTACATCTCGGCCATTACTTTAAACAAAATTACAAGTCAGTAAAACCAAAAATCATTCACTTGAAACTGAACTACGATTCTTCGTTTCCAGAGCTGACATTCTTCACTGGCTGTTCTTGGCTAAGTTGCAGCAATTAAATAAAAGAATTAAAATAAATAACTGGATCGGGCAGAGCCGAAACCTACCACATTTCTCTCATTTATATCAGAACTATGATCCATCTACATACTTGCCACTCTAAGAAATAACAAAAAAAAAAGGAAAATCTTTTATTTATCTTTATTTGCCCAGTATATTTTATTCTACTCCTGACTTTGTCTCCCTTTCTCTATAAATTTCAAACATCAATCAAATACAGATAAAATTCACTTCATAATATCCGCCATCAAATTCTTTAGATACACATCCAATTGTGAATAATCTAATAATGTGTTCCTAACAATATCCAATAGAAGACTCGGCCACAACTCTTCCAACAGGTTTAATTTCTCAACTGCATTACAAGTGTTCTCAATCATCAGCGAAAAGTGCATACGGCCACGTTCCCTTGTTGTGGTATTTTCAAAGTCCCCATTGGCGGTTTTCTTCCATTGCAAAGCCTCTTTTCCCACAACCAACTTCAAAGCACTGTCGGCTTTTAACAACCATTCTTTAGGCGTCAACTTGCTTGACGAACAACTCTCCTCGAGCCTAAGTCGGGCTAACAAAGGCTGCAACATACCATCGGGCATTGACCATAGTACCAAATCGGATAGGCCCACATATACCTGCTGAGCAGCGCTTATCTCGGTATCTCCCACCTCTTGCCCGTTGAGAGTCTTTAGGCCCCAATGGGACAATCGATAGATGGCATATAACCGCCAGTCCTTGCCGCAAACGGGATTCCCCTCTGAATCAATGGTGAGCGAGGTGATGCCTTGCAGTTCGGCTATTGCATTCAATTGGCCAAGGCACGAGATATTAGTCTCGCGGAAAACAAAGTGCTCGGCGTGCGGAAACCGAGCTTTGACCCTTCCTAGCACCGCTGTTATGCTATTGAAATTGATGTAGCTAAAGTTGAGCGTATGGACATCGCCAGCCTTTTGGGCGCTCCACTGCTTGTCAATGAAGCGTAACGCTCCCGTACCGTATACGTTCAAATAGCGGCCGCAAATCTCTATCAAGTAATCTCCACCCTGTTCGCGTTCCCGCTCTACTGCCTGCTTAGTGGCGGTGGCTGCTGTACTAATGGTTGAGGCAGCAGTAGAACTGGAGGCAGCAGCTGTCGATGTTTTATTTGTGGCAATAGAGGTTCCATTGTTGCAGGACGAAGTCACGCCACCAGCTGTGCCGTTGTTATTCGATGAGGAAGAACCACCATTCCCGGGGCCATTACCCGATCCGCCAGAGGTTGCAACTCCATTATTTGCGGTCGAATTGTGGTGGCTTAGTTGTGCTGATGCTCGATTGGCGGCAGAGGCAGTGCCAGCGGTGGTGGTGGCTGTAGCAACGAAGGATGGCTTTGTTGTTTGGGATCTCATTAGACTGCCATGCATGTAACGTTTTGCTGTGACATTTGGATTCGATGTGCTGCCAGGATTATTGTTACCATTAATCGCTAGGCTCATCGTTGGATTTCGTTGTTGTTGTGACTTAGACAGAGCCACGGCCCCTGTAACTGACGATGATGATTTCTCTGGATTCATTGCGCTGCCAATGTTAGTAGTGGTTGCAGTCGATTGTGCCACAACTGTTACAGAAGGATTTTGAATGATTGCGGTAACAGTGGTGGATAGTGAGGAATCTGATCTCTGAGTTGTCGTCATCGCTGAATCTATTGTGTGCACCTCCTCTTCCTCCCCCTCCCCCTCCTCGTTCTCTTCATCCAGTTCAGACTTGATGTCACCCTCATTTATTTCTTTGTTCTCAATTGGAGTTGCATTTTCTTTCATAGGAGCTCCATTGTCACTGCATTTTCCTTTGGGACGCGTTGTCAAATCACGGTCTTCATTGTCGGAACTGAAATAACTGGACGACGAGTCCACGTTTGGTCCCAAACTAGATGCAGACGAATGTGTTTTCTCTGACGGAGAATTCGAGCCAAAGAGATTTTGATTCTGACCCTGAATAGGTGGCAGTTTGACGGCTTCCTGTTGTACTTCCGCTGTATTTGTAGTGAAAACTGTGTCTGCGGGTGGTTGAACTACCTCAGTGGTTGGGGCATTTGCTGTTGCAAGGTTTTTGTGAACTGTCTGTTGTGAACGAAGTAACTCCCAGTTAGTTCGGGCGTTTGAAATAACCTCCTCTCTCCGAATACTACTGAACACGTCCGATGACAAGGTAGAATAGTTGGTGTCCGAGAGTTCCTTGTTCCGGCGCCATGCCATGGCAGCACGTCGGACCTGCTCGGTGATAGGCATTTGACTTAGCATCTGAAGCTTAGGCAGGTAGCTCACCAAAAACGAAACACAATCTCCGGCCAAGGATACTGGATTATTCTCGATGGTCACTTCAAGCAGATTTATAGCCTTGGCAATAGATGACATGTCCTCCACTTTGTGCAAGTCATTGTGACAGAGCCAGAGGCGTTCTAGATTCGTTAAGTGATTGAAACCGTTGACACGTTTGATCTTGTTTCGTTTCAAATTTAATTCACGGAGATTCATTAAACCCATGAAGTCACCATGGTTGATCTGACGGATTTGGTTGCCCGCTAGATTCAAGGACTTCAGTTCCTGGAGGCAATTTATTTTGTTCCCGATGGTAGTTATTTTGTTCCCATGCAAGTCTAGAACTCGGAGGGTGCTTTTGAGAGATGCCAGTCCTGCGATGTCACTGATTCGATTTTTACCCAAAAGAAGTACCGTTAGATTTGTAAGGCCATCCAGATTGGATATCTTCTCGATTTGGTTGTCGTAAAGGTCGAGGAAGACCAAGTTCTGGAATATTTCTCCATATGAAGTCAGCAATTGGTTGTTCTTCACGTTGAGAACATCCACCGGACTTTCGGTTGGAATGACATCGAGAGATCCTTGGGTTTGCCGATATGTGCCATCCAGCGCTCGAACCACAGAGCACTTGGTGTGAAGATTTCTTTTCAAGCTGGACAAATGCTTGGAATAGTTTGATATGAAACTCTTTGACTTCTTCATGGTGTTCGTTGTGCTACTAGTCGAGTTCAAGATAATCGAGTTCTTGACCAGAAGTTTACTCGTCTCACTTCCCAGCT
This sequence comes from Melanostoma mellinum, assembly GCA_914767635.1. Classification (NCBI taxonomy): domain Eukaryota; kingdom Metazoa; phylum Arthropoda; class Insecta; order Diptera; family Syrphidae; genus Melanostoma; species Melanostoma mellinum. The sequence goes on from OU612058.1 coordinate 205,590,813, forward strand.
GTTGTGATGGACTGAATCTGTTGGAAAATAAATTTGGTCCATTTGAAGTGACTAATGGCGATGATGACCTCTTGTGGTGGACAGAATTGCGAGGGTTATTCAATAGTTTGGCTTTTGAAATGATACTAGGACTGGAATCATTCTCCAGCTTTGCTGCTTCATCATCTGTCCCTGTCTGGTTTTGCTTGTCAGTGCCTCCTTGCTGTGGAATATGAAAAACATTAATAAGATTATGTTGCAGTGAGAGTAATCTTAGATTTGGCTCGTTTTCAAAAATGGGAATTGCTCCCAGTCCTCGACGGTCATAGTTGATACGATCCGGAAGTTTCTCCTGCTCTTTGGAATTTCGTAATATGCGGCACACTCCATTCGGTTGCTGGGTTACCACCGTTGAGTTTCCTGGATTAATTACCGACGATGAGGAACCAGACGACTTGGATCTCTGCCTTTGCAATGTAATAGGCTCCTTTCCACGTGCTTTTAGTGTTTCCGAGTTTGGTCCATTTATACGATAGTTCGTTTGATTCGTAAGCTTCTTAAAATAACTAGAACTAAGGGTGCTGTAGGATCTGTGAATTGGTCTACGGAGTCTTGCGTTGAGACTAGGAACAAATGGTTCAATTTTCAGCAGTGATGTCTGAGGTATGTAAGAAGATTTTGTTAGTTTATTGTTGTTGTTGATGTTGTTATTGTTAGCTGCATTAGTGCTATGGCTAGTTGTGGTATTCTCGCATGTAGTACGTCCGAGGGCTGATTTGCCACGCAGCTTCGAAATAGACATTGACGTGTTTCGGACATTAAGGTTTTTTTTTACAACACCTTAGGCATGATTCGGTGGGGGTTTCAGATGCACTACCACTGTTCACTGAATTTAGCTCTCAACTAATCAAAGTTTTATGTAAAATAGAAACTAGATTTTCGTGGTCGGTTGGGAAATAAAACTTTTCCTGCAACACGGATTCACATTTTTTCGTTTTTAATTTTTTTTTATTGGTTTGTTTATTGAGGCTATGCGCGGTTGCTATTGGCATCGTACAATGTTCGCGCTGTGTTGTTTGGGAATTCACATTCCAGAGCTAATAAAAAATCAAAAAAGTCAATACCCTAAGCTCGAGTGTTATTATAGAGTATCATTTCATTACACAGGGGGTACTTGTTTTGGGGTAGTTTTGCAATATGTGTAATATGTTCGGAGAGAGCGCACTTCGTTGTGGTTAAATCTGGGTAAGGATTGTATTGTGACATAAGGTTTAATGAATAGTTATTGTTAACCAGAAAGTATCACATGCATAAATGACTTGTTATATGCATCATCCTTGCGAAGTTCGATTTTTCCTTCTAACGATTCTAACTTTTATTATTCATGGCTGTGTATGTATGTACAGATGTACACAGTCTAACTATTACTGTGTTGAACCTAGAAGAAAGCTACAGAATGTGGGCTCATGTGAGTACATGGCTCATAGCTGATTGTTCAATTGACAAAAAAATGTCTTAAGTAAGGTGGTGGTAAGGAAGACCCTGACGTTTCAATCGAACCACTTTGGGTTTGGATAGGTCTTGTAACTGTTGAATAGATGCAGCTACTAAAGCTCACATCGATGGTAGGATTGTTTGTGGTTTAGATTCTCCCAGTAAGCACTTCTATAGTAAATTAATGAATATGATTTTATATCCATGTAGAGAAAAAGTTTATTGAATTGATTTTTACAACGCTGTTCTGGGGTTTGTGTAATGAGTCGCAAATTTGGTAGTCGAACTAGAACTAGAACGTTGTCAGCACATGATTAAGTATAGAGTAATTTTATTTTTAGTTCAATAAGTTACTCATTTTCAATACCTACATCTGGAGTAAAGGTTGACATTGTAATCGGGGACACTAAAATATATTGTATACATATAATCTATAATTTTTTTTTGCCGTAAATGAGACTCAGTCTCAAGGCTTATTGAATATTAATAAATAAATGAAATGAAATGAAATAAATATCGTTCATTTTATTGCAGGTGAAATTTGGAAAGCATTGCAAGTAAAGTAAGGGGTATGTGCTATACCTCTAATAGAGCATTTGGTTGACAACACTTTTTTTACTGGCAGTGATTTTAGTTTAGCTCAGGTTGAGGTGTCCGTCGGCTAAAGTCTTGTGCAGACTATTTTCGAAACACATCGGTTCTGGTCGAAACAATCCATCAAAGCAATCAGTTCTTAAAAGAACTGTGTGGCAATACCAGAAAGCCAATTGGGACGGCCTGAATAATTTCTTTCGAAATTTCAATTGGTTATTGTGCTTTCTCGACGAAAACGTTGAAGCATCAGCTGATATGATATCTAACGTAATTCTCAACGGCATGAGTATGAGCATGAGAAGTTTTGTTCCTCACAGAACAAAAAGTATCATCCCTAAAGAAAATTCGTGGTTTGATTTAAGCTGTAAAGAGGCGATTAGGGATCAAGAACGTAGTTTTTGAAAATTTAAAGATAGCCGAAATTTGTTAAACGGGCTAGAAATATTTGTAATGCTCAAATACAAAAGGCTAAGTTTTTACATGACCAAAAAGTAAGGCAAAAACTACTGTTGTGTCCAAAAAGAAGCAAAAACTTTTGGTCTTTTGTGAAGAACACTAAGAACTCGATCACGACATCGGACCTAACTCGTTTTCAATGACTCTCCGTACGTCACCTCCATCGATAAATCTAATTTGCTTGCAGCTTAATTTGCTGCCAACTCGACACTTCCTGATAGCATATTGGCTCCACCTGAGCTTGAGTCTGTAGATTCTGTGATGAAGCAGATTTTTTTTCGAACTCGCTCGGTTGCGAGAGTCCTCAATCCGCTGGTCCAGATGGTATCCCCGCCGTTATTCTGAAGAGGTGTTCTTCTACGCTGGCAAAACCACTGCGTAAGTTTTTCCATCTTTCCAATTCTGCTGGAGCAGATAGAAAACTGCATTTATCCAGCCGGTCCCTAAAAAAGACGAATTCCAATTCCAATTACCGTCCAATTGCACCAACGTCCCTTCTTTCCAAGGTCATGGAAACGTTCATAAACCGTCAACTTATGAAACATCTTGAAGAACGAAAGATTCTTAATCACCGTAAGTAAGGCTTCCGTAGCAAACGGTCCACTGGTGATTTGATGGCTTATCTCACCGAAAAGTGGAACCAATCTTGCACACCAATCTAGCGCTTGATATTTCTAAAGCTTTTAACAGAGTTTGGCATCAGGCTCTTTTATCGAAAATGCGTGCTTTTTGTATCGATCAGTCTCTTCTTGGTTTGATTAGAAACTACATTTCCGACCGTTCAATACAAGTGGTGTTGGATGGCTTCAAGTCTAATACCCACTTAATAAATGCTGGTGTGCCCCAGGGCTCCGAAAAGCTGTCAGTACTTGGTATGTATGTAAACGATGATCTTCGTTGGAATGACCACATAATCGTAGTTGCCAAAAACGCTGCTAAATGCTTAGGCTTCTTGAGACGGTGCAGGAAGTTCTTCACCCCTTCTGATCTGGCTACAATTCATAAGTATTTTCCCTGCATTATACGATTCGCAATGGTTCAAAAGCAATGTGCGTCGGTGTCTCCTATTAAATCCTCTCCTGTTTTCTTAAATGCTCACAATGTGTTCTGTAACATTATATATTTTATTATATATTTATTATTGTATATAATTATATAAAAAAATTGTAGGTTGAAAGGTTTAAATAAAAGAAAACAAAAGTAATAAGTTACCTCAAAAAGTTTCAATTTTAAGCTTAATTCTTAACACCTTTGTGCTGCCAACTTCTTATATTCATAAAGCCATTCTCCTATATGAATGTTTTTTTATCTATTCCTTTTGTGATGTGAAATTCTGTTCATTCACAGAAACACAATTTTTGCTCTTTTGTGCTAGTATTTGTCGACTGCTAGAAGAGCATCACCACCTCCTGATATTGCCCTGAGATATTTGTATAACATAAACAACAAACAATGCATTCCCTAATTAAAAGCCTGCTATTGGAATTTAATTAAATCCCTCAAATTATCAACAAAACCAAAAATGAAAACAAGATACCGATAGGAGAAAGGTTTGAGTTCACATATCTAAAACCACACAAGCACACCCATTTCCTTTGTGTAACGTTAGATTCCCATTTCCAGCATCAATAAAGTGAATGTCTAATAGATAACATTTGGCAAAACTCTTGCATTGAATTGGGTAGATTGGATCTCTGTAGATGCAATGTGAACGCACACCTGAGAATGAAGAACAATAAAAGAGAAATATTTCTAAACCAACTATCAGACTCTCTAGCATCTATACTTGTTGCAAAGTCCATGATACGGGAGAGCGATAGACCATGAAGCGAGAAGGCGGTTCTAAATCCTAATCCAACTACAGAATTGAAACAAATGAAAATTCTCAATATACAAACATAGTCCTTCTACCCATCAGTTGCTGCTATAGGCTCGTAGGTATTTACGGTCTATCGAAGTTTGGTCAAGCATTTGGTCATGGTCCTGGCAGATCCTATTACACTCATATTGGACCTGTCCGCAACGCTTATTCACATTAACATCTGGCTTTGTAGAAATGGGTGGATATTTGAGAGCCAACAATTTGCTTACAGACATAGTAACAAACACCTTCAAGGATCAGTGCAGTGTATTCATAACAGATGTTTTATGTCGAATGCAAAAGACATGGAATATTTGACTAAACTGCTACACATGAGGTGGATATTGCCAGTCAAAAAGTTCATAAGAATTATTGGACATCCCTTCAAAACGCAAAATGAATTTTGAAGACTGTTATTAGCTTCTATTGTGGGCTTTTGAATACCCTCGAAAGGTGTCCTCGAAGGAGATAAGGCTTATGATATTAGAAAGGAATGAAAGCATTGCATACCTGCACGGAATTGCTTTCTGAATTCTTTTTATGATCCACCCTATACAGCTCATTTCCATTGATTTCTTTTGCGCCTTAAAAGTTTTTACTTCCTGTTTAATAAGTGAACCTATTAATCTGCATGTTTTGGAGTGGGTATAGAAATGAATCCGAAATAGTTTCAATAGAACACATCGATTACCTACATACATCATGTACATTTATGTAAAAGTATTCAAATCTTAAACTTTTCTTGTATTTTTAACTAAAAACAAAAAAAAAAAAAATGTTTGTTCAATTAAGAAAGAATGCTGAAAAGTAATGTGAGATGTTTGAACATGCCTTGAAAGGATTTGAATAATGCCAGTACGGAATAATGCAGAAGACGAGCCAAAATCGGGGTCTACCATATGAAACTCGTGTGTAATGCTTACCTTTAACCAACCAAACATTTATGGAATATTATGGCAAGAAAGCTTTGTTCAAGTAGAAAACAGTACAGGAATATGGAAAAACTTAAAAATGGAATATCACAGACATCCCTGAGATCCAGCCAGAGCATTACCAGGAGTCCTAGACTGCTGCAAAACAGACATAATCGCCATCAAAGAAGTGGAACCGGTCATACTCATACACAAAGAAGATGAAAAACTGAGCCATTCATGGCGACTGCTAGAGAAACATAGCTTATTACTCTTAAGTTTATGCAAATGGCATGGAATGAATACGCTAAAATATCGGACTAAGAAGCACTAATGATGCAATTTGTAAACGTTTAGGAAAATAATTTTCAAGCATGGTTCAAAAGGTATCAAGACTTGTTCTAGATTAATGGAAAGAAATTGGACGGTTTCGCTCTTGTCAGACTCCCTTTGCGAATCTTAAATTCAGTTTCGTTTACAAATTGCCAAACTTCTTTTTTACCGGACCGATACTCCAAGTTTGACCAATATTTCATCACATTCACGCCATTTTTTAGTCACAAGTATTCATCTTCAGCGAGCGATACAAAGCTATTCAGAAAAAAGGCGATCACACACGACCCCTAAAAAAACCAAAAGAAAGGCAAACCCAAATCACTCTTGGTACAGACAAATGCAACGTCACCTACATTTGGCCTTGGACATGAAACAATCCCAAACCGGGAAGATTACCGAGGTTAACGTTGCAAAACACTTCTAGTACAGAAGCAGAAACAAATGCAAGGCCATCAGCATCTCAACAATCTGCGATCAGGAGACTTTAAGCTTTATGAGGTAAGTGTAAGGGACACACGGGCGGATCACTATGTATGAAACAGATAAATGGGAGAACTGCGATTCCTTCGAGATCATGACTCACGATGCTAACTCTGAGAAGGGAAAATACTATACTTAGTATTTTGTATATTGAGAAACCTGCACTACTGTTACGAAAAATGCAAGGGTTGTATACGTTGTGTGCTATGGTCCACCTTGGCCAACAGACGAATGCCACTAGAAGAAAAATGCGAATTCATATATCTGGTGTGGACTTGGATCTCATCGATAAGTTCGGTTTGTAGACCATGCCTGTTGATTCATACTGCATATCAATTTATACAAAGTGATACCGAAATTGCTTTCGAAAAAAAGAAATAAAGACTAAATCAAGCGATGTATACAGTATACCTAAACCTTCCTACAAAGTTACAATCACCAAAAATGTTTTCCGACAAAGAAGTTCAGTCCAGTTGCATTTTTTATGTTGTTGAAGCCGAGAGGGAGATGCTGTAAAAGATGGGAGTAAGATCACCCATCAACCATCAGTTACTCCAAATGGGCAGACGGTTCAAGAAGCCAAAGGCAATGTAAGAATCTGTTAAGATTATTTGGTTAAATAAATGACGAAGAGTAGCATCGGCATCCATTTCCAATACTGCTAGCATTATCGATCTATTGCCTTTATTTTAGCCGATATCGATGATGAGTTGCGAGCTTTAAGTTATTTATTTACCTCGTAAGAATTATTGGCTATTAAAGCTCATCTCGGAATTTTAAAACTCTGTTTCTTGTGGAATGCGATCAACACCTTTTAAATGTTATTCATCTATAAGGAGCAGAAGCTTCAATATATACGACTTTATAACGCACGGCTCTACTGAAACATAGCATTGAGAATTTGGGAAGCCCTTAGCTAAGATTCTTGATTTAAGCTTCCATATGCAGAACAAACAGTGAAAGTTTTTCATATACGAAATAACATGTCTAGACCATAGCCTCTGCTTACATTGAATCCAAACGAATCACAATTGTATAGGAAAGAACAAAAGTTAACTAAGATCTTCAGTTAAAACCACAAATCGACCATTTTGGAAGCAATCAAAACAAAAATAAAAATAAGCAGTCGTTTCCTATAGGCTAATTGAGAAAACTTCGAGAACCAGTAGATGAACACTGAGAATATATTGAGAAGTGCTGCCAAGCACACAAAAAGCCTTTAATAGGACTCAACATACCACTCCTTCTGATGGTAAACGGTACGAAAAGAAAGAATATTATTCCGAGTGATCTTTGGGAATTTTCGTGAGGACTATGTGTGCAGAAGAGGTTCAGTAACGATGTGTATGATCTGTACATTAGGGTGGTCCTTAGAAAAAATAATAATAACAAATTGGGGACGCCCGGCCCCCCAGATTGGTTCTAAATCAGGAAAAAAAAAATTCAATTTTTTCAAATTTTTATTCCTAACCCTGACCCTGTTTCATTAAGAAGTTTTTGTTTTTTCGATCATCCGTGCAAAAACGGCTGCTGTTATAAAAAAATTGTCTATCGAGTTTTTGTTAAAAACCAATGGAATGATAAATAAAAAAAATCTAATTTAATGTCAGGTCATTAAAATTGCCGTAGATATCTTTGAAAAAATAATCCTTGTCAATTTATTGCTTACTTTTGGTAAATTGAGCGAAATAAGAAATCAGCCTTTTTGTTTTTTAACAAAAGAGTATAAACAAATGATCTAAATTTTATCAGACATAAATGCGGCTGTAGAGTGTTCAGAAACGCTTCATTTGAGCCTAATTCGAAGTCTTTCCGTTGATTAGTTTTAAAATGACAGGAAAATAGGGCCAGGACGGGTTAGAGACAAAAATATGAAAAAATTAGGGATTTTTTTTTTCATTTTTTAGAATCGATTTAAGGGGCGTCGCACTCAATTTTCGCAAAAAAGTGAAATAAGGACCACCCTACTGTACATAGCTTGAAGAGTACGCATCGTGAGACTACGATTGCTGGAACACAGAGGATTTGGGCACCAACGCTCCGGATTGACGGGTTAATGAAAACACAATCGCGGGCAAATAAGACCTATTCTTTTGTTGCGGAATCAAGTGAAAGAAAACCTCATCGGACTAAGAGGGCCAAACTAGAGAGATATGCCGCGAAGACGAAGCCGCAACAGCTCACTCGAAACCATTGTGCTTCCCGAAATAACTGACGTAAAGACATTTTTTTGGTGGCTTAGTTATTAGGGTTTGGGAACATCGTTTAATTATTTGGAGCCCTGAACTTTGGGATGGTGTTCAGTGACATAACATATGTCGCCCAGTTCTACGAAGAAATATTCTTCGAATCCTTTTCACAGAGGAAATGGAATGATCCTTCCTCTGTCTCTTTGTTATGGCATCCTCTGCTAAGTTGAAGCAAAAATTTTTTTCTTTTCTTATAAAAGTCTGGCCATACACCGAAAGAAAAACCTTGGTAAAATCAAACAGGAAACTTGTTTGTTTTTGCGTCAAGCAGGAACATACTTAAATTAAACAAGCTGGCATTTTCATTTTATTTATTGAAATGCTACAATTTTCATTGCTCAAATCAACAACGTCATTTTCAATTTCATTGTTAAACAACAACGGTTGTGATACTAGAAACATACATGTCCATGATACTTTAACAACGTTTGTGTTTCGTCAACAATTCTGAATTGTTGGTAAAATATGATTATTGTTGATCAAGTATGTTTGTGAGAATTCAGCCACGTTTTTATTTGCTCAACAGTTTTAATGTAAAATTTCTATGATAAATGCCTGAATTGAAGTTTGACCTATCAAATGTATAGGTCAAACTTCAATTCAGGTATTTTATCATAGAAATTTTACATTAAAACTGTTGAGCAAATAAAAACGTCTGAATTCTCACGAACATACTTGATCAACAATAAGGAATAATTAATTTATCCCTTAAGATAAAATGGTCACGAAACTGATCGTATTGAATTGAAATTCCGTTATGCGACTTCACGTTTTCTGTGGGCTTAATTATGAAAAATATAGGAATTCAAAATGTTACTGATACTTTAACTATTCTTTATTGATTAAAGAAGTATGAACATTGTTGATCAAACATATTGGTGATAGTTCAACAGTGTATTTGATATTTCAATCACAAACGTGATGGTTTTTGTAATTTCAGGCTTAATTGTTAGTTAAATATGTTTGTTGTTGATCAAGTATGAAATCAACAATCACGTTGTTGGTTAAAAATTATAACATATTCAAATCAACTACGAACATACTTAATTTAAACATTTTTATGATAGGTACTTACCTGAAAAAAAATTGATCACGGCAGCATACTTGATTTGAAAATGCGTTCTTATTTAAATTCATCACGAAACTTGGTTAATTTCACAACTTAAGATGAATTGTTGATTAACAATGAAACATGTTTAAATCAACCAAGGTTTTTTCTTTCGGTGATAGGTTTCTGAAAACTCGGCAAGTTTCTAAAGATCACCACCTCTCATTCAATTTTAAGAAAGTTTTAATGGATTCTTTCCCTTTCTTGCTGTGGTGGCTTGAGTGGAGGTGTTGGTCTCGCTGGGTTCGAGTGATGATTCGGTTTTGGCCAGCCACTTCATCATTAGTCATGTCACGGTATCCTAGAACCCAAATTATTCTTCAATTACTAGGACAGCTTTTTTACTTGATATTGTGTCTATGATTAAGAAAGCTTTCATGGCCGCAAGACTATCTATGCAGATGTCGTTGTTTTTGTTGATCAATTTTGGGTGGTTTGATATTTTGCGGAAGAACAGCCTACATGTAATTTTGCTTGGATGACATTGCGAAAGCCTGAGAGCCTTAGGTTAGGTGTGGGAGGATAATTTGAGAAGAAGTCTGACCTTCTTTAAAGACGGAGACGTGCTTTCTTTGAAAACCTAATATTTTAATTGTCTCATTTTATCAAGAAAAGTAGTGAAGTGAACTAAATGTAGTAGAATGTACTAAAATCTTTGTTAGAATTTTGATATCATCAACTTATAAATACGTAGTATCCAATTTTGACTGCTTCACTTGAAAATGAAACCAACGAAGTCATGGTTAAATGAAAAGCACTCTGATTTCAATTTAGCAATAATGGCAGTGTAGACGAAATCCGAAACCGATAGCTAAACGATTTGTTACGCAAAGGCCTTTAAGTGTACAAGCTCTGTCACCATAAATAATTTCTGTTCATTCAACTCGTACTCAATGTAGATATTGTAACCACATTTTGCACATTTAATCGGTTTGTCTCGAAGAAATATGTAAATACTTCACAATTGTATTTTCTCATAAATGTATTATCAATTCTCATTCAATGCCATAATATGACAATAAAGCTCTTCCAACTCAGCAAGTTCAATAATCTCAAAAAATCATACCCCCAGAGACCAGCCAGCAACAAGCAGCAGCATCTATGAAGTGTCTCCATTCGGTGATCACAATTATTTTAGTTTAATATCAATGACCGCATTGCAATGAAAGTGATATTAAAGTATATTACACATCGCGTAGCCACAAAACAAAACCAATGACCATGGCTGGAAAAGATACCATATATATTATTGCAATCAACCTGATTCCAATAGAATAGTTCCTGGGAAAGCGTAGGAAATTGTTGCATTCGACTCAAACTCATTGAGTAATTCAATAAGCAAAACAAAAACATTCCAAGAAGACCACATACTGAAAGAGAGACGGGAGGTAAAAAACTAAGGTTGTTATTGGCATTGATATAAGAAAATACCACACACAATAAAGGAAATTCAATCAACTAACACCAACACTACTGGACTATTTTATCACTTTTTCTTTTTAATTCTAATAATTTAAGTTAAGTGTATAAAATATACTTAAAGTAGAGTTCTTAATGAGTATAATGGCGAAGTGTGTGTTTGTATTTAAAAACCAAATGGATTGAGTGCATTTCTAAGTTCTAAGATCTTCAACAGCTGACGGTAGCAGACTTAATCTTGATGATGAGAGGGAAGTTTGTGCAATGTCTGCCTCATCGATGGTTGCATTTGTTAGTAATGGATATGGCCATTCGTGGCATATAGTGGGTCCGTTATAGTCCCGTAGTGTAGAAATTAGTTTGTCTAATCGATCGACTTCCAAGAGATCTGCATTAAATTCTTTTACTTCATCGATTAGTTGGTTTACGTGTGATTCAAGGACCTGTGAATTGAAATAATGGAAATAGGTTAACAAATGGTTAGCAACTTTTTTTATTTGGGCAATAGTATAAGCATATATATAAAAAAAAGCATATTGATTTTGAATCTAATATGAGTGGTGAATAATGCAATCAAAAAATTTGAGATACAATTAAACATGACTATGATAGAGAATACGAAACAAGTGGGTCCTGCAATTCTGTCTGTCCGTATACATATCTGCCCCCCCTCCCCCCGTGTCACACTTTCTGTGACCCCCCTATGAATATTACGTCACAAAAGCGTACACCCCCCCCCCCTTGCGCATGATAAAATTTAATTGATAGTTTTAATTTTTTTTATAATAAATGAACAAAATGCTAGAGTCGCGCCAAAGAGCGAGCGCTCATGTTGATAAATTGAGAGACAATTTATTGTATTAAAAATATATGCATTTAAATGTCTGTATATTTACTAATACAAAATGAATAACTTTTATCATGACAACGATTTAAAAAAAAGCTAGTCGAGAGAAATACTGTAGTAACATTTTTTGATGAACGGCGAACGTTACGTTGCCGTAGACCCCCCTCCCCCCTTGTCACATCTTGTCACCCTCAGCGAGACCCCCCAGACCCCCTTATTGCGAACGTATTTTATGGACGGCCCCTATGGATCCTCTACAGCTTGAACCGGTTGACCGATTTTCTTTAAAATTTGTAGTAAGGTTCTGTGGGGCAGCCTACAGAAGTACAGAGGGATTCTTGGATGGGTCTCTAGGCCTTAAAATAATTGTGCCTCCCATAGAACCCATATGATAGTACTCCTTTTTTCGAAAATGACCTTAATAAATTATGTAAGGCGTTTAGGGGGGAGGGGGGTCGACTGAATATTATAACTTCTTACTATAGTCAGGGAGGGTAGTGAACCCGATATTACGTAAGATATTAAATTTAAAATTTTTCCACTCTCGCACTAAGAATTGACGTTATTGAATAACTCCATCTGTACTTCATCTCTTTAACTGATGGAAATCATATGCTGTCAGTACTTCTAGACCAGAGAGAGAAATGAATTAGAGGGCAACCCTTTACTTCTCTTGCCGCACTTTTTCCGTTTGTGTTTCACAAAAAGTTTATGATTCAGTGGTGTCAGTCATTTCAGTAATTGAATCAATATCAGACTGGTTAGTCAGCTCATTGGTGAATAATAGTTGGAGTTTTGATTTATTTTCTATTCTATTTAACATCTTATAGGTTTAACTTAACTAATTCTGGTCAAAACTGTGATAGATTAATAAGATTAATTTCATTGCACTGAGTTAATGATACTTGGTGTAAAAGAAATTGTAATAAAAGATATTTTTAGAATAAACGGAGTTTTAAGGCTCTCCAAAACCAAAGCGTTTTTGCAGTTGCGGCAGCGACATTTGCAGATTGCAGTTGTCAATGATTTATGCAGCGGCATATGGGAGTACTTCGTCTCGTGTTGGCGCGGGTACTCTCATATACCGCTGTGTAAATTAATTTTGACAACTGCAAATGCCGCTGCTGCAACTGCAAAAATGCTTTGGTTTCGGAAAACCTTTAATCAATTTTTCTTACGAAAATTCTTATTAAGGGGGAGGGGGGAGTACTTGCAATCTTATGATGTCTTACAGTGGGAATATATTTATATGAACTATATTTCATCCATATATTCTCATGGGATGAGAAACGGGAACTAGAACGGAAACCTTACAACCACATGACTGTTTTCAAAAATGTTTTTTTAACTTTAAGATCGTACATAACATAACCCTCATAAACATAAATTTTTTCATCCTCATATTCCCACGAGACTCGGGCAACGCCAGAAGGCTCAGCTATGTATATATTTTTTTGTCCGGGAGCAGGATTGGGAACGGAGTCCTAGATACTACTGAATAGATTACACAAATTCTATCAGAATTGGGATGATATATTATCCCTCAATAACTAAGATTATTATTCATTCCTATGTTCCTAAAGGAACGAAAACGTGAACCTCAAAATTGACCGATATCAAAAATTCTTTCAAATTTAGGATGATACCCGAACGAGATTAAGACCTTACAAAACTATTTGACCAATTTCAAAAGTTCTTTCGAATTTTATAACTCAAGAACGGCTGAACCGATTTGGCTGAAAATTGGTGGGGAGGTAGCTTAGGACAAGGAGACGGATTACAGCATTTCTATCCCACCACCGACATAAAATGTAAACGGAATGTTTTAAATCAGAACAGGAAAAGTAAACTTAAAAAACAAACGATATTGGTCTTCGCTCAAAACCCTGGGCTGCTTTTGACATATATATATTCAGCCTCATCGGGAATTCCTTGGGAAATATTTTTCCCAAAAAATGTTTCCCGTCCAGGGAACAAGTTCCTACTATCGCGAATTCCCCACGAATTTTTTCCCATGAGAACATGTTTTTTGGAAGGAAAAGCAGAATCCTAACTAATATTATAAATGTGAAAGTCCCTCTGTCTGTCCGGCTTTCTATGTTACCATCTCCCGCCCAAACGACTAGTCTAGAACCAGAGGAAGGACATAGGCTATATATTTTATCCCTAAATTCCCACGGGAACGGGAACGTATACGGGAATTTAGAAACTACAACACCGATTTCAAAAATTTTTCCACCGATAGAATCCTTTACTATCCCAAAGTAACATAAACTTTAATTCATCCTTATATTCCTGCGGGAACGGGAGTCCTTACTAATATAATAAGTGCGAATGAAGCTCTTGTTACCATCTCCCGCCCAAACTAATAAACCGATTTAAATGAAATTTTGTACAAAGATTGGACTGAACTTAAGGACGGACATAGGCTTTATTTCATTCGAATATTCCCTCGGGAACCGGCCCTTACTATTATTATAAATGCAAAAGTAGCTCTGTCCGATCACCTTTCTATGTTACCATCTCCCGTTCAAACTAATGAACAGATTAAATTTAATTTTTGTACAAAGATTGTTCAGAATCTGAGGAAGAACAAGAGGCTTTATATTTTATACCTATATTCCCACGGGAACGGGAACGTATACGGGAACTTAGAAACTACAACACCGATTTCAAAAATTTTTCCACCGTTAAAATGCTACACTATTCCTGAGTAACATAAACTTAAATTCATCCACATATTCCTACGGGAACGGGAGTCCTTATTAATATAATAAGTGTGAAAGTAGCTCTGTCTGTCCGTCGTTCTATGTTACCATCTTCCGCTCAAACTAATAAACTGATTTAAATTAAATTTTTTACAAAGATTATTCAGAACCTGAGGAAGGACATACGCCATATATTTATTCCCAATATTCCCAGGGGAGCAGGAACGTTTACGGGAACTTTGACACTATGGCACCGATTTCAAAAACTCTTCCATCGTTGGAATGCTCCATAATCCCTGAGCAACATAAACTTTTATTCATCCCCATATCCCACACGGGAACGGTCACCATGTTTCCACGGGAACGGGAGTCTTTACTAATATTACAAGTCCGAAGTTAAATCTGTCTGTCTATTTCTCTTTGTTACCATTAAACGCCCAAACTATTGAACTTATTTATATGAATTTTGGTACAGAGACAGTCTAGAACCTGAGGATGGACATATATTATGTTATGCAACATGTTTTATCCCTGTATTCCCATGGGAACGGGAACTTGGAAAATACAGCACCCATTTCAAAAAATGTCCACCGTTAGAATACTGCACTATTCCCGAGTAATGTAAACTTCAAGTCATCCTCCGGAAACGCCCTCATGTTCCCACGGGAATGGAAGACTTTATTAACATTATAAATCCGAATTTAACTCTTTCTGTCTGTTTTTCTTTGTTTATATTTACCACCCAAACTATTGAACCGATTTATATGAATTTTGGTACAGAGATAGTCTAGAACCCGAAGATGGACTAATATTACAAATACAAAATTAACTCTGTCTGTTCGTGTTTCTTTGTTACCATCTCCCGCCCAGAAAACTGATCCGATTTAAATGGAATTTAATTAAGAGATAGCCTAGAGCCTGAGGAAACACATAGGCTTAATAAGTAATCCCTATATTTCTACGGGATCGACACCGTAAACGGGAACCTTAAGACTGCTGGATCTATAAAAGTTCTTTTACTGCGGGGTGATTTCAGTCAAACTGTCGAAAATACATTAGACCTGAGAAGAAATGTCTATCTTGATCTTCAAATAATAATTGGCAATCGGAAATGGCTGTTTGAAAGGCGATTTCGGCGCCGACTAATGAGATAGTTAACCATATAAACTAATAAAATATGTTTGACGTATTGGGGGACGTTGGCGAATGTCTATCAATAGACAATATTATGGACACTGAGCAAGTCACATCATACCCTATAGAGTTTCTCAATTTCTTAGGATTATAAGGAGTGGCAGCAAGTTGGTGTTCCAGTGCCAAAAATGAGTAATCCAGAATTGTACACAGCTACAAATTACACATCTGGGATGCGGCATTAATAATGACTGGAACGAAAAAGGAGAAAACGTTTCGATTCCCCGTTTTCCTTTAATTCCCACTGATTGGACATTATAAATAAGGCTCAGATGCTTTAAGTTGCAGGTGTTCGTTTAGAAAAAAATCCCATGGCATTTTTATGTGGCAGAATCACGTATATCAATCCCACAAAACCTTTTTTTTTCGCAAAAGATGGAAAAAATAAGAACGTCGTGTGCAAACATATACCAAAATAAAATAATATAACAATGGTTTACTAAAACGCATGAATGTGTCTTATTTGCAAAATAAGTAGCCTAAAAAATTAAGAATGCTGCCGAAAGTCACTATTCCACGCGGACGAAGTCGCGGGCACAGCTAGTATTAATAATAAATGATAAATGAAATCCCGATACTTATTTTTTCCTAGGAATTTTTATTCCCAATTTCGAAAAAGTTCCCGATATTAATTATTCGAATTTGGGAAAAAAGTTCTCGATAACCTAATTGACTCATATACCCTCGACATTCACATTCACGGCTTTGCTTAGGTCTGTATTTTTAAGGTTCCCGTCCTTCTGTTTCCGTGGGAATATGCGGATAAAATATAGTACACGTTACGTATCCCTCCGAAATGTTTCATTTAAAATTTGAAATTGGTCAAATAGTTTTAAGAATCCCGTAATCATTGTCGTGGTACTCATGACGTGATGGTTAGCATGTATTTATACCTGCTAACCCAGAGGTTCGAGGTTCGAATCCCAGCAGAGGCAAAATTGTTTTTCCACGGGTATTGGCTTTCGCGAGGAATTGGCAAGTCCTCCGTTAGTAAATTCAATGCCATGAAAAGCGCTTTCTCAATTAGCCGTTCGGAACCGGTAGAAAATTGTAGGTCCCCTCCATTCCCTCACTCACAATGGGCCCTTGCGGCCTAAATGTGTCAGGCAATGTACGTAGGCTTAATAGTCATTGGCTGACAGCCACTTCCACCGTTCCCTCACAAGGCATGGTTGTGAGAAATGCGCTAGCAGCAGGGGCGCCTCGCTCTGTTACGCCAGCCTATTTATTTATTTTATGTTATCGTTTCCGGTCCGTCTTACATTCGCTATCCGGGGCAGCTAGTATAGTAAAAGAAAGTCGTGTTACTTATATTATTCATAACTCAAGAACGGTTGAACGGATTTATCTGAACATTGGTTCGGAGGTAGCTTAGGACTAGCAGACGGACACAGGTTGCCATTTACAATATTTTTATCCGGGAATGATATTGGGAACGAAAACCTAAATAATACCAGGCAGATTTAACAAATTCTTTCAGCATTTGGATGCTACATTATGCTTCACTAAAGGGAACAGATACGGGAACGAAAACGGAAATCTTAAAACTATTTAAGCGATTACAAAAATGCCATTTAAAATATGAATTGCTTTAATAATCGAATTTAGGTCTCAGCGTGCAAAAATCGCATACAGTGGAAAATAGGAAACTGTTCGAGAACTGGTGCCACGACCCCACTGTAAGAGAAGTAAAAAGTAACCTCTTTGATTTCCTACGCAAGAGATTATCCACTCAAAAGATTAGAATCGAGTCAATAAACTCATTGCTAATTTGGGGAATGTGCTGATGGATTCAAGATTAAATCGTTAACAATCCAATAAGGGTGTATGGTGTAACGTGAAAACCGTTTGTTTGAAGTGTGAACTAACTTGTTGCTTATATACTTACTAATTGAATGTATGTTTAAAAGAAAAAATTTCACACTAAAGCATTGTTTTTAGGGCGTTCGTGCATATAATTTACGGCATCTAGTAAGTATCATTTATTTTGCATTCACTTTGCCTCATAATTAATGGCGTGTGTTTCGCTGCAATAAATTTTAGTTACAAAAAAAAACACCGAAGCTTATTTCGACAAAACCACACCTACATGCTTGTTGCATGAATCAGAGCAACAAAATCAATTTTAAATCCCCATTTCAGTGCGTTCGTTATCTTATCAATTTAAAATGGTTTATTTCTTATTGATACAAACTTAATCATAGACGTAATCAAAACATAAACATTTTTGTTTACGAAAGATTCCATGAAGCTTTTCTTTCACACACTCACACACACAAAAACCATCCACTGTCCCCGTATTCCGATTTCCGATTCCATTAAGAGAAGAAGCTTCACAAAATTTATCGAATTAAGTTCACACACATAATAATTTTCAAAATATCGTATACTGCTTGTTTTTAATGAAGTTCATACAAATGCAAAGCTCTGATTTACATATCGAATGTTTGCAATATTTGAATATTTACCAAAATATCGATGTGTAAATTTATAACACATTTCAACACTTGACGTACGCGTTCGCGTAACTTTTCAACTGTCATTATATTTTGCCTAACGAGACTAATTGACATTTGTAGTGACGAATTTTTCACACCAGACGCGCCAGTACCATCTGAGGGCAAACCACCGGAGAGACTCATTAGATTTGAGATGTGGTGGCTACGAAGCGTCGCGTTCGATGAAGGTGACTCGACGTTATAGCTTTCCAGTGAACCAACGGAGCGACACTAAATTAAGTTCAGATTAACATGCCCAGCGTACTTAGTCTGTGCTCTGCAGCAATCGTTGAAAATGTTTGTAGGCGTTTTTCGGGCAGGCAAGGGAAGGGGAAGTTTGAAAATCAAGCAGTGCTTTTTAGGTTTGTTTGTCGTTTATAGGGGGGTATTGGAACTTGGAATGGAAATATAAATGAACAGACAAACCAGTGTGGGGTGTGAGTCAATGATGATACAAGACTCTATATGCAAATCTTTTAATAGAAAGGGGTTGGGGGTAATGCTTGTATGAATGCATACATTAGGTACTTGAACACATTTCAGGGGGGGGGGGTGGGCTGATAAATGGAATGAATATTGGAACACCAAAACTGTTGGACATTCAATTAGTGTGTGAGCTTTGTGTATATTGAATTCATGCTAGGTATACAAAGTGAACTGATTTCAAATTGGACAGACGTCATGGTTCTGTTAGTGAATAGAAAAGAGAAGAACAACAATGAGTAAATTACGTATACGACAAAGTGAGCGGAGCACGAATGAATATGAAGAGGTTGACAAGTGACTCTGAATTCGCTAGATGAAACTTAACACCGTTCTTGCTTTCCATGGAGCATTGTTAATGTGTGTCAGTCTCTTATATTCCTTGACCACTAAGTTAAAAGGTGCACTTGAAATATGAAAAAATTAATCCATTTTATTTAAAAAAAACTGACCAGTAGCTATCTCAATGCTAATCCCTTAATTTTTTTTGACTGACAACTTCTTAAAACATTTTTAGGGGTTTCAAAACTTATTTCTTCTGTTGTTATATTCTGTTCTCTTAGCAAGTTAAGCTTACAATGGTTTTGCCAGCTTGGACCATCCGAATAATAAGGTCTTTCAGAGTTTTGTCTAGTGTTGCTCAGGGAGGAAATAAATACATATTCAGCCCTATTATCGTAACAGATCGGAACGAAATTCATTCCGGTTTGTACGAAATATAAGATATTTGTATTATGGTAACGTTTCCGATTGCTTAATCGGACATATCTTCGAAAAGAACGAAACAATGCGATGAAAATGTCAAACTTACGCAACGCGTCTAGAACTCATGCGTGTCGATTAAATGTGAAAATGGTGGGAACGCATTCGGAATTCATGCGATGCAAGCCGATTTCTTGGTTTTCTGTTCTATCCGATGTCTCCGACTGCAAAGTAGTCGCGGAAGGGTTGTATGTACGTAAAAAAAAAAAAAAAAAAAAAAAAACATGAACTCTGAGGAGGGGACAGAACAATTATTGAAATTTTCATTTCTAAGTGTTGTTTTTTTTTTTTGTTAACTTGACGTTCTTCTCTCATATCGATGACTCATATCGATGAGCTTCCAAAAATAATTCTGCGCCATCCATGATTCACAGACTCACTTGCAATTTATTCCACATATATTATGTTTTATGTCAACTACATGCGTCAGTGTTTCGTTTACGAAATGGATACCATAAACAAAATATATGTTACGATGTTACGATCGGAGCTTCTCTACGATCGTATGTTTCTCCGATCTGTTACGATGATAGGGCTGATTAGCTTCTCGTTTTTCTACTTCTAACCAGTGAATAGGCTAATAAGGTGGCTTATCGAAAATGTGAACCTACATTTTTTATTCCGAACCCGAACTGTGAAGGTGGAAAACGATTTTCATGTGTGTAGCTACTCTCGGTAACCTTACCAACTCCTCGCGAAGGCGACACCGTGAAAAACATTTTTTATTTTCATATTTCTGGGATTCAAACTTCCCACGTACCAGCCGTGCGTAACTGTTGGTCAATTTATCAGTCGGTTATTGCATCAGTTCGTATGACGTGGATCGTTTTAGTAAACTTTTTCGAATCTGTGGAGCTATCAGCTGCTTTGGACCTATTGCAATGCTGATTAAACTTCTTCCAAGAATCATCTTAAAAAAGTTCGGTAATTCGATTGAATGTTGGGATCATTTTTCACAAATCACCTTACACTATTCCTTACTAACTTATTTACTTCGTTGGGATTTAAAGTGAACATGCGTTTCAGCGAACATCTTCCGCCTATGATTTTGATTTCGGGTGAGTTCGCTCGAGGGGCTCTACGAAAGCCGATTCTATTGGAAAGTATTTTTCGATCCGTTTATAAATCCATACTCTGTAAAATTTTCGAATCGAAAGAAAAGTACTTTTACAATTTCTAATTAGATCTTCGAAATATTTCTCATCTCAATGATCCCTGAAGTTAGGTCACAACAAAAGTGCAGTGAAACAAGTCTACCTACTGGGAAGAATAATAATTTATTAAAAACTCAGTGTACATATTTTTTTGACAGAAAAAATATAACTGAAATCGTTGGACTAGTTTTTAAGAAACGGTTATTTATTTTTCAAAATTTTTTAAGTGTTTATCTGTTTGTATACGCAATCTTTCTTAAACAACTTACGATTTACTTAATACAAAATTTCGTTAATATCGTGCTGACCATTAACGAGAAAGTCGGTTTTGAAAAAACGGCACTATGACAGGTACCGTTTTTAGATTTTTTCCAAATTTTTCAAACAATCAACACCACGTCCAGGTACATCTACAACTATTAATGTTGGATCACTTATGTACTTCTTCATCGATAAAATCATGCGGTCTATCGAAGACTTTTAATTGTGTCAGTGATTCTGTTGAAACGAAGTCACAAATATCTTTTTTTCAAAAAGTTATTCGAATTTTCTGATTTTAACTCATATTTTCTGGTTGATTTTGGTGTTTAACTCCGATTTTTGAAATTATTTACCATTTCTTTTTACATCTTTTAGTACTGACTCGTCAAATAAAGACATTAATGCTGATTTTCCTTGATCTCGACTATCACTTTGCTACATTGAGTTAAAAAAAGAATCAACAACGAAAAAACGCGAACGTTTTATTTTTCCAACTTTAATCGCGAATAACTTCTGAAGGAAGCACTTTGTGAAAAAATGTTGAAAGACCTTTTTTTAAAAAATTAAAATTTTCTTTAACAAACATATTTGCAACTTTTCAAATATTGATTTGTACGTGAGTTGGGAAACTCCAAAATAAAAGAGCAAAATCAAAAAAGCATACCATTTTTCAAAGCTTGATTGCTCTGAAACTGTTTGTCTGACAAAAGTTTTTAAAAGTCCTTTTTCAAAGAAAATTTCATTTTCTACAAAAATATTGTCGTTAAATTTGTTGGGCTCAAAATAATTGAACAGTTTTGACGCTCAAATAAGGTTAGGTCTAAGAGATATGCAACACGATTGATAGAATTTTTTTTAGCTACCCCAAACAATATTTTCACTATGGTTTTTGAAACATATGGTTTTTTTTACCCAGTCTAATGTGAATGTATTTATATTTATATTTATATATATAATCCCTTTGTCACGCCATCACGTGTGAACGGCTAGGCCGATCTCGCTATTTTTTCTTTGTTGTGTTTGTTTTTGTCAGGAGAAGGTTCTGCCCATCTCTATATTCCCACGGGTACAGAAACGGGACTGAGAACGGAAATCTCAAAATACTTGACCAATTTCAAAAATTCTTTCAATTCTAGGATGTTACATTATCCCTCAGTGACATAGACTCATAAATGGTTCCTGGCAAGGTTTGATCCCCATTTTCCCACAAGAACGGAGTTGGGAACTGAAACTTAGAAACTACTGGACAGATTTAAGAAATTCTTTCAGCACTGGGATGCCACATAATCCCTCAGTAAATTTGTGTAGATTTCATACCTATAATCCCACGGAACTAGAACGGGAATCTTAAAGTTACTTGAGCGATTTTAAAAATTCTTTCAACTCTAGGATTTTACATCATCCTTCAGTTAAAAAGATCCCTATATTCCCGCGCAAGCGGAAGAACGAGAACGGGAACCTTAAAACTAGAAACCCGAGCAACGCCGGCCGGGCGGCTCAGCTAGTTTAGTATAGTATAAAACATGAATGCTAAATGACAGATGACAAGTGATAGATGATAAAAAGCAGATGAGAGTTGACAAATGACAGATGACATATGACACATGAATGATAACATATAAGAATTGTCATTTTCTTGAAAAATTTCTTAGTTAGAAACACTATGTACTTATTTGTATAACGATTTTGTTTTATTATTTGAATGCTCAAGAGATATGAATTGCTTAAGGAACACGGGTTTTTATTGAGACTAAATTGTGGGTTTTTATTTGATAACTGACAATAAAATAATAATAAATTAATAAAAAAAAAACACGAACACATCTCGTATCGTTTAAGGCACAAGTAAAATCTGTAATCTTCATTCTACATCAAATAATAATGAAGACCAATTAGTGATAATTAAATGAACGGGGTCTTTTTTAAGTATTGATCATGCTTTGAAAGTCATTTGAAAACATTAAAGATTCAAAATCTGGCTTTCAAAAGCTTATTTAACTTTCGATTCGTTGCTTTATTAGTTCATTATTTTTTTGGACAATTGTTTAATTTAAAAACTTTTCTTACAAAAAACATGTAGGCTACCAGTTTTTCTATTATTAAAATCTATCATAGTATAAAAAAAAAACTCGAAAGCAAAGATACACCCATTAAAATCCAAACATTTTAAATCTAACCCTTAAACTTTTTGTGGTAAATTTATTCAAAATTTCTTTTTGTTCGAGAAACTAAGTTGTACTTTGCGGATTTTCCAACCAATAAACCAAAAACAAACCGTGAAAAAAGGAATATTGTTGGCACGCTATCTCGGTCAACTTGAATTGATAAAACAATTTCCTGATTTTTTGGCGTTCCATTTGTTGTCATGTAAGTTTTTATTGTTTGCATTTTTGTAAGCTCAGAAGCCCTCTTGGGGCAGAAGCCATTTATCATGATTGCGTTCATTCAGAGTTATTCACATACTGTGAACCATTCATCAAATGTCGGGGTTGTATAATGTTTTTGGTATGTCGTTGTTGTTGTTGTTGTATTTTTTTCCAAACTTATTTGGATTTTTCAGACATCCGATAGCAGGGGCATTGGGTAAGCATTAAACGGATGCCAAGATGAATATGCATTCATTGTGTGTAGGATACGATGCGAAACTCTTTACCAGAGCTTTACGAATTGGCTTGAAGCAGAAGCGTAATGTTAAATGGAGGATAGTCATTGGTTTTTTTTTTTTTTTGCATACACTTTAAGGAAAATGAACTGAAAAACTGAGATTCTTTTGTGAATGAGGGCTGAATGAGATTCTGAAAAAAAAATCGCACTGCGAGGGGTGACGATGCTTTGAAAAAGAAAATAATAGGAACAAAAAGGAAAAATCTGACACAATAGGTAGCCAGCCCCATTATTTAGTGATGACTCTTAATTTTGGGCGGTTGAAAGTTTAAACGATAACTCATTTTCTTTAGGAGTTAGAATATTATGTGGGTACCTATAATATATGCACTTACAATAAATCAATTCCTATTCCCTATTCAACACAACGAAAAATAGCACGTACTCAACAACAGAGAAGTCATCAGATTGTTAAGTAGTTTTCAACGATAAAAAATATGAAGATGAAGCGAAGGAGTTGTGATTCGTTAACTATAGAACAGACCAGCCAATGAGTTAGTTTTAAGGAATAAGTCTTATTCGTGTCTTAGTTTGTGCTAGAAAATCCAACCAAATGTATGCTAGTAAAATATACCTACACCAAATTCATTTTCAATTTTGTCTGTAAAACTGGGTTTAAAGCTCAAATATATTCCTTAACAGACCGAGTATTTAGCACATGCAATACCTACACTGAGATTATATTTTGGTATTTTTACAGTCACCACTTTTAAAAAGCATTGCATTATGTACAGTTAATATCTCCTCACCAGTGGTAGGGTAGTGGTGGAACAGTTTCAACATTTACAAAAGAAGAGTTTTGTAACATACTTTGAATATTTGACATGTCTTTACGGAGAATTATTTTAACGAGAGAGCCAAAGTAACTCTTTAATAATTAAGTTTCTGCAGATCTGTGAGATCTTCTCCAATAGTTCAGGCTCAATTCAATTATTTAGTATCGGAACGGCAATTTTTCGGTCATTCTACCCAACTATTGAATCGTTTGCCTTTTCCTTTACGAGTACTGCGCTCCAGAAAGAATTTCAGCGACGAACTTCAGAAACAATTTTCCCATGCATTTCTTATTTTTTTTTTCTAATAACTAATCTAAATTTATACGTTACTAGCTGACCCGGCAAACTTTGTTCTGCCTACTGCCTTAGAGGCAATATATGAGCAGAGTTTGGATTTTATTAATTTAAATTTTTAGGATAGTATATATATATGTATATTTAAAAAAAATCTAGCATTTTAATGATTCTTTATTAGCTATTTATTTTGGTGCATGTGTTGCACTTTTCACAGAAGCACCTTGTGAATTGTGATAGACGATATTTTTTGGCTTATCAGGCGCGAGAACAAATAACGCAGATGTAAAAATAAAAATACAGACCTAAGCAACGCCGTGAATGTTGAGGCATAAGGGGTATATGAGTAAGAGTATGTCTAAATAGAAACGGAACGTTTAACGTTCATAAGGTTGAACCAAGCTAAACTGCTTTCTGAGGAGTACGTCCATTTACGTTAGTTACAGTTAGTACTGATTACTGAAGGATATGCAGCTAACATTGGTCGATCAACTATTTTGCCGGCGACGGCGACGTTCGTTGGTAGTCCACGTCAGATGCATGAATATATGCAAGATGCAATGACATATGTTCGTCATTACGGTCGGCCAGATCACTTTATTACTTTTACCTGTAATCCAAAATGGATAGAAATTATTCAATTGCTGCTTCCCAGTCAAGCATCAAGTGATAGACACGACATCACAGCACGTATATTCAGGCAAAAAATTCGGACCTTGATGAACTTCATTTTTAAACAACGCGTCTTTGAAGATACTCGATGCTGGATGTATTCAATCGAATTCCAAAAGCGAAGCCTGCCGCACGCACACATTTTTATTTGTGTAACGGAAAGAATTCAGCCTGACCAAATAGATGATATCATATGTGCCGAGATTCCTGATCAGGAAGCCGATCCAGATTTACATGATGTTATTACAAATATGATTCATGGACGGTATTCACGGGAATTTACGGCCGACCCTCACTGGCAACGATGGTTATCCGCTGTATCGGCGTCGATCACCAGATGACAACGGTCGAACTCAAAAGTGAAAAGAATGGATTTCGTTATCCGTTGTCGGCAACTACAGTAAGATTGTTCCATATTCGCCACTTATTTCTAAAGCGTTTAAGACGCATTGCAACGTTGAGTACTGCAATTCAGTAAATATGTAACAAAAGGCAGCGATATGGCGGCTTTTGGATTGCAATCCTCAAGTACCAACGATGAAATATCACGCTATCAAGTTGGTCGTTATGTGAACTGTAATTAAGCGATTTGGCGTATATTCGCATTCCACATTCACGACGCATCCTACTGTTGTGCATTTGGCGGTGCGTCTGGAGAATGGTCAAGAAGTGTATTTCAGTCTTTCACGGCTTTGAATGCTGTGCAATGTGCTGAAACACTTTTAGCTACTTTTCTTTTTTTTGCGATGGCAGATCGAATGGAATGCTATATCGAAGAATTTTTAAAGAAGGAAGCAAGGCGATGCAGTTCCTGGGTATCCGGATATTATATTTATTTGATATTGATTTCATACAAAAATCAAATTTAATTCTCACTATAAGTCAATTTTTTTTGGTTTTTTTTACAGTACAGTGTTTTGTATATAAGGAAAACTAACGCATTGCATTGATGTCATTCCCATAGGGATATAGGGATAAAAAGTATCCTATGTCCGTCTCCGGGTCCTAAACTCCCTCCTCACCAATTTTCAGACAAATCGGTTCAGCCGTTCTTGAGTTATGAATGGTGTAACTAACACGACTTTCTTTTATATATATAGAAGATAAGTTTTGTTTAATAATGTTAACTAGCTTAATATTATAATATTGCAATACATTCTTGAAATGTCTACTGTCATATCATAAACTTTTACTGCTAAAGACTGTTAGGTCTATAGTAAAAGATATTCTTAATTAAATAAAATTGAAATTGAAATTACTCGATTTTTACGAAATTTTATATTAAAAAAGTCCAAAGTTGCCTACCAAAGATTGCGCATTAACATTTTAAAACTTGAATTTTTGAAATTTTTTATTGATTTTTTTTTTTTGAATATTTTCTAAACTGTTTCTTTGATTTTTTTTAGAAATATTTTGTTACAACATTTTCTTACAAGATTTGTAAATTTGCATTCTTGGTTTTTAAAACAGTAACTTTTACAAATAGTGAAAAATTTACAACCGATTTTAAAAATACTGGTCAGCTTTCACATGTATTAAAATCTGAGAAAAGTGAGGATGTTTAGTTAGTTAGTTAGTTAGTTGCAAAACTTTATTTACAGGGCAGCTTTTTTACAATCTATAATTTGTTTACATTAAGTTTATGGTTTGGCCAGTGACCGTCTATAAAATTAAATTCAATATATTGATAGTTCACTTGATTTAAGAGTCTCCTTCAAGTATTCGTTTCCTATAATTGAGTGCAGATGTGGTATAGTAATATATAAAATATCCCAGCCTACTTTTTCATTCAGTACGTCCAGCGTATCTTTAAACTCTATAGAAGCTATACTCCAAAGTACCTCATCCGAAACTCTTTCAAGATGTGGCATCTGGCGATAAAATGAAATATATCTTCCCTCTCCTTGAGTCACACAGGATAGGCAAGTCGGGTCGGTGAGGGATGTAATTTAAATTGATGAGTTCACACCTTACTTTTAGTATGACATTTAACATATTAATGTGGTAGCGATTGAGTAAATATGTGTTTTCTCGAAGATCCAGAAGCAGTACATTAATCTGTACTGTGAGGATCGCGCTTCTTGCTTAAACCTATCATAAATGAAACGACTTAACTTCTCTAGCAATCTACCAAACTTTTGTCACAAAACCGATGAGCTCATGTCGGTCCAAAAAGTAGAGGTTTTCACCAAAATGGAGCGCCAGCTCCTCCCATTTTGTTACGATATCTCCCCTGGATGATATAGCCTTCTTAAGGATTTGCTTAGTAAGCCTTCTTTCATCCATTTCCATCACCTTCATTACATAATCAAAATGTAGCTTCAGGGTCCTTAGAAATAATGGCAGTTCTGTTGTTTCCAAATGTAACAAATAGTTTGGTGTGTTAAGTGGTAACCGGAAAATACGTTTTAAGGAGTATCTAAGGAACCTTTCAACTTCTTCGAATTGGCAGTATCCCCAAACTTGGGCACCATAAAGAAAAATTGAAGCTGAGATAGCACGTAAGATTTTAAGTTAGAGTCCAGACTGAAGAAACAGCTCTTTTCGTCTCTGCTGCAAGTTTCAATTGAAAGTGTTTTCTCATGTTGAGATTCGACGTGAAGTACATCTAAATATTTATACTCTCGGACTATTTCAACATTTTCGACATTATACTTCCATTTTTCGTTCTTTTAATATCTGACACCTCCATCCCTAAATATCATAAGTTTAGATTTCTGTAAGTTAACAGACAGATTCCATTTTTCGCAATATTTCACCAACCGATTCATGATGAGCTGCATTCCATCCACAGATTCAGAAGAGAATACGAAATCATCAGGAAAAATAGTCCAGGTATTTGCGTATTTCCAAAACGAATCCCACCTCCAATTTCTTTCACGATATCGTTGACAAATAAAATGAATAGTAACGTACTCAAGACACATCCTTGCTTGGCTCCCATTTCTGTTACAGTTCTTCACAGATGAATTCACCATCCCATACGTAAGCCGCATTATTTTCATGCATTGCTCTTAGTATGGACATAATTTTACCGGATATTCCCAACCTATAAAGCTTTTAATAGAGGGCTTCCCGGGCAATTGAGTCAAAGGCAGTACGGAAATCGACGAAAAATGCGCAAGGTTTCTGTTTTTTTTTCTTTTGAAGCTCTCTGCAATATTCATCAAGCAGAATATTTGATCTTTAGTCGAGTAGTTTTTTCAAAATCCTGCTTGGAATTCATTTAGAATATTCTTGTCCTCAATCCAGGTAAATGTGTGGATAGTTCCAACTCACCTCTTTTCGCATGCTATGGTCCATGTGGTAATGCATTTCATGCTAAATGTATTGGGGCCAACAATGCACTTTTAGATAAAATAAGTGCTTTTAAAAGTGCTTGTTGGTATTGCGAGAACTGCAAAAAGATATCTACTTCCCGATAAAGATGTCTACGTTCAAACTAGAAATTGAAAAGTTGTCGAAAGGTTTCGATCAGCTGCACAAAGCTTTCAATAAATCAGTTTTGAACTTAGAATCATTTTCTTCTCCCTGTAGCTCTGTTGAAATATCTACATCTACAGACGACTTAGAGACTTCGATTCCCCAAAAAGCTCTCGATTTAAATAATCTCAATGCTCAGTCTACTTTGTCAGCAACTAAAAGCTCTGCCGTGATTCCAAGTACAGAGTCTAAAAAAAATCGTGAAGACGTAGTGACTAGCAAAAATTTGAGCCCTCCTTCAAAGCGCAAGACTTTGAGAAGTAACTCGGCCAAAATCAATATTCCTTCTATCCCGTTGGAACCAGTAGTTGAAGTTGTGGATCTTGAAAATAGATCATTGCCATCTAATTCTAGTTCTGATCCTGAATCTGGTGCATATTTTACACCAATGGAGGCAGTTCCAAAACCTGAGTTAATTTTTGTGTCTCGGCTTAGGCTAGATATTAATTCAAACGATGTTTTGCGCTATCTAGTATCAAAGAAATTAATTCCTAATGAAAATTTTATTAAATGTAGTAAGATAAGCAAAACCCATAGCTTTGTGTCTTCGTTCAAATTGCTTGTCCCGCCCTCGTCTTTTGACTCTATTTGTGACAGTAACTCTTGGCCTGGTGGTGCTCTTGTTAAAGAATTTTCCATCAACAAGAGAGTTAAAAACAAATTGCTTATTAATACTGCTCCAAAAAACTAATTAGATTCTCCCTCTTTTATCAAAACGTAAGAGGTCTTCGCAGTAAAACTGCCGATTTGTATGTTAATTCCCACGTTTTTAAACATGACGTATTTGCTTTGACTGAAACTTGGCTAAATTCAAGTCACTTGAACACCGAGCGTTTGACCAACTGTCTCATAATATTATACTATATAAACTAAAAGCATTTGGATTTCCCCCATTATTTATTGCTTGGATTAGCTCCTACCTAAAAAATAGGTTTTATGAAGTCAAATTTCGAAATGTTTTATCAAAACCTTTCATTGCTTTGTCTGGTGTGCCACAAGGTAGCCATCTTGGTCTCTTACTTTTCATTGTTGCAATTAATGATGTAATTTCTTGCATTTCCTATAGTGACATTTTAATCTTTGCTGATGATATGAAGATTTTTAAAACCATCAAAAATGCTTCAGATCGAGACTTCTTACAAAAAGATATCGACAGTTTTGTTCTATGGTTCTAAAATCGGACTTAGTTTGAACGCTTCTAAGTGCCAAAGTATGACCTTCTCCCGCAAAAGATCGCCAAGTATTGGAGAATATTCAATATCGCAACAATCCCTATCTCAAGTTTTTAGTTTCCGTGACCTCGGTGTTCTATTTAGTACCAACCTCGAGTTTAATGAACACATCAACCTCATTATTAACAAATCGAATTCAATGCTTGGCTTTATTAAGCGATGGGCAAAGGAATTCAATGACCCCTACGTCACCCTCTCTTTATATAAGTGTTATGTTCGTCCGCATCTAGAATATGCGTCTCAGGTGTGGTCACCATTTTATGATATTCATAAATCTCGAATCGAAGCAGTACAGCACAGATTCATACTTTTCGCTCTCAAAGGTCTTCCTTGGGAAGATCCTTTCAATCTACCTCCTTACGAAAATTGTATTCGCCTATTAAACCTTCAAACCCTCTCACAGAGACGAATTATTAACAATGATTTAGTTTTTTTTCATCAATTAATAACCGGTTCAACTGATGCCCCCGACTTGCTTTCCCACATTAGTTTCAACTATCGTGGAGGATCTCACCAACTACGTAATTTAGAGTTTTTACATTGCTCCCATCACAGAACTAACTATGGCATGCATGAGCCATTAGCTCGCATGAGTAGGTTATCTAACTCCTATCCTTTGGCTTCCGATTTCAACCTAAGTAAAAATACTTTAAAATTAAAACTAAGAACCAGTGTGCCACCTGCATGACTTTTATTTGATATTTTGTTATAGTTATTTAATTTCTGTTCTTATTTATGTATAGTTTTTGTTTAATAATGTTTCCCTAGTTTATTTTGTTCTATTTATTAATGTACTTTTTTTTATTTTTATTTTTTTGTAAAAATTGTAATGTCTTTTATTTTTTTCCTCGTATACGTTCTATTTGTGCTTGTGTTGGCGTTGTTTACTAACCACTAACACTTGCATTAATGATGAAGAGCGTAGATAAGTGTGTACAAATGAGCTTGCTCTAAGTTCGGTACCGCTTAAGTCTCTGAGATGCAAAAAAAAAAAAAAAATCCACTGGGTAAGCCTGTCGAAGATGAGGGTACTAAAAAGCTTGGAAGTATTTAGAAACGAAATTCCTCTATAGTTTTCTTTCCCATCATAGGCACCCTTTTTGTGTAAGGGACATTATAGCTTTTTTAAAATTTTCTGGGACGTCTGCGTTTACAAAGATTCTGTTGCATTCCTCCGTCATTGCGGTCAAAAATTCTTTTGAACAGTTTTTATAGAACTCTACTGGGACTCTGTTATCACGCGGGGCTTTTCCAGTTTTGGCCTTTGCTATAGTATTTTCTAATTCGGTGACCGCAAATGGTGCATCTAACATCTCATCTTTGAAATATGGAGCTCCGTAGAGTAAAGTTGGGGCAAATAGCGTTGCATTGAGTAGGTTCCTGAAATGCAACTCATAACCAAAATGGTCTTGTATCTGAGAAAAGAATCACGCTCTATCTCATTTCCATATTCCCTCGAGAATGGAAACGGAAAGGAGTATAACCAGAAACTTGTAAAAAATTGGACCGATTCCAATAGTTCTTTCACCCTTAGAGTGCTTCATTGCCTCTTAGTAACAGACTATATTTATTCCCAGAGGAGAGGAAGTCCGAAAACTACTGGACCAATTTCAAAATTGTTTTACTATTACAACACGGTGATATACCCAAGTAACATTGACTATATTTCATGGCCATGTTAGCACGGGAACAGAACGGGAATGAAAGCATAACCGGCAACTTCGAAAATAGTAAACCGATTCCGAAAATTCTGTCACCGTTAAAGGTCTCAATTTCCCCAAAAATCCTTTTACCGTTAAACCCCCTGAATAATATAGACTATATTTCATCTCTGATTCCCCACTGGAATAGACACTTGGAAATTTTAAATGACCAAACTTCTGCAAATGTAAGCAAATGCCAACCATACAACAGAACTATTTTTGACCTACTCTACGAACACATCACTGCGACTTGCATTTTTCTGTCAATACCCCGAATTGAGTAAAATTAAAATTAAATCTTGAATTCAAAAGATGACAGTCGAGTATAAATTTTTCATTTTATTCTTATCTATTTTAAATACATATCAACAAAAGTTAAACAAACATTTTTAAAACGACTTGATTTTCTTTTATTTTCTGTCTTCAGCGTTGTTGCTGGTGGAGATATTTTAATTTAAAACCTATTGCTGACAGAAGCATCTGCAATTTTCGATTGCCGCCATAATGTTGCCATTAGTTTTGTAGAGAGTATTGTGAGTTTCTTCATCCTTTCTTCCTCATCCTGATCAATGCTTTTTGTTTAATTTTCATTCGAAGCATGCATAGAAATATTGTAATTGTTATAAAATTTCTTTTCTTCAAAAATATCAATCAAAGTTATTTTTCAATGATGAAGTTAAATATAAAAATCATTTTTAAATTGGAATTTTACTATTGTTCCTTAATGTCAGGGACTTCCCAGTAGACCTCATCAAGATGATGGTGTTCTTTATCGAGCTGTTTTTTACTAACTACTTTCAGAACGATACCTACAAAAAGAGAAGCCATTTCATTAAGCATCAACACAATTCTAGAAAGTGCGAGTTCTCAACTCACCCGCTAGTAATCCACCTACTACAGCCATTAGCACCGTTAGAACAATTCCAAGTAGCTGATATCCTCCTTGCTGCTGTGCGGTCCTGCCATAACCCTGCATGAGAAAAGATCATTCAAACACACTCTGTTGATTAGAGAAGATTTAGATTTGAACACACCCCAAGTATTTTTGTTGAATTGCTGTTCATTTGATTTGCATCCGACATGGCTGGAAATATCTCCACCATGGAGTCCTTGTATGCATCCTGTGTAACTAGACAAGCATAAATGGCTGAAGCAATGGCCGATAAAAGGGCAGGCATGCCGTGTAAATTATGCACTCCACACGTATCGTGGAGCCGTAATTTGTCTGTGATTGCCGGCTTTAAAGAGGATAATAGAGAGAGAGAGAAAAATCTTTATTACTAATTACAGTTAAAAGAAGATTTATGTTTTACAATCTGTTTTTAACGAGAACATTCTCTTGTACATTCAATAGATCATTAGCTTCCAATTCATTGGCCAAAGCACAAGGAATTAACTCAATTAGGTATACGAAACTGTGTCCTTAAAAACGAAACGAGTGGATTCGGGTGCACAAAATACATACCTACTCTCAATCGCAATTACGATTGCATTCAATTGGTTTTGCTATCTTTGAATCTAAGTTAGGTTGTAAGCGACGAGTATGGACTTAGCTAAACATTTTAAATGATACAGCACAACTGGGTTGAGTTAACGTAACGTAATTTCAATTTCAGAGTTTTTTCCTGAACATGTAGTTAGAAAAATAAAGATGAAAGATTGCGAACATGCCCTCGGTAGCTTTCATCTTTCTTATAATTTTATTGCATGTCCTTTGAGGCAGCATGCAAACACAGAGTATGTGTGTTCAGTTCAGTGAGGGAGCAATTTAGAATCTCAAATTAAATAAATGTTTCATATAATTTGTATTGGAATCGGGCGGCGCTGCAAAGTTTGCTTGACTGAGTAAATGTGCATAAACACAAGCACGTATGAAGGTGTATCCTTAAAGGTGATATCTGTAAGGCACTTTCAAAACTATACGTATAACGTACATGTGCGGCAGAGAGCTCATGTGTAATTCAAAATTTATGACTGATATATGAAGATGGCAGGGCAAATGGTAAAGTCATCGTATTCATATACTCGTATATGTACCTCTAAGGATGTAACTTTACTCTTCATCTTCACCCTAATATGAACAGGAACGGGGGGCGATAATTCTGAATAATATATAAATCTTGATATTTTAAAATGCAAATTTGTCTCAGAGGATATATGTGTATGTTCTCGTTCGCCTGCAACTTGGTAGTA
Source organism: Melanostoma mellinum (assembly GCA_914767635.1). Lineage (NCBI taxonomy): Eukaryota > Metazoa > Arthropoda > Insecta > Diptera > Syrphidae > Melanostoma > Melanostoma mellinum. The sequence goes on from OU612058.1 coordinate 205,624,624, forward strand.
TATGGACTTTCTTCTTTATGTTGTACAGCTGCGGGACACGATGCTTATGGGTGATAGACGACAAATTTGTACAGTGTGCTCCGATTACGAGCACTTTACAAGCTCGTTTCTTTTATGTGGCTCACTGAATATACTGTGTGTTGAGCAACAGAAATTAATACCAGATTTGCATATGTATTTATTCCGAATGTATAATTTGTCAATATTGAGGCGTTACTGATGTTATGCATACTGATGCTGAAGGGACTTAGTGTTCTTTTTTTTTGTTATGTTCCCTTACTGTAATGTGAAGAGGGTGAGAATGAATCAATTTCAGGTAATTTATTTCTGGCGTGAGATGAAGTTGTTATGTCTAAACCATACACTCGACCAAGTTTTGACAGGAAAAAAAGTTAAACTTTGAAATTTTCCGTTTGCATATATTAAAGGTTGGTGGTTGGGTGATGTACAATTAGGGGCGTGAATAAATGTCGTCAGTTGAATGAGCCCAGAAGTTGCAACTAAGTATACAAATAGGAATTGCAATACCAAAAGTCGGTTGCAATCATGGTATTTCTTGATTGACTAAATATTGTAAATATGTGTCTTATCCTTAAGAGGAATGATTATTTTGTTTGTTTTAATTGAATACGCCACAAAACTACTGAGCCAAGATGGTCTAGAGGCTGAGAAATTGCATAAGCTATTTTATTACCATTCATTCGGGAACAGAGACGAAAACGGAAACGAGAGTTTTGATACTACTGGAACGATTCCAAATATTCTCTCCCCGCTGAAATGACCCTATTTTCGAGTAACGTAGGCTACATTCTTTCTTCTCCATACTCCCATGCAACGGGACGGGAATCGTGAAAATACTTGACTGATTTCAAAAACACTTGCACAGTTAGATTGCTTTATTATCAACTAGTAGCATTGACAATCTTTCATTCTTATATTCCCACAGGAATCGGAACCTAACCGTGAACTAAGAAAATATGGCATTGATTTCAAATTGCTTTCACCATTCATTGTTATCTCTGAAATCTTATTTTCTCCATTAAGTGGTACTAAAAAATTGCGGAACAGATTTTCAAAATTCTTTCAACTTTAGAACGCTTTAGTATTCCTCAGAAGGATCGTTTTCAATTCATCTAAATATTGCGAGCAGAGTCGATGCTATCTATGAGAAGTCTAGAAGCTGAATGTGTGTAGAAAAAAGTTATAATTTTAGCTAGCAACGTTGAAAATTAATAAGAAGTGTAAATAGCACTTATATGTTAGATGCTTTTGAGTTTTTCTCTATACGATACAGTCTTGGCCAAAATTATTCACAAAATGTTCACATTCCCCGAAGTTGAGTACAGGAGTTTTCGAGAATCTAAGAACGAACGAATGGACAAAAAGCACCCTGCAATATCCAAAGAAATGATGAGAAATCTTTCAGAAAAAAAGAAATTGAGGGTCTAAAGGGTCCGCTAAATAATTTTTTTTTTTTTTTTGAAAATGCTATAAAATAAAACTACTGCATATTTTCTCAAATTATTTAAAAGTGCAATCCTTCCGTTTAACAATGGAAAACATTTTATTCAAATGGCTGCCTCGGCTGGCCATGCAGTAGCCTACACGATAGGTCGAATTTTTAAGCACATTATCGATTGTGTGCAGCTGTTTCACCAATGGCTTCACGAATATTCTCCTTTAAAGCGTCACTCTGTCTCTGGCTTGTCGGCGTAGCACTTATCTTTTACGGCACCCCACAAATGATGGTCCAACGGTGTCAAATCGCAGCTCCGAGGTGGGCAAACGACATCAGCTCTGCGGCTGATAATGCGATCTTCAAAAACATGGTGCAAAACATCGAGTGTAGCTTCGGCTGTGTGGCAAGTAGCGCCGTCCTGTTGAAGCCAAATGTTGCCAATATCCTCCTTTTCAATTTTTGTGAACAAAAATTCGTTCAACTTGGCCCGATAACGATCGCCATTGACTGTAGCGGCCACTCCTTGTTCATTTTCAAAGAAAAATGGCCCAATTACGCCTCTGAACCGAAATCTAAAATCACAAAATAAGCACTAGTTGCAAAAAAAAGTAGATGGCTGATCCTTTATAAATCTACGTGCAGCCGCACATACCTAATTGCTGTTCTGACGTCAAGTAAAAACGCAGGTGCTATACGTAAATCTGTGTACTCAAACTCGCATACAAGATCGCTCATACAACGTGCAGAATCTGTCCCAAAAGCCGCCCATTGGCTTGCGTTGATTTGCTCGAACGTCAAGTGTTCGCAAATTTTTCGATCGGTGACGCGACGTGTTTACACGTTTTGCGGAAAAACCGGTAGATCACACATTTGCGATCATATATGCAGGTTTGCGTTAAATTAATAGATTTTTTGAAATTTATGTTTTTCTCATGGTTTGTGATTGCTGACGAAGCTGAAAACGTACATAGCTGACCCATCTGGCGTTGCTCTGGTCTAACAACCCGCTGGGCTAAGCTGTAGAAAGTTTTTAATTTTTCATTTCCGGAATGAGGTATAGTCAATGTAGCTGATGGATAATATAACATCCTAATGTTGAAAGTTCATTAGTTTCTATGATCTCGATCCCGTGGGAATAAAAAGTTTGTAATAGTTATTCTGTTATTAGGGACGGGGAAGATAGGTAGACCGCTTTCACTCGCGGCTTCGTTCGCATTGAAGCCCTTTAATGAGTATCAGAAATTGCTTCTATCCAACGGTATTTAAGTATTTACTGCAAGCACGTCACAATATTTCACTCTACGAAAATAGTAAATAATTTTTCATTTTAAGAACTTTTGCTGCAACAGTCCGAATATCTAAAGTGATTTGTGATAGGTTTCTGAGGCATTCCTGATTACAATTAAAATAAACTGTTAAATGAGAACTGACACCTTCCCTAAAAAATTTAAACAGTTTTGGTATTGCTTATTATAAGTGACAAGGCAAAGTAACAATTAAATATAGGTAAATTCCACACTGCTGAGACTCTGAAACTAAAGTTTTTAGATTTGCAAGTATTTTTAATTTCATTTTAGTTTTATTTTATTTTTACATTCGGTTTAAAAGAAGCTACTTCTTAGTCTAAGTTAAAACTTAAGAAACTAATAGTTAACGATGGTGTTTTAGGCAAGGGGTTGAAGTCAAAACAGTTAAAACTTGAATGAACATTACTCAGCATTCGGAATATTGGTTCATTTGAGCCATATGACGTTAGACGAGGCGATAGGTAAAAGAGACGAAGATTCCGGATGGTGTTAAGGAAGATAGAGTGCTAAACAGTTCCAGAAAAGAAATGCTGAATGAAGATTTCATGCTGAGAAGCTTGATGTGATCAAGGGATTATTCGAAGAAAGACCTCTCAAAGCAAATAGAAGGCGCTGAATATTTTCAATTCTAGAAGTGTGAATTTGTTGGAAAGGGACCTGGCTGGGCAGGCGTATCCAAGGAGTGAGCGAGCAAAATAATGAACAGAGATCGGCTTACGTAAGGTTTGGGGAATTCTTTTGACCAATGCTTAATGACACGAAGTGCTGAATTGGCTTTTAGTATAATATCACTAATATGTGAGATATGAGTTTTGGAAAAATATGGGAGACATCGGGTTAAGATGGCTCACGATTCTCATCTCCAAACTTATAAGAGGTGACAGTTTGCCTCATCAATGGAGGGAAAGTTTTCTTCTTCCAATCTACAAGGGAGAGGGAGATACCAGAAGCTGTGACAACTATCGTTCGATCAAGTTGATGTCCCACACTATGAAGATCGTTGAGCGGGTCTAAAATAGCCGACTGCGGAAAATAATAAGGCTGTCTGATGACCAATGCGGGTTTGTCGCGGGTAAGTCAACTACAGACGCAATCCAAAGTATAAGGATCATTATGAAAAAACACCGAGATGCCTTAGAGGATTTGCATATTGTGTTGGTTGACTTCGGAAAAGCATTCGATCGACAACCACGAGATCTGATATGGGTGGCCCTCAGACACCGCGGAGTTTCTGAAGCCTATGTGCGAATAATTATGGACATGTACGAAGGAGCAGTTACAAAGAGATACATCAGGGAAGTGTCTTCAGTCCACTGCTCTTTATTGCTGTTCTGGATTATTTGCTCGAAGGAAAAGTAACGGACAATAAAGTACAACAATTATTCTTTGCTGACGATGGAGGATCCTACATCTCTGCAACGAGCACTTGACGTTTGGATTGATGTTCTGGAAGGAAATGGGTACCGTATTAGCGCTTAAAAGACTGAATACCTGTGCTGCCCTTTTTCTGATCCAGACAAGCCTATTCCAGACATTTATATGAATGGAAATGTGCTTCCCAAGTGTGTAAGGTTTAAATATCTGGGATCTATGATCAATAGTGAAGCATCTTGTGATGACGACATCAATCATCGAGTAAGTGTTGGGTGGATGAAGTGGCGAGAAAACTCCGCTATCTTCTGTGATCGAAAAATGCCCCCTAAGCTGAAGGGAAGACTCTACACAGCAGTTGTCCGTCCAGGTCTGACATACGGTTCACAATGTTGGACAATGCACAAAAAGTATGAGAGCAAATTGACGGCAGCCGAAATGAAGATGCAGGAGTAATAAAGCTTGATCGAATTAGAAGTACTAAGATCCGTGGAAGCCTTCATGTCAAAAGTACCATGTTGGACAAAATTCAGCACGACCGGCTCAGTTGGTATTGTCATGTTCAAAGGAGAGATCCGCAGAACCCCGTCAAAAAGGCAATGTCGTACAACGTTTCAACAAATTCGCGACGAAAAAGAAAAGGCAGGCCAAAACACTCCTGGTACAAGCAAATGCAAAAACAGCAGCATTTGGTTGGCCTCAGACATGGAACAATCCAAAACCGGGAGGCTTGCCTACGATTTCTGAGGTCACAGGCATCAGGAAAATGCAAGTTGCGTTTGTGAAGTCTCGTCTTCCTAAATCACTGTCTTCGCAAGTAAAGAGTTCAAAAGCATCTCCGTCTTCAGCTTTAGTTGAACTTTTATGAATAACAAATAAACATCTTCTTCAAAATTTGGTTCCGTCTAAATTCTTTCGAAGAGGAATTTCAATTTTCTTTTGAACAGTCAGTTGTAAATTAGCGAAATTCTGATATAATTTCCTAACTTTGTACTCGCAGGACAAACGGGTGAGGAAAGCTCAAAGGCAACGTATTTACATACTCTTGGAAAAACATTGTGGAGATGATGTGTAGAACATCATTTCATATTTATGTTTACAATCTAGATGTGAAGCTTTTTTGGCAGGTCAGTAAATGACATGAGTTTGAAGTCATCACAACACAAACTATAGGAATTCTTATGTTCTTAAATGTTTGTTTCTGTTTTCCACTTATGAGCAACAACTACACTCCATAACATTGAAATTAAATTTCAGAATGTGTTTCTTGCTTATAATTTCCAATTGAACTTTCATTGGGCTGCAATCATTTGTTCGTTTTAGAGAGGAGATGTCTGCCGGATGACCACATTGCATTGTATTAAATTATTTGCTTAAAGAATTCTCACTAGTATCAAATATGGCAATTGCATAAATCAGCTCTATATCAATTCAATAGAGAGAATTTTGACAGTTGATCTTCCTTCCATTTCATAGAAAATGCTGGTATTAACTTACAATCAAATAAACAAATTCCAACAAAACAAACAATTGTATTTCAATTTCAAAAGCACTTTTCACATAGCTCTTGTTATATGCTTGCTGCATTTGCTTAACAGTTGCATTGTTATTATCATGCCAAATGCACAGTAAGTTATTCTATGAATGTGAAACAAATGAAAAGAATTGTTTGTGTTGAGCTTTCTCTTCATCTTATACCTTCTCTCAATGAAATACATACAACAGTTTGGTTTTAAGTTTTGGAAAAGGAAAGCCTCCAGTCAGTTGAAGTATTTAATTTTTATATCGAGTATTCGTCTGTATGGGAATATGAGATACAAGGTACTATTGTTTCCCAGAAATATACTAAATGATGGGTACAGTTTTGATAACATTATTTGAATGAAGCTGACTGTTTTGCCAAAAAAGACAAATATGAAATAATAATTTTTGATGACTTAAACTATTTGGATCTGATTTTGACAAACAACGAAGAACATTTACAGCCATATTATTCACTAACTTCGAAACTAGTTTTTCGTAGAGCTAGTTTTCGAGTTTCAAGTTATTGAAAAAAAGTGATACATAAAACTCGAAACCGTAAAACTAGTTTTTGATAAAACTAGAAATTCATGAAACTTTTCCAGTCTATAGTTTTTTTGAGGACTTCAAAACTAGTTTGAAACGTTTTTGTATTATTCATCAAAACTTTTTTACTTTACATCATTTTCTGCATTCATTTTGAAGCTTCGTTTCGGCATCGGTTAAATTGGTAAGTATGAACTTCTTCGTAGGGGATTCTGGTTATTCACCTACACCGTATTTGGCTACCCCATACACAGTAAATCACCCCGGATCGGCTGTTGACCCTATCAAAAGTCGGTAAAGGCCGGTTTCCGGTAGTGCGACATAGGTGAAATATGGCACTACCATCTGTTCAGAAACTAATAATTGCAGCACGCATTTTGCAGGACCAAGCTAATGCATTGCGTGCAGCGATAATCAACTGTACTTGCTGATTAAAAAGAACTTCTTTGTTGTGCTTCCCCAACTTCAACGATTGGAAGTAATTTGGCGGGTTTCTGCTTCTAAAAAACTGCATGTTACCAGGAATCGGAGTCGGACGCAACTTTTTCCTGACTGCCATTAGCTGTAATTTTTCGGAGTACAAAAAAGTTTTTCATGTCAACAATAAAATTTTAAGAATCTTGTGATATCGTTTCTACATCAAACCTGATACAAAGAACGATGAAACCTTGAAAAACTTGTAAGCATCATGGATTTATATGAATGTAATACTGTTTCAAAGGTATTTTGGTAATTATGTACACAGCACTAAGTTCATATTTACATTAACTCTTTAAGGCCAGTAAAGAATGAATAAGTGAGTTTGTAATCGGAATAACAGCAGTGCCCCTGTTCTGTAACAACTATCGGATCGATAACATCAATCGAGAAACAGTAAGAACCGAATCGAAATCCTACTAAATTCATAGAATTTCGTTCCGTATTCCACAGTTTATCGCCGGCTTTTATCGAGGCAATAGTTACAGAACAGGGGCACAGTTTTGGAACTTATACTTTGTAGCTTCAAGCATATGCAAAGACAGAAACTGGTGTGCGAAGTACGTAACGTTTTGAGTTTGTACTGTTTTCATCAAAAATTTATGTCAAATTTGAGAAACGAGCTTTACTGTAGAACAATTTTTTTTAGAGTATGACCAAGAATCATTTCAGAAAGTATGTTACAGGAATTACGGGACACCATGTGTAAAATAATATTACTTCTCTTTTACTTTCCAACTTTACTTTTAATATAACCAGAATGGGCATTACTAACTCAACGTTAAACTATCTCCGACTGTGTGTCATTTTAGAGCCCATGCAAGAGCTTATGTCACGACACAAGGCATATGCTTTGAGTCCTCGTGATTGTCTGGAAACGACTTTATTTCAAAAATGGCAGCGAATGGTTGCGCCACCTGGAAAGAAAGAACCCAGCATCCTACAAATAAGCGGCGAAAACGTAAAGGATCAAATTCTGGAGGAACCACTGGCAGCAATACCACGCCCGTCACAAGCCAAAAGCGATCTCCCTCAGGGCCAAATTTTTTTCGCTAGCCTCGCAGGATGTAATGGCCGTGGGTGAGCCAACTTTCATGGGTGGCGAGTTTGGAGAACAAGACGAACGTCTCATAACACGTTTGGAAAGCACCTAATAAGATGCGACTGTTGCGTTAGATCATGAAAATCATCCTGCATTTTGACACGCCGACTCACCCATAGCTGGAAATAATCCATGGAACATTGAATAATCTGGTGGGGTGCCTCCTAGTCCAAGTGGTTTACCTAATCAACAAAACAATTCATCTAACAACGATGGATACCAAAACGAGACCCTTAGCTCGATGTAGAGTTCTGGGCGGGCAACTCAGCTTAGAACTACGCCAACAAGCAGATATTGGAAACAACCAGAGCTGCCAAAAGTACAGGCAGTGTTCTCTACATAAAAAAAAAGAAAGACCAACATCATTTTCTAAAAAAAGACAAAGTTAGAAAGGTCATCACCTTCTTCTCAAAGGGATAAAACTGCATTGGTGCCAATCTCTTCAAAGCAGCTGAAGATGATTCCTGATAATAATTGGCTGGACGTTAGCATACCCGACAAATGGAACCTTAAAATCTTGTGCCGTATGTCGCTTCTAAGATTATGTCGACTTTTTTGTGGGGAGGCTAAAAAAATATCCTTGGCTTCTATCAGTTAGGTTTCAGAACAAGTAAACCAGCAGTAGGTGATAGTTCAATCGTAGAATCGATTGATTCTCTTGGACATCGTCGAAACATCACCTGTCTCTCTCTCTTTTATCGCTTTTTTCACAAAGACTGCTTTAGTGAAATAGCCAGTTGCATTCCTCCCCTGAAACAATTTAGCCGCAACACCCGCCTCGCTAGTAATGCTCATCAGTTTTACCTTGAGCCCAACTTCGGACGTACAGTCAAGTATAGAGATTCGTATTTCAGTCGCAGCACCCGAATGTGGAATGCTCTGCCTGATTCTGTTCTTCCTCTGCATTGCGATTCACAAAAGTTCAAAAAGCAACGTGCATCGATGTCTCCTTTCAAATCCTCTCCTATTTTCCTAAATGCTCGCACTGTGTTTTATAACATTATAAGGGTAGTCATAATCCCTTGATATGCGGGTTAATTACAAAAAAAGCAGATTGAAAAGACTGTAGATCGTAACCATCATCTTTTTATCTGTAGTTTGAGATCGACATATTAGAGTAAGCCACACCAAACCATTGTTTATTTTAGCGTTAGTAGACCTTAGCCACGGCGCGCGGTGAGCTGACAACAGTAATAGAAGTTGATGTTACCTTCGTAGTTAGTAGAAATAAGACTCTCATCCAGAAGCTGTTAGAAAGTACCCCTGGTGCTGGTCCAGATGTCGTGGTTAGCCTATGATGCTCCTTATTAGAAGGTTCGGGTGGTCCGGTCATGTTTTGCAAACATCTACGGCTGGATCGAATGAGGTATCTACAAAGTTTCATTATTTTTGCTTCTTCGTAGAGACTCGTGTTGCTGACGTGCTTCGCAGTGTAGTCCTGTACGGATTCGCCAGATCTCTCGCTCGAGAACTGCCTGATTGTTTCGTTTCAGTTTTTGTTGGTGTGTACCAGGTAGGGAAGCTGTATGTGATCACAGGTCGAATGAGCCACTTTTAGAAAATAGTTTCGTCTTTTGGTTTAGTCCGTTGTTCATTCGCATTAGTGGACGGATGCGATGAAAAACAAAATTGGCTTCCTTTAGTACAGCAGCTGCATGGGGGTAGAACCATTGTAGCTCTATTCCCAGGCTTTTGACATCATAACATAACTTTTATTTCACTACCAAGTGAAAAAAAGGAAATCACTTTATAAGAGTATTGGACTATAAAGAGTTCTAACTGATTTCATATCTGTAAGAATTTTTTTTTTAATTATGTTTCCAGCTCTTTGTACTGAGTCAAAAAACTGACCCAGTTGCAAGTTGCAGAAATCATTTTTGCATGAGTGACAGATAAATATCCCCAATGAACTTGCAACTTTGAAAAAAAAGTTCCACATACGCCCAAGTGACTCGCTTTTCAATCAAATTTTCTTTTAATTCAAATGTCGTTCTATTGCAATGAAAACTGTAAATAAAAAATAAATTTATTAATTTAAAAAACATTTTACTCACCGAAAGGTATCGATAGCCCAAAACCGAAATTGCACCAGAAATGATTCCAATTAATATAGCACCATGCGGCCCAATAAGCAAATTACAAACAGAACCGATAGCAACACCTCCGGCTAATGTCGAATTCTGTACATGCACCATGTTCAATTTGTTTTCATGGCTGACAAGTGCAGAAAGAACGAACGTGGTGACTGCAACGAGAAAGATATACAATGAATGTGTATATTTGTATTTCATATTCGTATGTGTATGTCGCATAAGGCTTCTCAACCAAACTATCCTCACACGTTGTGGCGTTAAGGAGGTCGAATGAATGAAGTGTCCTTATTGTACAAAACAATGAATTTCTCTATATGAATAACGGCATAAAAACCCAACGAAACAAAAACAAAAAATAACGCCACAGAATATAAACAATTTTCCGTTTTACAATGTTTACAACATGGCACCTTAAATGCAACAGCGGGGCGTGTAAATTGTAAAATAGGCGTGTAGCGCGCGGCGGCAACGGCAGCAGCGGTAACAGTGAATGCAGCGGCAACGGCAGTGGGCAAAACGAAACGTAGGTGGCTTTAGTTTATTTATGTGTTTTGTTCTTCTTGTTGATGTTGCTGTCATGTTCAATGGCATTCACAAAGGATAATGAGGTGCTTTAGTGCGACAACCTCGTTTTACTCTCATTTTACGAGTGTGTGTGTACGTATATTTGTGTCGTGTGCGGTGCGCACCGCGCGAATATTCCCTATGAAGTCGAGGGTTTGTTTTCTAGTAATGTGAAGTTCTGCAGTGGCATTATACAGCAGTATAGTGTCAACGTTTAACGTTGTAATGCTAGGCAAATAAACAAGAGCTAACAAAATGTTTTACAAACAAATGAATTCACTATACACGAGAGTGTTATAAAAGTAGAAACAAAAGCATGGCCAACAACAAAAACAAAAACATCAAAACAACTAAACAATGCTAATTGTTTAGTAATTGCGCCCATAATTAAAAGTGTCACTGGAATTGTAGCCATGTTAAGTTAGGCAGGCATGCATGCTTTTAAAGAAAGCGAGACGGATTTATCTGCATGACTTTTTGACTTTTTTTAGTTGTTAGTAAAGTTTATGGATCGTTAGAAGGTGTGATGTTGTGAAGAGTGCCTTAACTTATCTATGGTTTGGTTTTTATTAAACTAAGAAAGCTGTGGCTGAATTATAATGTTTCACTGTACAAGCGTTTCATTTGAGTGAGTGGTATAGTAAATTTTTCGAAGGTTATAGTCCTCAATCTTTTGTCAAAGTATTGACATCAACCAGGCTGTAAATTTTCAAAAGGTGAGAGTAAGGGTGATAGCCAACATGAATTTGTGGAAGCAAAACAAGTCTAAGTAGAAACACAAGGGAATCAAAAGGATCTTACACCGAGTAAAGAGTAGAAACTCGAAGTGCTATGTTGGAGCATTATTTCCCAGAAAGTAGGTATCAATCGGCTTGCAAAAATTTATATATGTCAAATCAAGTGAACCGATAAATCAACTCAATACAATTGGTACATATTATCGTTAATTTCATCTGACGAGTTTACAAAACGCGCTGTGTCACCTGGCAGTGCCTGTAAGCACAATTCGGTTATATTGCAGGAAAGTATACACTTCTACTACCTACCATGAAAGATATTTTCCCTGGCAGTTTGGCTCTGCGTGTATCCCAACCCCTTGGCAGAGTTTTTGAGTTGGGTTTAAACCAAAAATTGGTAAACAGGATCAATCATTTGAATAGAGTTTATACCCACCAGTCTCACATCCTTTCTGTGTTAAGTGTTGGAAATAATTGTTGAGGTTTTCTAACCAAAATTTCACTCCTAACATGCAACATGTATACTGACGAGGAAAATCTTGTGAGGCACCACTTCAAAATCTTAAGAGCAGGATTGAATGTACTCCCAACAGCAGCTACCGCCATGGTGCCATGATGTCATGTGGAACCCAGTCAAAGAACAAAGTGTGGACCAATGGTTTTTTTTATAGTTAACGCGCATGTCAAGAGGTTATGACTACCCTTATAATGTTATAAAAACACAGTGCGAGCATTAAGGAAAATAGGAGAGAACTTGAAAGTGGAGGAATTCAAATGGCTATTTCACTAGAGCACTGTTTGTGAAAAAGCGATAAGAGAGAGAGAGAGAGAGATAGAGATAGAGAGAGAGAGAGAGAGAGAGAGAGAGAGAGAGAGAGAGAGAGAGAGAGAGAGAGAGAGAGAGAGAGAGAGAGAGAGAGAGAGAGAGAGAGAGAGAGAGAGAGAGAGAGAGAGAGAGAGAGAGCGAGAGGTGACGTTTCGACGATGCCCAAGAGAATCAATCGATTCTACGATTGAATTATCACCTATCAATTTCAACGCTCTATTTTGTACCCTATCAAGTAGGTGCAAAGATGTTTGAGGAGCACCTGACCAGATATCGGAGTTATACTCGTACTCCAGTTTTGGACCTAGAGTTTAGGCCCTATAGATTGTAGCCAGATCAGAGGGGGTGAAAAATTTACTGCATTGCTTTAGGAATCTTAAGCACTTTTCAGCATTTTTGGGGACTTCAAATATGTGGTTAACGAAGATCATCGTTTACACACATACCAAGCACTGACAGCTTTTCGGTTTCTTGGATGAAGGTATCATTCATTGATAATGGCAATGGGGGAATGTTAAGTTTCAACGACAAGAAACAGCATTCTACTCGGTTCTTATTACCCCATGAGACAATGCAGTCAAGGTCGGAATTCAATGAGCTTATCATACGCAGCCGTTTTACATCCGAAGAGTAGGGACGTGAATTAGAAAGCGAATATGAAAAGCTGAGGGTCTAGTCGTCAGCAAAACAGTTGAGAGGATTAGAAGTTTCGGACAAGAAATGAAGAAATGATGAATCATTAATGAAAATGAAGAAGAGAGTTGGAGGTAAAAGGGAGCCCTGGGGCACACCAGCATATATGAAGCGGCTATCAGACTTGAAGCCATCCAATACAAATTGTATTGAACGGTCGGAAAGGTAGTTTCAAATCCAACGAAGAAGAGACTCATCGATACAAAAAGCTTGCATTTTCGATAAAAGAGCCTGATGACAAACTCTATCAAATGTTTTAGAAATATCAAGCGCAATAATCTTATTTTCAGAATGACGGCGGGGATACCATCTAGACCAGCGGATTTGTGTGTATTGAGTTCTTTGAGGACTCTCGCAACCGAGCGAGCTCGAAAAAAAAATCTGCTTCATCACAGAATCTACAAACTCGATCTCAGGTAAAGCCAAAATGCTATCAGAAAGTGTTGAGTTTGCAGCAAATTGAGCTGCTAACAAATTGGCTTTATCGATGGAACTGACATACGAAGAGTCATTGAAAACGAACGTTGGGACCGATGACGTGGCCGAGTTCTTATTGTTCTTAACAAAAGACCAAAAACTTTTGCTTCCTTTTCGACGCAACAGTATTTTTTGCCTTACTTTTTGGTCATGCAAAAACTTGTCCTTTTTTATATGAGCATCACTGATATTTCTGGCCCGTCTTGCGGATTATATTAATGATAATGAATAGAGCAGTGATCGTCGAAGCGGAGTGTGGAAAATGTCTTACAACAATCAGTAAGAGCTGCCTACAAGGCGGTATTCTATCTCTTCTTCTGCTGTGCTGATCATTTGAACAAGCTTTAACGTAAATTATGTTATTGCCTTTTGAGCCTTATTTCACAGGCTGTACTGGGGTATTCCCCAATCCTAAACACTCTGGATGCTGCTCTCGACGCACTACTGAATCTTCCTACCCTCAATACCTACATAATAAGATGTACTCACAATGTCATCCCACGTTTAAGGTCCTAGCTCAATTCGCATTGGAGCTTTGATGACAATGCGAGTAGCGTGTCTTTTGACTTACGTCTAGTGGATATACCGTCCGATATGATATGATATCGATGATACGATATGATGATCCAAGGCAGAAATTGTGTTAAAAATACACAGACATTTTTTTCTTTGGGTTCACTCTAGAACCAGGAAAAGATTGGTATCGAATTTTCTCAGATGGTTACGAAACCGATGATGGTTGGACGGTGAAACGTATTTGTGCTTACAGCGACAGCAAAGGTCCTACTCAAATCTCCAGCCACTTTATAATTCATCCAAAATTGCGAGACCTCTGTGAATGCGGTTAAAGCTGAATTCTTTGAGTTTCGTTTGGGTTCCAGGACGTTATGGAATAACCGGAATCCAGGTGGCCAACAAACTTACAAGGAAGGGAACTCAAACGGTTTTCTCAAGAACTTTGCCAGCGCTTGGTTTCCTTGGGATCCTCAGTGTGGACATCCCTCAACGACTTCTCAACTATCTGCGATCTGCGATCTGCGAGAAGCACAACCGTAGATGAAATGCTTAAACTAAACTAGATACAGACAGACTAAACAGAATTGACTGTAGAAAGATTTTTGGCGTTGCCACTGGGAACTTCACTTTTAACAAGCATTAAAATGTATTGAACTTCAGTGATACCGCACTCTGTGGATCACTTACATGATGACACCGCGGAACACTCTGTCTGTGAGTGTCCTCCATTTTGATATGATGAGAGCGAGCAACTAAGGCTGTTTATTACGGGAGCTGACAACCTATAACAAAGAAAAACTGCTATCTGGGCTAAATGGGCCGGTGTCTGAGTGTTCCAGTTAGGATCAATAATACTTCCGACAGATAAAAGAAAAATTGTTGCTTTATCGAACTAACCTCATCCTTCAACGCAAGATATGGTCTGGTATACGGACGTTTCAAAAATGGAAACTGGTATAGGTTCCAGAATTTTCAGCGACTGTCCCAGAACGAATTTCTTAGTAAGTCTGGGCATGGGCAGTCAGTCGTCCATTTTCCAAGCTGAAGGTTTTGCCATTAACGAATATTCGAGTATAATATGTTCATCGAACACGAAAAACAAAACAATATTGATTTTTTCAGACAGCCAAGCTGCACTAAAGGCGTTAAGCTCACCTGTCATAAGATCCAAACTAGTCCAAGAGACAGTCATGTCATTCTCTGAACTAGCAAGGAAAAACACTATGGCTTTGATGGTAACGAGAAGGCAGACATCTTAGCTAAAGACGGCGCATCTAAACCATTCGTCGGTCCTGAACCTTTCTGCGGTGTAAATAAAAGCACCTTCAATCATACTGCCAAGAACATCCTACTGGAGGAATCAAATAGAACTTGGAGTAACTTATCTGGTCAAATCTGTTCAAAACTCTTTTTGCCAGATTATACTGAAAAAAACATCAGAATTCCTACTGAACCTCAATAGGAAAACCCTAAAAATTTGCACAGGACTACTAACCGGTCACTGATCTTTAAAGAAACATCTTCACCAAATGAGGCTGATGGTAGCGGACCCCATGTGAAGACTATGCCTCTAAAATGAAGAAACATCTTTGCCCATTATTACAGAATTTCCAGGACTTTTCCGCCCTAGAAAGCAAATACTTGACTATGAGACTTTCCCCCTAGATAAACTCAAACTCATTCACCCACAGAAGATTGCTAACTTCTGGTTCAATTCAGGAGCAGAACTCCTGTCGGAGTTTACGATCGATGTCAACGTTTTAAATCAACCCAAACCTGACACCGTATACAACTTCAAACTTTCAACGATAAAACACATCGCTTGAAAGCATTTTTACGGCACAATCAATCGCTTTTTCAAGACTAACCACATAATTATGAAATTGCTTAACCAATGGTTTCATTTATTGTTCGAGAAAGTAAGTGCTGATTGTTAAACTCATAAAATTGGAGCCTTGGTGTCACCAAACATTAGTTACAGATGTAAACAGGGAATCGAACGAAATCTCCATTAATTCCAAATAGAATTGGTTGGATGGTCCTTTCCGTTTCCGAGTCTGTAAATTTTAAAACGATTTTGCACTTTATGTACATTAAATCGTTGTTGTGGGCAAAAATTTAAAGCAATTAGAAGGTAAAGTGGCACGGCCAATGTTTATACTATCCCTTAATTTATATTCCCTACAGAGCACCTCGTCTATTGCAATTTAATTTGTTGCCCATTATTTACATTTACACTTAGAGAACAGCAACACAAAAGCATTCGAAGAGTGCTCAAGGGAAAGTATCGCTTGCTTTTATGTACAGTTCGCCCTTATTATATAAACACAGCACGATTAGCAAACAAGCAAACAAAAGAGCACACACACACAAACACACACACACACACACACCATCTCTAGCAAGAGAACGCAGCAAAGCGCGAACACAAAACACCAAATGTCAACCAACATAGGACGAGACGAGAGGGTTTTGGAAGAGGAAAACTTTTGATACAATGTTAACGAAGCAGGTGAAACGGCACCTTCTTACCTGTTGCACCTGCTAATGACAGATACGTGTTTAGAATAGCACGCTCTGGGGCACCGCCACCAACAGCCAGTACAGAATTAAAGCTCGGCCAGTACACCCACAGGAAAAGTGTTCCAATCATGGCGAAAATATCGGACGTGTAATTGGCTCCCTCGTTCTTGCCTGCGTCATTTTGGTCCTTGTTGGGTCGCAGCATTAAACTAACGGCCAGCCCGAAGTATGCCCCAAAGGCATGAACTGTAATGGATCCACCAACGTCGGCTATCTGTAATGGAAAGACAAAATTAGAAAATAAACGATTATTCGTAGAGCAGTTGGTCAGTTAGTAAGGATGAAAGCGAGGAGGGTTTTTAAAGACAAACTCTTCATCAGGGAGGACATCTGAAGAAATGAAAAGTCCTACTCAAAGAGACTAATTAATTTTATCCTGTTGTGATGTATTTTGTATCCTTTTTATTCTTCCTTTGGTTTCGTATCCTCTTTTACTAGGACATCAGTTGCTGGGTTGAGAACTTTTTTAGCTTCGCTCATAAGTGCCCTTTTTCCGTACTCTTTTCTTTGGTCGGAGTTCGGAGAAGCCTTTAAATAGAGAATTACTGTAAATAAAGATAAGCTTTCTTACGCTAAGGATGTCCAACTGGATGAACTCGTTAAGGGCAAAGAGTGCAACTTCGAACAACGCCATAAAGAGCAACTGTACAGGGGTTGTGCGGCCCAGAAGCGCACCCATGCTGATCAACGGCACAGCAGCAGCGATGTCTGCATCAATTATACTCTCCAAGGATAAACTGAAACATGGTAAAAGACGAATACACACATAAACAACTTCCAAACAAACTAGGACACACGTTGTGGCTCTGGTTGCTATAAAAGGATTTTTTTAATTCATTTTTTTTTTCTTTTGTTTTACTCGTGTTGAAAATTCTCTAGGAGACAGAACAAAAGAATTAGTAATTAATTAGCATTCCGTCTACGGTTAGTACCTGAGTCGCACACCGGGCGCTTGTTTTATCATTTTATTTTTTGGTTTACCTTATGTGACCAGACTCCATGCGGAAGAAACCTTTAACCAGAATCGCCCATTGGACAATGAGTGCGGCTAGGAATAGTGTGTAACCAGTTGCGCTATAGCCGTACTTGCGGAGGAACGTCATTAGGAAGGCGAATCCAATGAAAATCATCACATGAATGTCCTGAAATTCTGCAAAGACCAAAATGAAAACAAAAATAAGCGGGTGTGGATTAGAGTTTGTATAATTTAATTGAATGGTTGTTGTAGGTGAACAAAAAAGAGAAATAAACTTTTTCAAGGGACAGAGGCACACAGTTTTTTTGGGTACAGGAATTTGAGTTGAGCTCCAAGGGACAAGTTCATTAAATTGGGTTCTTGTTCGGAGTGCTTTAGGATTTCTTAATTAATTTGTTTGCTCGTGTACGGACTTAGAGGTTCTTAAGGCAGATGAGTTGACGAAAGAGATACATTTTTGGGAGTAATTAAACAAAAGACATTCCGGAGGAGTACCTATATCCTTTAAAATATAGGTGATGAAGGTTGAAATCTCATTACAAATCTCCGATTACCCAAACACAGAAAAATGGTTTAGATGTTCATCTGTTGAAACGTGAAGGTTGTTTAATTTTATGCAATTGAGTTTTATGAGCTTAGAATTCATTGATTAGAAAGGAGAGTGTTGTGGTTTTGTTTCTGCATATGCGTGGGATCTGCTGACTATGTACACTACTAAAAAAGGAAGGATTTTTTTGGGGGTTACCTAGAGTTAGATAAAAATGGTGTTCAGAAACAACTAATTATATTTGACTTAAGTCCATTCAACTTGTATCAATGTATTCAATTTGCTCAACTGACAAACACTGTCCACATACCCTAGATTAATTTTTGCTCAATTACTGAATTCTCTTTAATCTTTCTTGTCACATTCTGTTTCAGTCAGTCAAACCATGTACATACTTACAGTAGAACGGTCGCAATCGCAACTCACAAGCAAATAAATTAATGTAATAAAGGAAACTGTACAAGCTATTTTTTTTGTCATCGGTCATCATTACAGTTTTAGATACCGGTAGTGCATATCTCATCCAGTACAAAGTAAAATAAAATTATTATACAGTCCACGTGGAATAAGGAACAAATGGGATATGTAAATTCGTAAAAGCGAGTAAGGCACCTTTATCATTTCTTATCTTGCTTACTTACCAAAGTGAACATTACAATTCGGGGTGAACCTGGACCTCAATTAACATCTTTTACTAAATTAAGCCACTTGAGACAAGATCTTCCCTTTCAATGACATCGATTCAATTTGCTTTCGAACTACAGCGTTGTTATCAATCCACTCTTCCGGCCCCGCCATCGTATCTTACAATGCGGACTCTTTTAGCTATGTGTGTTAATGTCGTGGTACAGCTCATCCAGTTCGTTGTTGAATCTTCTTTTTCGTACATCTTCTTAATGAACGGAGCCGAAGATCACTGGGAGTACTTTTTTTTTTTTGAATCAACCAAGGGTTATCTCCCCCAATTTACATAAGGTCCATGCATGAAGGTGTTTTCTATGCAAGTAGGCAAAATGCAGCCAAACAAAAAGCACGACAAATGCCGATGCAAAAACGAACGAGGGCTGCTTATGATCAGTATAACGAGATTTACAAGGAGAGAAGAAGGGAAGAACACCGACTTCTCAAAAAGAAAAAGAAGCAGCATGAGAAGCGCTCGTTTGAGGAAATAGAAGTGTTACCAAAAGGTAAAAAGATCCTGCCAGGGTGGCAAACCCCGAACTCAAGCCTGTAAAGACCAGCAGGTAAACATAGTTATAGAGTCACAGTCGCTACTGAGGATCTGAAAAGATCATTTCTGCAGACTGCTTAACGACGATGAGGACACAAATTTTGCTGTCAGGTAGATTGCCCCATTCAGCTTGGACGATGATCAAGAATGCCATCCTCCTGACCTAGAAGAAGTTAAGCTTGCCATATGCAAACTTAAATCAAAGACTGCAGGTACAGATGGCCTTGATGCCGAACTTTTCAAGGCAGCTGGAGATCGGTTGGAAAAGATGCACCAGCTGATCTGCTTGATATGGTCGGAAGAAAGCATGAACGATGAATGGAACCTCAGTATCGTATGTCCGATCCTAAAGAAGGGAGACCCTCACAATTGCGCCAATTAAAGAGGGGTAAGCCTCCTTAACGTCGCTTATAAGATCTTGTCTGCTGTAATATGTGAACGTCTGAAAACCCACGTCAACAACTTGATAGGTCCTTATCAATGTGGTTTTAGACCAGAGAAGTCCACAATAGACCAAATTTTGACATTACGGCAGATCTTGGAAAAAACGCAAGAATAATATCGATATTTACAATCTCTTTATCGATTTCAAGGCCGCGTATGACAGTATTTACATAGACGAGCTGTACAGAGCGATCCCTGCAAAGCTCGTACGACTATGAAGGATGACTTTGGAGAATTCACGCTGCTATGTCAAGGTCGTTAAAGAACTCACCGAGACCTTTGATATCGAAAAAGGTTTTAGGCAAGGCGACAAACTGTTATGCAATTTTTTCAACATCATACTTGAACAGATTGTAAGAAACTCAAACGTCAACACCAGAGGAACAATCTTTCAAAAGTCTGTGCAATTACTCGCCTATGCAGACGATATTGACGTAATGGGAAGAAAAAAGCGTGATGTCATAGGTGCTTTTGCGAGTATTGAAACAGAAGCGGCAAAAATGGGTTTGATGGTTAACGAGGGCAAAACGAAGTATATCATCAAACAAGGACACAGAACATCGACGAATTGGACAAAACGTCAAAATAGACAGACATAACTTCGAGGTAGTACAGGACTTCATCTACCTAGGATCCGCTGTAGACACGGACAACAACATCAGTGCGGAGATCAAACGGAGAATAACTCTTGTCAACCGTCACTTCTTTGGGTTAAGAAGGCAATTGAGAAACAAAAGCCTCTCTAGAAAAACCAAGGTGACCTTGTATAAGACCTTGATCATCCCAGTCCTGCTTTACGGCGCGGAAGCATGGACCTTATCGAAATCGGATGAGGAAACCCTCAGAAGAGTGCGCATCGCGAGGCTACGATCGTTCGGCCATGTGGAGCGGATGGATCCAAACGCTCCGGCTCGTCGGGTTTTTGAAAGCACATTGCAGGGAAATCGCGGAAGGGGAAGACCTCGTCTTAGGTGGCGCAATCAAGTTGATGAAGACCTAAACCGACTTTGAGTGCGAAACTGGAGAGAGCCCGCCTGAAATCAAAGACATTTTAGAAGGATGTTCGTTAAGGCCCAGGCTCACCCCGGACTTTAATGCCCACCGAAGTAAGTAAGTAAGTAAAAATATTGAAGACCTACTGGGGAATGCAGTTTTTCAACTGCCTTGAAAAACTCGGCGTCAAGACCATCTGCTCCAGCAGTTTTATTTTATTTAAGCTGATATAAGGCTCAACTTGTTCTAGGTCTCGAGAACAGCATTCTAGAATTGGATTTTTATCTTCATCGCCGGTAAGCAGTCTGCAAATATCTATCCACATCCTAAGTAGCGACAGCGGGTCTATCAATAAGTTTTATTGCTGCTCTTTAGTGGCTTGAGTTTAAAGTTTGCCACCCAGGCACGATCTTTTAAAACTCGAGCCTCATGATATCATGGCATCAATTATATATTATCTATACACAAAAGTTGCTTACCAATCGACAACTTGTATGTTCTTTTCCGGAATCTCATTATCCTTTGAAAAGCTATGAGAATTTGAATTAGGAAGCTCATGAACCAGTAAAATTAAGCTCCAAAAAATGCTGAAGAAAGGATATGACGAAAAAGATCCCAAGCAACACATTAGCCTCTTATCTAGTACTTAAAGTGTCAATTTTATTAGAGTTTTCACGCCTTAACCAATCGTGAAGACGTCGATAAGACCTAAAAGAGACCAAAGGGGAGGAGCAGAGATCGAAAATAATTGGAAACCAAATTGCTTCAGTCGGTTTCTCACTGAGACATATCACATTGTCGACAAACATTTTGCTCTTTTACTGAGATTTATTTTTATAAAATAATTTTTTAGGTCTTTGTTTGATATTTATCATTTATTTAAAAAAATATCTCTCTTTGGTTGAATTTTTCCATATAAAATAAATGGAATTGGTTGACCTAAAACCTTTATGATAAAAAATAAATCATAAGTGGTTAAATGGTTAAAAAAAAAAAAGATCTTTATACAATTATAAAGAACGTCAGTCTTTACCAACAAATCACAACACATCTATGCAGGGTGTCCCATAATTCGCTTACATACTTTAGGATATGATTCTTGGTCATATTCTAAGTCAAAAATTGTTCTAAATTATTTTTTATAGATGAACAAAACAATAATAAAAGAAATCCTCATGAATAAGTGTACTCAAAAACCCATACATTTTGTGATACTTGAAAAAATACAAAACAGGTAGAGTTTAAAAAAAATTTTAGCTTTGAGGCTTGTTTGAATAAAACAATAATATGGGCACTTTTAGTATTGTTATGCATTTTATACAAATACAATTATAACAAGTGCTCAAAGTGCCTTCGAAAATCTGGCAATCCTAAACCTATGGAAGCTCAAATTAAATGCAATCTTAAAGGTTGCTATTTCTTCAAAAAATTAAGTCTAAGATTAGGTCTCTATCGTCAGTATTAACAGAGATATCGAATTTAACACAGGTCAGGATACACCAAAGTTAGCCTTTTTTAAATTGTCAAAAAGTTATGTCAAAGTTGAGAAACGAACTTTACTGTAGAACAATTTTTTTCTTAGAATATGACCAAGAATCACATCCCAAAGTATATAAAAACTTCAATAATTATACCATTCACCAAAAGGAGACTCCTATCACTTATAAAAGACATTACACTGGATGGAGTAACCATAGTACCCTCAACAGAAGTTAAGTATTTAGGCGTGATTCTAGATAATAAACTCCTGTGGAAAAAGCAAGTAGAGATAGCAACTGAAAAGGCTAAGAAAACCCTAATGATATGCAAAAGAATAGGAGGAAGACCATGCGGTTGTAAACCGAGCATTATTCGGTGGATGTACCTAATGATGGTAAGACCGGTCCTTACCTATGGAGCGGTAGTCTGGAACAAGAGAACTGACCAGGTGACCACTGGAAAAGCATTAGAAAAAGCACAAAGACTTGCGTGCATATGCATGTCAGGAGCAAAGAGAAGCTGTCCAACTACGGCTTTGGAAGTACTGCTAAATCTGACACCTATGCACCTGGTAATAAGAAGCATCTCAAACGCAACGATAGCTAGATTTGCCAAAGAGACTGAGTGTGTCCTGAAAACTAGCGAAAAGAGCATAATATCGAACGAATTACCACTCATTGACTTCCCTCGGGATAGCAAGACCAAGGAATTCAAATTCGATAAGCTCTTCAGCGTTGAGCTAAGTAACAAAAAGGCATGGCAAAGTAAAAAGAGACCTACTCAATGAAGACCCATGCAATAAAATGGTATACAGATGGCTCAAGAACAACTGAGGGAACTGGAGCAGGAATTTTTGGGCCAAGAACAAAAATTTCAGTACCTATGGGCAGAATGTCAAGCATATTCCAAGCAGAAGTCTATGCAATAGGCAAATGCGCGGATGTAAACATTGACAGCTGCAATTAAGGCCCTACGATCCCACACTATTACCTCAAATCTTGTCTGCGAATGCATTGACAAATTGAACAACCTGGGCATTAACAACAAGGCTACAATCTACTGGGTACCAGGACATGTAGGAATCATAGGCAATGAACACGCAGACAAACTGGCAAAGACAGGAGCCAGATTACCACTCATTGGACCGGAACCTTTCTGTGGAATAACAGAAAGAAATATTAAGAATGAAATCAAAAAGTCGGACGAAGACAACAGAGCTGAACACTGGAATGACCTCCCCAAGATGCGCCAAGCCAAACTTCTACTTGACACTTTTAACAAAAAACGTTACAAAGACGTAATTAAACTTAATAGAAACAACGTAAGAATGCTAGCCGGGTTTTTAACCGGACACTGCAGACTAAGAAAACACCTTAAAGTACTAGGCATAGAGAGCGACGATCAATGCAGATATTGCAACGAACAGGAAGAGTCTCCTGACCACCTTTTAGGTGACTGCGAAGCTCTAATACACCAAAGAAAGAAGTACCTAGGATCCTACTATGTAGAGGAGAGGGAGCTAAAACTCTAAAGAGGAACTAATCTGGATGAAGCACTTTAATAAGGGAATACCACTTAAGAAGTAGGGGATACAATAGATCTAAACAGGTAAAGGTACAATACAAAACCCCAATTATTCATTCATTCATATAACACTTATTACCAGACACCTTTTAAAGTGAAGAGCGAATACTAAAAGCTTGTACCTCAGCCTTAAGATTTTGATTTGTGTCGTGGCCATTTTCAGCAGTACTGCTAAGCTTAATTGACAATACTTTTAATCGAAAGTTAAAAATCACCCCCAATCACGTGAAAGAAGTATTTCGGTGAAGAAACAGAAAGCAGTTTTGCTTTCCTTATTCAATTGAATGTTTATTATTCCTCAAATTGCTCGATTTTTACGGATATTCAAGTCCATCAAGCCGTATTTACTCAATACACAACTTACCGTACACACGGGGAGTTATTTTTGGATCATTGCCTTCCTTTCATTCATATGGCCAAATGACGAGCATTTTGCTCATATCTTTTTCAGTTTTTTTTTCACAGTAATTATACTGTGGGATTTGCGAAAAAATGTACCATTGGTTGATAGAAACGTTTTACTAATCGTGTTCATTAGTTGTTTTCATAAGAATGACAAGTGTTAATTTTCAGGAGCTTAAAAATAACATACAGTAAGTAATTGGTAAGAAAAACTCTGTACTGCTTTGAAACGAGACGCAAGTGCTACATAGTCAAACCTTGAAGATGCTTCGTCTATAACTATAAAGGCTTTAAAAAAACCATTTGCTCCGATTTATGTATCGATTGACGCTAATTGAAATGAATAACATATCAATCGAGTTATCTCTGCCGCACGACTAAAAAGTTTTTCTTCAATAAACACAATAATTGTCACATGCAAATAATCTCTCCCCCAGAAGTGTGCACAACTTCAAAAGTCAATCCCAACTACAACGTGCAAGACACATCACAATCAAATAGAGTGTAATTAGTGTTAATTTGAATTTATGATGAATGTCCACACAAATTGCAACTGCCAACTATTTGCATCTCGTTAATCCCAAAGCTTATTAAGTGGTTGATGCATACACAATACACACAAGCCGACTTGACATGTGTTCTAAATTCACACCAAGGTTCTTAAATGGAAGGAACATTCATTTGAAATTCTTTAAGTAATCAATTGGTTTGACGTTAGTAGATTGGAAATGCATTGTTTTTGAGAGAACAAAGTGAGTTCTTGGGTAGAATGTGTAAGATGTTTCGATTGGTTGAAAGTTAATCTTTTTCAGAAAATAGTACAGTTGATGGGGTTGTGTTGGGGTTGAAACTTTACCACACACATTTTAATTACATTTGACTTAAAGCAGTTTATCATCCATTTTGAGGGTGGCTGGATGCTAATTGGAACAATTAATTTAACAATTGTTTGCCTAACCACGTTTGAAGATTAATTAGCCTAAGATTCTAAAAGTATATGTAAATGATCCTTGTTATACATAAGTGACATGATAAAAGGGAGACATTTGCGTATGCATGTGTACGTGTGGGTGTTTGTTCAGTAAGTTGTAAGAAAATGGTTTTGCTTACAATTTATTAGGGATTCGTTTGGTATTTTGTCAAGATTATTATCATGGGTTGAGCTAAGGAGAGCGTTTTAGCGAACAAATTGTCCCCAATTATTGGATTAGATTTTGATTGGATGAATTATCACTCAAAAGATACCTAGTCTTTGCTTTGTGATTAAATGTTACAGATTCAATCGTTGTTATGATGATTTTATGATCCGTAATCATGTCAAACCAAACCAATTTCTTTATTATTTGAGATAGTTGAAAAATCTGCCATGGCAGGTTTTCAAAGTACAGTAAATCATTGCATATTTTTGCACATTTATGCTCTTTCAATTTGATAACTTATATTCTGTGGGTCTTTAATTTTTCGTCTAAGTGATATTTCCCATGATTATATAGAGCCAGTTTGAAATGAGTCACGTTCTGATTTATGTTTCCAAAAACCTTTAATGACAGACAGACATAATACTGGAGTCTGCTTGCAAGGATATCAACACCGAAACAAAAGCAGGGGAGAGTGGGGCAAAAAGGACCACTTAAGCTTTTTTCTAGCCCTAAAAGGGAAGCAAATATTTTATTAAATAATACTCCAACCTTTGAACTTCATCAAAGTAAACAATCATAATAGTTGAACAGTTGTATATAGAGATATACATAATTTTACAGACTAATCTCGAAAGTCCGGCTTGCCCCACTAGGGGGGCAAAAAAACCTTTGAATGTTGCAAAACGAACCATTGATTTCTTTTAACATTTTTGTAGGGACTGGATGTCAGTATTGCTGTTTTTCCTTTTTTCCTGCCTTTTCTAACTATAGGGGGACTTGAAGAAGCCTTAGGAAGATAAGATTGTTGTTTCATTTGCTTTCTCGTTGAGAATCGCAATTTGAGGAAGTTCTGTAGCAGCTATATCCGACGTGTTTGAAAACTCAGCAGTTAGTTCGCCTTCAAGTGCTGCGGAAGTTCAACATTTGCTGTCTCAGCTGGAATATAATCGTCTTCTGAAAAAACATTTGGGTCAACAGGATAGAGTCCACTTTTCCTGAAACCATTTATAGCATTATAAGGAACTGCTGCCTTAAGGTATGCTTTTCCAAATAAGCTGGCTATTTGAAATTGTGAGACCACTCTTGAAGGATGTTGCCTTAAAAAATTTTTTAATTGCTTCCATAGCTTTCTATAATTCCTCTTTGGTTCAATTAGCAATTCATCATTTAAACCGCAACTAGCTTCAGTTTTTCAATGAAACTAAGGGATATGTTGGGAAAGAAAGTTTTTTATTAGTTTTTCTATTGAATATAAGATGGAGTTAGGAACCATGGTAAAAATCGGTTTGGTTCTTTTCGCCACGAGGTCCTTGAGTAAAAAATTTCACATTAAATGATTTTGTACCAAAATGCTCAGAAAATCATTTCTTACGGCTACGTTTGTACTCAAAATAACCAAAACTACGGAGGCTTTGAAAATTTTCCAAGAACTTAAATTAAAAGGGATTAAAACCAACAAAATCGTAGAAGTACTAAAATCTTTTTTAGCCTCATCTAAGCATGCTTAACCGAAGCCATATAAAGTGACTATATAAAGACGAAAGACTCATTGCATTTTATTAAAATAACATTTTAGTAAAATAACATTTTAGTAAAATAACAGGAAAGAAACCGCTAACGAAAATTTCGACGCCACTGTAGCTCAACTGACTCCCCTGCAACTTGTATACTTGAGTATGTCCCACACAGAAAAAATTTAATGAGAAGGCTTACCTTTTTAACAAAGTTACGTCTTGCCAGTAGCTGATTCAACAAACGTAACTTTGAAATTTAACGCCTTATTCAGTTTTGGAGGTCTTATGAAGCATAGATTCAACAAGCGCTATTTTGAATTAAATTAATTACCTTCAAACTGTTTTAACTTTGAGTTGGTGGTCCAAAATAACAACTTACACAGGAATTTCGTTCCTCGTAATACAATTCACATGATAATATCGCCGAAAATATTTTAACAAAGTGAGAAGTTTTAATCAACAACAGAATTTCCTTAGCCACTTCCATTTTGTGACTCCCTTCCCTGATTCTTCCCAATAAGACAGCTATCATTTCTGAGTAAAGTGTTAAATGCCTGCGAGTAAATCAACGATTTGAGTATTTCAAGTTTATCCTACTTTCGAAGGGTTTTTTTGATTTTATAAAATTGTAGAAATCATAAGTAAGGCAATTTGATCTTTCACTTGGCTTACATTTGTAACTTGTTTTTTAATGCTACCCAATTTATTTTCTTGAATTTGCATTTGTCTCTATGAGTATTTTATTTTGTTTTAGATTATCCGAAATTACATGAGAATTTTTTGGTGTTGGTCTATTTGACAGCTGTTATTTGATTTATTCTTAGTTTGGTATGCCATTTTATCGTGGAAGAATTGAATATTGTATAACTTCAAGATCGGGTGTTTAGACAACGATGGACTATTTTTTGTGGGGTAATGTAAAGTCGTTTTTCTACGCAGATAAGCCAAGACGTTATTGCAGGCGCACAGCCCCAACTGCTGCAAAAAATAATCAAAAACTTGGCATCTCAACTGGAGTTTATTAGAGTCACTTAAAAAATAAATGGGGTTGCGCAACAGAGCGAGAAGCAGCTGGGCCTAGTGCTTTTCTCACAACCATGCTTTGTGAAGGAACGGAGATAACCTACAGTTTTATGCCGGTTCCAAACGGCTAGTACTTTTCATGGCAATGAATTTACTAACGGGGGACTTTACAATTCCTCGCGAAAGTACCCGTGAAAAAGCATGTTTGCCACTGTTTAGATTCGAACCATGAACCTCTGGGTTAACAGGCAGACATGCTAAGCATAACACCATAGGTACGGCGGCCGCTTGCCCGAAATCATTTTATGATTTTCTTGGCCATAACACTAAATTATATGAGTTTTATTTTTTCTTGAAAGCCACACGTGTATAACTTTTGATACAGGGTGTTCCGTACTTCGTGTATTGTCCTTTGGGGTGTGATTCTTGGTTATATTCTAAGAAAAGAAAAAAAATGTTCTACAGTAAAGCTCAATTCTCAACTTTGACATCACTTTTTGACAATTTAAGAAAAGGCTAACTTTGGTGTACTATGACCTATGTTAAGTTCGATATCTCTGTCAATACTAATGGTAGAGACCTAATCATAATCTTAATTTTTTGTAGAAATAACAACCTTTAAGGCTGTATTTAAGTTTAGCTTTCATAGGTTAAGGGTTGCCAGATTTTCATTTTCATTTTAAGTGCTGTTCAAATTTTCTTCCCGAAACAAAGTTTTGACTTTGAGGTCATTTTTTTGCAGAAAATGCCTGATACACATGGAGTTTCTTTATTTTTTACAGATGAACTAAGCAATAATAAAAAAAACTTATTGATAAGTGCACTCAAAAACCCATAGATTTTATGTTTTTTGAAAAAATACAAAATTGGTAAAATTAAAAAAAAAAAATAGTGCGTGGAGTCCCTCCGCGTGGAAGAAGTGAAACCTCCTAATATGAAAATGAAAATAGGAAGGGGTAGAAATTTATTTTAGTGAACTCGTATTGTTTCTTTAAAAGAAAAAGAAAAGAGATGGATCGGAGTTAATTTTCACGGGATAGCTACTTACCACCATTTCATAGAACAATTTTTTATTTTTTGGTGGAGATTAGAAGAGGAAAACGAGGATTTTAAGGATCTATGTACATACATTACTTACATATGTATGGAATACAATACCAGGAACCTTTCTGAAACCGTTGATTGGCCAGTGTCAGTGGTAGCTGACTGACAATGAAGACCGCAGTCTTAACACCTAAGCCCAAGAGAACATTTACATACATGTTTAGACATGATCAAACATGTTTAGACATGATCAAAGATGTTTAGACATGATCAAACATGTTTAGACATGATCAAACATGTTTAGACATGATCAAACATGTTTAGACATGATCAAACATGTTTAGACATGATCAAACATGTTTAGACATGATCAAGCACGTTTAGACATGACCAAACATGTTTAGACATGATCGAACATTTTTGGGCCGGGCTTAAATGGAAATTGCTTATATATACATGATTATGCCTCCGCTAACTACTACATACTCATTAATACATATATTAAAATTCTAATAAAATCTTACAGTTACCACTCACCAAAAGCTCTGATTTGTACATACATACATACATATGTATATTGTCTTCCTAATAAAATTCCGCAGTCAGCACATTCGAGGAGAAACTTAACAATTGGTTTTTTTGTTAGAATAATTTAACTCAATCGATTTACACATTTAGTAAGCACTTATCAACATATGTACATATTTACATATGTACATTTATGTATATTATACAAATTAAAAGAAACTTTAGATATTTTCTATCGTTTCATTGTAGAAAAGAGTAAAACTCAACACTGATCGACTTTTCATTTTACGACTCAATATGTTTAACACGGAAGTGTAACGCTGCATGTAACACGGAAGTGTAACGCTGCATTTTGCAAGTCGCATAAGAAGTTTCACTTCAAAAAAGATTTTATTATTTATTATTATTTAATACAAATACAATTAAAATAAGTGCTCAAATGACCAAGAATCTCATCCCAAGTATGTAACACAAAGTACGGGACACCCTGTAGAACTCAATTATTTGCAAGTGTTTTTCGTTTATTAGATGGTTCGTGGTTAAATTAAAGACCAAACTAAAAATGTCAGACAGCGACATGATGAAAATCCTTGATGCGCTTTGAAAATATTTATGGCAATCATATAAAAACCCCAACCTAAACACATGTTGCAAAAATGTTAAATTTGCTATTCAAATTTGAAGACTACACAAGTGGCAACCAAAGATTCATCAACCAATGATATGCCGAAAAATACGTCAATTTTCAATTATTCGTGTAAAACAAAACACAACGACGTAAAATGAATACAATTTGATTTAACACCGCAACCAATTTTGTTTGAATGCCAAATGTTTGCTTTTCAGTCTTTGTCTCTCGCATTTGTGCCTTAAGTGATGTTTATCCAAAGTAAACATTTATTATTAATTTATCGAAATCGACACCGAAGTCGTGTTTTTTTCCATAAACGGTTCAAGCGGATTGCTCTCTTAGTAGAACTTTTTTTTAAATTATTTATTCCCCTTAAATTGAACGCAATAGCTAATGAATATCCAATTCTGATAGTTTTCGATAAGTCTTCGACTGAAAAACCACTTCAAAAACCATCAAATTGTGCTTATTTCCCCAAAACGACTGTGACTGCATAGACATTTGTTTTTAAAGTTGTTTTGTTTATTCATGATCTATTGATGCAAATTGCGATTGAGAGTCCTTAGAACAAAAATTATCATCAATTATGTAAATAGTTAATATAATTGCCTTAATTGAATGCAATACAATGCAGACAGATTCGATTTTTATGTTAAATGTTTGTGCTTCAGGCTTTGCTTTTTGCAACCGAATGGGGTTTAAATTATGTTTGTCGAGAGTAAATATTTATTTATTAATTTATCTGACACCAAAGCTAATTGAATTCCTTTTGTGTTTTTTGCTTTGTTTTGCTTTATTCGTAGTCAAGGGGCTTAAACAGGCATATCGTTTTCATTTGGGTGCTCAATCAGCCCAAATACATAATCTCCAATACGCGTTTTTCTAATTTCTCGTTTGTCGAATATTTGATTAGATAATGACTTTTTTTTTGTTGAAATTTTTTCGTTTCCCCAATAAAACATATCCCGCTCAGACGGAAGCCGTGCATTTCAATTTGTAATAATGCTAAGCACAGTACTTTGAAACATTTATTCGGTATGCAAACTTGAATATTCTATTTGAAAATTTAGCACGAAGGCAAAAAAGTGTGTTCGTATATAATTGAAATCCATGTTTTATGGCTCCATACACATTGAGTACCTACACTATACCAAAAAGTATGTAGATACAAGCATTGGATCATCCCCGCACTTCCTTTATGTGCGCTAAACACAGCCAGCATGAATATAACCATTTTCCCAGATGGGAATTTCAATGTTTTATGTTCGCCAAAATACGCGCATTTCCCATTCATTCGTAATGAATTCATGAATTCAATTAGAATTAGAATGAAAGCGAATAAAACAACCAACAACAACGACGAAACAAAAAAGTCTATAAGGATGATGCAGTAGCTCATGCTCAACGTTGTTGCATGCTAACGAACTATTTAACAAATACAAAAAATGGTTTTATTCAAACACTATATGAAAGTTTGTACCATACAGCAGCATAGAGACCAAACTCATTCATTGATACACACACACACACATATACATGTGAATATTTTAAGTACATCGGAGTTTTTGGGGTAACCGGGTGCGTGATTCCCAAAGGCTTTCATTTTATTTTGATCCCTTGCTGCCTGGAATGGACTCGCTGAAATAACACGAAGCATGAAAATGAAATCAGTTGACGAGAACTGAATGAATTAGAAAATCATCATAATTTCTGTTAATTAATTTGTAATTAGTTTTGCACAAATTCGTTCATTATTATTTTGTTGAGAAGGACGAGGGGGCTGTTATCAATTGGAATATATTTTCTGCTTTTTCCTAATTTATTTACAGGCACAGGCATTTTTGTGAGTGAGGGTATGTGCAAATTCCTGGAGACGTCTGGAGAGTGTTGTGTCTATGAAAAAAGTCAACTTAAGAATATAAATTATTGATTCAGCCTTTTCAAACAGAGATAGAAAAAATATGTCATGTCCATATGTTTGTTTATTAGATGTTGCACTTTTAACTAAAGGCCTGGAAGTTTGAAGATGTAATTTGACCGCAATTTTTACATCATTGGTCAGATGATGTTTTTTTTGCCCTTGTAAAAAAAAATGAGATAACAATCAAACTTAAAATTGCCATGAACAAGAAGTCGAAAAATTATGTCTTACAAATTTTGTCGGCCTGTCTGTCTTGCCATTCATTGTTCTGAGGACCTTCGGCTTAAATGGCTTAAGCATACTCCAAATTTGTTACTAGAATTTTTTGGGCAAACGTTAACTGGAGTTTGGTCTTTTATGTCCAAAGAATTGCGCAGTTGTTGTCATACACGTAGGCGTGGAGAATGGCTTCGAAAAAAACTTCGTGCGATAAATTTGGTGGTTATCGTCTTTTTTTATGAGAGGCAGTCTAAAGTATTTATGAAAAGCATAGAAGTACTGCCACCCACAGTACAGTTTTATTTTAAATTCGACTTTCTCGTTGATGGCTTTTGTAATTCTAAGGAAATTTAATTTAAAAAAAAGTTATTTATCTCACGTATTCTTTGAAATTACGAATCAGAATATTTCTTGTCTGTGTCTGTTTAATCAAAAGTAAAATTCTATAACAAACACAAAATTGATTGAAAACAGATGACAAATGACAGTTTACAAATGATAGATGACAGTTGACAAATGACAGATGAGAAACCACAGATAACAGATGACAGATGACATGTGACAGATGATAGGTGATAGATGACAGATGATAGATAAAAGATAAAAGATGAAAAAATGACAGATGTTAGATGTAAGATGTCAGATGACAGATGACAGATGTCAGATGACAGATGACAGATATCAGATGACAGATGACAGATGCCAAATGACGAATGACAGATAATAGATGATAGATAAAAGACAAAAGATGGAAAAATGACAGATGATAGATTTACTCGTAAGATGTCAGATGATAGATGATAGCTAACAAGTAACACAAGAAGACAATATTGGTCTTAGTTTTATTTATTGAAAAACAAAATCCATTTCTGATACTAAATTCAGAAAGAGGGGTATCATTTTCAATTGAATGTAACGTTGAAATAATTTCTTATGTTGGTTCTCTCTTTAGGAAAAAAAAAAATTTGTTGGTTAAAGCAAAAATATGTTAAATGGTAGTTTGGGATCAGAAAGCATTTGCTTATGCTTATTTTAGTTTAGAGGTATGGACCTATACATAATTGGTTGTGAATTTTTGAACACCTACCATAAGGAAGCTTGATATTTGGAATTGGTTTAAGATTCAGTTTTCTTCATTCACTTGTCTTCTGCGAAATCTTGGATTTGCAATGGAAACGCATGCAGGAATGCCTCACTCGGATAAGGTTTGATCATTGTGCAGTTTGTAGATGAATTATTCCCCGAGGGCTGGTTTACTGATGTGGGCCAAGCTGGGGACTTAAACAGAAAGAGAAATATCCACCTGCCTCCTCGTGGTGGCATCCCCTACATGGATCAGACGTGCTAACATCCAGTCAAACTATATGGGTACCAAATGAACTGTGACCCGTGCGGGTTCCAATATATGGTGAAAGCTATTGAGATGTTAAACTGAAGTAAAATTTTAATTCTTTTTTGAGAATGTCTGACTCTAGGATCCTATATCATTTCGACTAGGTTCCAAAGATGATCGCCTAACATTGGTAGATTTTAGAAACTGTTGATGAATTTTTTTCTCTTGTTGCTCTAGTGTATTGGGATTAGAGAGTTTGGACTTCGGTATTCCACCTCCACCTTACTTGCCGCTTTATTCCCACGTATGAGCATGTTATGTCATGGAACCCAAACTATAATTGTTATGGTGCTCGTTGCACTAATAAGTCTTGGTTTTTTAGACAGCAGACGATGAGATATTTTTTTCGCCATATAGCTCTCCATTATAATGTCAATGTTATTAGCCCAGTTCACACTGTACAATTAGTTGGACAGACTTCGTTTGATGGAAGTTGGATGGTCTGATGAACTTTTCGTTCACACCTATCAAGCTTGTCGTCCAACTTTATGTCACATACCCTTCCACTCCATCCAACTTCTAGATTTTCAAAAAATTTTGAAAACCATCCAACAAATTGGACAAGCCGTCGTATGAAGAGTTCACACTATCAAGCATTGGTTTGTCAAACCTAGGTTTCTCCAACTAATTGTACAGTGTGAACAGGGCTATTGTCGACCAATTAGTGCGTAGCGAAATGTGTTTGTGGATGGGAGAATAGTTTTATAAGATGTCTGACTTTGTCAATTTTTGAACTGTCGGCGTCGGTGAAAACAGAGACATGGTTTACTTTGTTTGCCTGCAAGCAGGATGCGATTTGTCTTAAAAGTTGGTGCGAGAACAACAACAAAAGAAATCAATCTCTTTGAGTAATGACTGACTGACTGTTTTTGCAGTCTGCAAGAGATTACGAAGAATGCCACAGTCGATATCTTTAATAAACGACGAACATAAGATATACGGAATAAAGTTGCAACGAACGATTAAACGTCATATATTGAAACATATTTTTTTCAGCAATGTATGTACTTCCATGTTTTACAAAAATCAACAAGAAAAATCAGAAAGAAATTTCTAAAACCCTCTAATTATCTCATGTTTTGTAGCGTGTAGTACTTAAGAAACTACATATTACTTTCCCTAGCTTGTAACCATCTATACATACATCAAAATATCATCCGTGTACTTTAGTAATTTACATTAACACTTCCTGTAAACGGGTCGCCAAGTTTTAATGGAATAAAATGTTGCGTGCATGTTTCATTTAAGGCTAATTTGCTAAAAAACATGTAAAACATAATTATATTCTAACATTGTCGTTTAAAATAAACACACTTTCCGTCTGTCATACAGCTTGTTGTGCTATGTTTGGAGGATGCAATAGTAAATTAAGTATCCAACTCTATCGCACGTACTCGTTTCTATAATGCAAAGCGATTGTAAGGGAGTGTTCAATTAAAATAAAAGTTTTTCACAACAGTTTTGGCCAAACTCATAAGAAAGACTTTGTAATACTCCATAAAAATGAGGTACAAATCTAATTTCAACAAAATTGGTTCAGCTGCTAACGAAAAAGTTATTGAATTAACTTACTTTTTGCAGCATCGTGGAAGAAGCTTTAAAAAAAATTTTGATTAATAACATTTATTTTAATAGATAATATGCACAATAAGATACAATATCTTTCTAAATAATAGGTACAGTTTTTATTTGAGCAAATGTGTTTCATTTTGTTTCAAATATAAATTAAAAAGGAAGAAAAAGGTAAGTGTAAACAGTTCAGCTATATAAAAAAAACCTTCAATTGAAATCATTAAAAAGGAAAGAAAAAAGTTTGAAGAATTTTAATGATTGACTTTTAAGAGATAGAAAGAGAAAAAGAAAAAATAAATGATTACACCTAGACTCGGCAAATATGCTTTAAGTTTTGATTTTAAGTTTTTGAGTTTAATACAGCTGATCATTCTTAAAGATCGGGTGAGACAGTTCCACAGTCGAAACGCAGGTATAAAAAATTAACGTTCAGACATTAAGAACGTAAAGATGCAAAAGATAAAGCTCTAGAAGACTGCAAGTGACTTATTTTGCTATGAAGGTATGGTGGTTTACGTGTCTGTATTTTATTATTTAGTAAAATTAGTGATCGAAACTGAAAAAGGTTTTCCAAGCTAATGCAATAAAGAGATTTTGGCAATTCCGATACACGATCTAAAAAAAATCTGGCTGTGTTATTAAAAGCAAGATTGACCTTACGTTTATGTTCATAGTCACAGTTATAAAAGATTTCACAACCATAGAGCATTATAGGCACAAGTAATGTTTTGGCTAGCAGAACTCGTATATTAAGCGGTGTTATTTTTTGGTTGATCCATTGAAAGCGAAGACGTCAGTAGATTTTACCTATTGTCAATCTGATATGGGTGTTCCACGAAATGGTTCTTATTAAAATAAGACCTATGTTACTAGCTGATTCGACAAACTTAATGCTTTTACCGTTTAAAAATATTTTTGGAAAAATCTGACGTGTCTATATTTTTCTTGCAATCGCTAAGCATTTTAATTTTTCTGAATTGAGGCAGAGCCCACTTTTCTCTGACCAAAACTGAATATTGTCAAGATCTTCATTGACTTTAACAGTCCCATTTTCAACCTGCATAAAAAAACTTTCGTGCATTTGATCAGCATACGTATGCAACTGGCAATTTATCACTCGTTATGGTAAATCATTAATGTACATAGAGAAAAATAGAGGCCCTAATATTGAACCCTGTGGAACCCCACTATTCACCATAAGGAAATCTGAGAAAGAGCAACTGTGCAGCTGTGCTTTCAATGAAAACCAGATTGATTGATATAAAGCAAGTTATTATGTTTGATATATTCTAATCTGCACATTCATAATCCTCTCCAAGACTTTTGAAAGAAATGTTAAAATGGCAATCGGTTGAAACTCGCTTTCATTTTTAAGAATTGGAATAAGCTTTCTTCCAATCTGATGGAAATTCATTCGTTATTATAATCGTATAAAGTATAATCATTTTAACAAAGACAGGGTGACTTTCACTTGACTTTAATGAAGCTTTCTAAAACGACAGCTTCATTTACCTATGAGCAACTAAAATTTCTAAAAGAATTGGATACATTTTCAATTGGAATTGCCAATGTTTCATTAACGGGTCTAGAGTTTGGAAGAGCTAAACACTTTTTATTCAGTTCGTCGCAGTCATCATGATCATATTTCGTATTGTTGTGCTTGCCAACGCCGATTTCTCGTATATTTTTCAACAAATTTCGACCAGATTGTGAAAAATGACGTCTCTTTGCTTCTCGTATCTGTAAAGCAACTTTATTTTTAAGTCGTTCGAATTCAACATGCAACGAATGTAGTCGAAACTGTTTCTAACATTCATAGGCCTGGTCACGAACGTTTATATCATATTTTAGTTTAATTATATTAAACCAGGATGCTTCCCAAGTGTGAAAAATTTAAATATCTGGGATCTATAATCAATAGTGAAGCAACTTGTGATGACGACATCAATCATCTAGTAAGCGTAGGGTGGATGAAGTGGCGAGAAAAGTCGGCTATCTTCTGTGATCGAAAAATGCGCCCTAAGCTGAAGGGAAGACTCTATACACAACAGTTGTCCGTCCAGCTCTGACATACGGTTCACAATGTTGGACATGACGGCAGCCGAAATGAAGATGCTTCGGATGACAGCAGGACTAACAAAGCTTGATCGAATTAGAAGTACTGAGATCCGTGGAAGCCTTCATATCAAAAGTACCATCTTGGACACAATTCAGCACGACCGGCTCAGTTGGTATTGTCATGTTCAAAGGAGAGATCCGCAGAACCCCGTCAAAAAAGCAATATCGTACAACGTTTCAACAAATTCGCGACGAAAATGAAAAGGCAGACCAAAACACTCCTGGTACAAGCAAATGCAAAAACAGCAGCATTTGGTTGGCCTCAGACATAGAACAATCCAAAACCGGGAGGCTTGCCGACGATTTCTGAGGTCAACGCGGCGTACCCCACATGTGGATCACTAGTGTGAAGCAGAAAAGTGGGGGAGTTGTGATCGCTTCAAGATCACTATTCGTAACGCCGGAAATGAAAAAGAAGAAGAAGAAGATTAAACCAGGATGTATTTTTGGGTCCAATTGCTTTTGTTCTCAGCGGAATGCGTGTTTCGAATAATTTTTTTATATTCTCTTGAATAAAGCGAACTTGACTATAGACAAATAGCATTTGATAAACACGAAACCATAAATTTTTTTTTCAAATCATCTTCTAGTTGGCTTCGATTCACGCGTTTAAGATCTCGAAAAATGTTTACTTGAAATCAATGGTTCGCCATTAAAATCAAATCGTGCCTCGAAAAAGCAGGCACTGATATTTGATTACATTTGTAGTCTTTGTACCAGAGAAGTATAGATTACAATTGAAGAGTACTATGGCTTCTCTATGATGCAGTGACCTTATCGGTAGATGTCGCTCAGGTCGGATCAGGGAAGATATTCTTAAAATCTCTGCTTCTACTTGCAAAGGAATCAAGTAGATTTATCGAACATTAGACCTAGTGCCATATATCTCTAATGACACACACTTATCAAATAAGCCTCAAATATTCATATTCATATGTGCTTTGAAGAAAATTCATTAAATTTGAATTTTCTCTTGAGGTTTGAATTTAGCCGAACATACGTTCTGTCACTAAATATGCAGTTACGTATGGGTACGTAAGTGTTTATAGACAGACGAAAAGCAGACAAAAAACATTATCAAATCTTAGACAAATCACAATTTCCTTCGAACTTTATTTAATTTCGGAAGGAAACATCTGAAAAATCCAAATAAAATATTTTACTTATAAACCTTCTCGATTTACTAACAAAACAAAACTTTTCACTCACTAACCACTCTGTTTTTACGATCCAATAAATGAACTAGAAGCTCAAATATCAGAGAACTGGCTTCCTATTTTACGACTTTAGTTTTAGTTTACTCATAAAATTCATATGTTTTATGAGAACCAAGAATAAAGCTTCACACGAAAAACCTCTCTCGCATGGCTTGGAGCATAAACCTTTCATCCCATCATGTGCAGATAAAGTGTCGAAACATTCTCTTTGCCAAGTTCAAAGGATAAACCCAGTCAGGAAGGAAGTAAGTGAAATATTCTTCTGAATGCATTGCTCGCACAAAAATAGTAAAAATAGAAATAATCCTTTAAAGTCGAGATTTAAAACCAGCACATGTAAGCATATGACACAAGTTGTGGTCTTCTAACATCGTGAGTAAAAGAAAGAAAACTTATACCCATATGGTTGTGCTTGTTCTTGGGAGAACTGTAAAGCAGTGCAGGTACATGACGGGTAGAATCCCGTCCAATTGCTTAATCCATGATTTTGGTTTTCTCATTTTTTTGTTATTTTCTCTCTGCCGGCGCGGTGCTGACGCCAATGCAATGCATGCGTGAAAGAAGATGTTTATGTTGGCATTTATATTAAAGTGGAATGTTAAGTTAAGCTTTCAGAGCAGTTTTAGTTGCACTCATAATAAAGGGAATTACTTATTTCCGTTTTCCTTGAGTCAAATTATATTTCTGAACTAGTAGTATTTGTTTTATAATTAACGCGCATATCAAGGGGTTATGACTACCCTTATAATGTTATGAAGTGCGAGCGTTTAGGAAAATAGTAGAATATTTAATAGGAGACACCGATGCACTTTGCATTTAAATTTTTGTGAGTCGTTATGTAAAGGAAAAGCGTAAATTGAACATCTTTACTTGACTGTATACCCGAAATTGGGTTCAAGACAAAACTGGTGAGTATTCTTAGAGAGGCGGGTGTTAAAGCTAGTTTTTTTAAGGCAGGAATGCAACTGCCTATTTCACTTGAGTCCTGTTTGTGTAAAAAGCGTTAAAAGAGAGTGAGTCAGGTAACTTTTCGACGATGTTCAAGAGAATCAAACGATCCTACGATTGAACTACTACCCATCAGGCTTAGCGCTCTGTTTTGTACCCTTTTAAGTAGGTGCATAGATATTTGAAGAGCACTTTACTAAATGTGGGAGGTAGGGGTACCCGGCGAAATGAAATGCAAAACTAAATTTCTCTCTGTGGTGTGTAAAAAAGTAGTTTCTTTTTTTTTTTTGGATTGCCAACTCGAGAACAGGAAACATGCAATAGACTTTGCGAAAAACACAAATTTTCTAATTTAAACCGTTAAAAATTTGTCTAGACTTTAGGTACTAAAGAACGAGTTTAAAAACCTTAAAATTAGTTAAATTAAGATTATGAAAGAAAATAACTATTTTCATTCACTGAAAGCGAAATTACATGAATCAATTTTTGACGAAATAAATCGACGATAGACGATTTGAGTTTCTTTTGGGTTCCAGGCCATCACAGCATAACTAGAAACGCAATCGCCGATGAACTTGCATGGCAAGGATCTCAGAAAGGGTAAATTAAATGAGGATCTTGAACATATCAGCTCGTGGTCGAGAACTAATAAATTATAACTTAATGCCGAAAAGTCACTAGTTTTACCAATATCTTAGAATAAAATTGGATTTGATTGCTTACAGGATGTTTACGTTTCTTCAGATAAACTAAAAATTGTTCATACTGAAAACTGGTTTGGGTTTCGTCTTAAACTCTAATTTATCGGGATATGATCATACAAATAAAGTTGTAGGTAAAATCTATGGTTGACTCAGGAAATTGTGGATGGCTGCTAGCTTTACTCCCACTGATACTAGGAAAAGACTTGTAAAAAGTCTCATTTTACCTTTGATTACGTACTCCGAAGTTGTATATCCTAATATCGACTCATTATCCCAACGTAAACTTCAAGTTGCGTTTAATTATTGCATTAGGTATGTATACGGGCTTCGAAGATATGACCATGTTTCTCTTTACGCGTTTAATTTTTTGGGTACCACATTAAAACACTATATTGATGCCAGAAATTGTATTTTCCTTCATAATCTTTTAACTGATAAGGCTCCGGTGTATTTGTATGAAAAGCTAAGATTTGCCCGCTCATATAGAACTCTTATTCTTATCCCATCACGTCACAATTACCTCAGTTCTAGTCGTTTATTTTTCATTCACACTGTTAAATTGTGGAACTCTTTACCAATAAGTGTAAGATCTATCTCTAATATCACTCGCTTTAAAACTGCTATCCTTAACTTTTTCTCATCCCTTACTTGAACCTACATCTTATTCTTTACTTTGTTAAATCTTTCTCGAACTATGATATCATTAGCATAAGTTTATATTATTCTCTTTTTCTAATTTGTAAATTAAGTTTTATTTTATTTTTGTATTGCAATAATGCAATTATTTCATTATAATACATAAGTAGAAAAATTCATGTCTTTATCCGCTCAAAAATTACAAAAACGACTTTTTAAAATTTTTTTTTTTAAGTTTTTTTTTCGTTATTTGATTCTTAAGTGAATTTAATAAATTAAGGATGAATTTTGTCTTTACTTTTTTTCACTTAAGAATCAATTAAGAATCAAATAACGAAAAAAAACTTTGAGAAAAAAAAATTTTTTTAAAAGTCGTTTTTGTAATTTTTGGTTTTCTCAAAAACTACAGGTTATTTTGACATCCGGTTTTTTGTGTTTGATCAAAAATAAATAAGAGCATTGAAAATAACTAAAAAAAATACAAATTAATTACGAAAAAAATAATTTTTTTTTTCAAAATTTTGACTTTGAAAAATAATATTTCAAAAATTATTTATTTGAACAACTTATTTTTAAATTTAAATTAAATTGTTTAAGTTTTTGGCTTTTCAAAACGCTATAGCACGACTCTGTAGGTATTACTGTTGTTTTTAAATAATTTTTTTCCCATTTTTAGTGATTTTTTTCTTAAATTGCCCCTCCCGCCTAAACGGGGGAAAATGGACCCCCTCCCTCCCATACGATTTTTTGCTTGTCTAGGTCCAACCTACACACCCTATCTTTTTGTCACACCTTATGCGAATCACCCTGTATAGACTTAATAAAGTTTCCGGAAGTTTAAAGTATTATGTGCGCTATGAGTGTAAAGGTCTGATGTATTCAAATGTTTTGTTTTTGAGCTAAAAGCAAAGCGGAAAAGAAATTGGCAAGGGGAGTATGGTATGAGCACAAACCCATACGTGGTTGTTCGTCTTTATTTCCGTTTTTTTGAGAAATAACATCGAATCGCAAACCAGCATAATGTTGGCGAATTTACCCCTGATGCGGATTGTCATTAAAACTCATTTACTGGATTTTGGCTGAGAACCTTGATCCTGAGTCTACCATTGCAGTCGTCACAGTAATTGTCAAAGTTTTTCATTTTCTTAATGCATCTATCTAGGGCCTCTGCTAGTTTTCCAGCTGCACGTAGTTCGTTTAGGTATCTAACGGTTCTAATGCAGATCCAGAGGTCTCGTCCTTTTTTGTATTCGTCGTTTTAAACAAGGTGCCTTGAATTGTTATATTGTACTCAAATCTATGAAGCAATTCACAATGAAGCCGACTATTTTCACTTTCGCTTATAATAATTACAACTGACAATTGAGGGTTACCATAAAGATTGAATAGTTTGTCTCACAGAGCCATTAAATAGTTTATTCTTTGAAATCCCCTAAAAATACAAAGAAATAAAAAGGCGAACATCTTCATGAAAAGACGATCTTCGTTTAAACAGCATGAATGCACTCAGGGAACACATAAACCACCTTGCTTGCAACAGTGAACGTAAGATAGCGAATATCTTACACTTGCAAGCCAACACGACCACACTTATCAACACAAAAAGAATAGACGCATCATTTTAAAGCACAAAATTAAACATAAAAGCACTCACGGGGGTACTTGGAAACGTGTCCTTTTGCTAATCCATCGTCTTCACTTGTTCCACCAGCAGCTGTACCAGAATCTCCTCCCGATGGAAGAGCTCCATCATGGTAGCGCACATAAATCCAAAATAGAAGCAACAAAACTATTTGCACAACGAACAGACTGATAAAACCCGACACCTTTAAAGCATTTGTATGCATTTCGGAGAGTTTCGTTTGGTTTGGGTTTCTATCTTTGCTTAAGACTTTGGTAAAACTTTTAAAAACTGATTTGCTTTACGCAGGGAAATCTTTCCTTTCTTTTAAAACTATTTTTCTTGCTAGTTTTTTAAGTAAACGGCGCTGGGATTTGTACAAGTATAGATTTCCATCCGCACTCGACCGATTATGAGAACCGATTGAGATTGTGTATTAAAGCACGGCTATAAGGGGGTTTTCGAAAACTCAGCGGTTTACCCTTCTTCGTGATAGTAATTGAACGGACGACTTCAAATACACCAATGATTGCTGGATAATTGAAAAATGGATGATAGACCATTGGGTGGTCATTGTGTTTTTGCTGGTTGTCAGTTCATATAGAGCGTAATTGAGTCGTAAGATCGGGGTGGGGGATGGTTTTGTTGTTTTTTGTTTTGCTAAAGTGAGATTCTAAATAAAAACAAACATTTGTACAGTGTTGTTAATTGGTGGATGGAAAGTGATCATTTAAATAATATTGACCTTCGTCATGAATATTCACATGTGATTGGTTTTGTTTTCGAATGCAGTATGTTGTTGTCAACATAATAAATAATTGTTTTTCTGATCTCTGTGTAGACCTTTTATCTCAAACAAGATGTTTGTCAAAGTTTATGAGAGTGCAGTGCTCAATTGAATGCTGTTTGTGCGAGGAAGGGCAATGAAAACTTATCTCATTGTAAAATAAATAAATAGGCGTGTACAACAAGCTCGGAGAAGGTGTGCGTCTAGAGCCATGACATTTTTCAGGTTGCAAACGAATAACCAACTGCGCTTTTTCGTGGAACTGAACTTTAATTGCACCAGGAGGACTTACCCATTCCTCCCGAAAGGTGAAAGCTGTTAAAAAATAGCTACATGTATCCTCGACTCGAAAGATTATGTCATTTTCAACACATCGACAACAGCAATAACACTCGTATTAAATTAAATGTTTGTTGTGTAGCATATCGGCTAATACTAAATAC
This sequence comes from Melanostoma mellinum, assembly GCA_914767635.1. Taxonomy (NCBI): domain Eukaryota; kingdom Metazoa; phylum Arthropoda; class Insecta; order Diptera; family Syrphidae; genus Melanostoma; species Melanostoma mellinum. The sequence continues at coordinate 205,668,010 of OU612058.1, forward strand.
TAAATACTAAAAGTCCCTCGAGCCTATTTACACTGCCATGACAAGCCCTTTCTGATATAGCCGTTCGCAATATGCATAATTGAAGGCCCCCGAAATGCGTTTGGTGCTCAGGCTCTTCAAAATTTTTTGTGTCGCCTTACTTGAATATTTATTTTTTGTCCTTCAAAGCTGTGTTTTTCTAACCAAGGCCTTATAACTCTTCAGGCAGATGTGGTTGAAGTAAAAGGGCAAGATTGTTTTTAATATCGAATTTTTAATTCCATTTTGCTTCTACTTCTACGTTGGCTGTCATTTGCAGAATTCATACTTTGCAATATCTTCTTTATATATATAATTCTGCTGTACGTGTGTATGTAATTGAACTCCTCCTAAACGGCTTGACCGATTTAAATGAATTTTTCTGTATGCGTTTGAGTGGCGCCCTGGATGGTTTAGGTTCACAAATCAGACCGGCAGATGGAATTGGAATATAGTAAAATTGCCAATTTCATTATTCTTAACTGTAATCTTCTTTATATATATAATTCTGCTGTACGTGTGTATGTAATTGAACTCCTCCTAAACGGCTTGACCGATTTAAATGAATTTTTCTGTATGCGTTTGAGTGGCGCCCTGGATGGTTTAGGTTCACAAATCAGACCGGCAGATGGAATTGGAATATAGTAAAATTGCCAATTTCATTATTCTTAACTGTAATGAATTAAAAATTAAATTCAAACAATGATTTTTTTTTTTGAAAACAAAAAATTTAAATAATAAATAACAAATAATAAGGTTTGTTTTGAAAAATTCTTTTAATTTTTTGACTGATGTGATAAGAATAAAGATTTAAATTTTTTTAATTTATTGCACCTGATATAGACAAATTTTTGTTTGTTTTATAATAAGCCACACATCAATGGGTTATGACTACACAGCGCGAGCATTTAGGAAAATAGGAGAGGATTTACTAGGATACACCGATACACCTTGCTTTTGAACCTTTGTAAATCGTAATGTAGTTGAAATACAGAGCCAGGTAAAGCATTCCACATTCGGGTGGTGCGACTGAAATACGAATCTACTTGACTGTACGCCCGAAGTTGGGCTCAAGGTAAAACTGATGAGAATTCCTGGCGAGGTGGGTGTTGCGGCTAAATTGTTTTAGGGGAGGAATGAACTGGCTATTTCATTAGATCACTGTTGGTAGAAAAAGCGACAAAAGAGAGAGAGACAGGTAACGTTTCGACGATGTTCAAGCGAATCAAATGGAGGCGAGTTATATTTTCAGACGAAAAAAAATTCAACTTGGAGGGCCCAGATGGCTACAATTACTATTTCCATGACCTTCGTAAAGAGGAGCGTTATTTAAGCCGTTTACATATGTATACAAAGGTGTGCTGGAAAAAGCCTTCCCGCAAATTTTTAACCTTTTTGGACCAATACCGTGGTCATTCCAGCATGACAATGCACCAATCCATACAGCGAGGTCTGTAAAAAAATGGATTCAGAGACAAATTGTGGACGTGTTGCCTCCTTACTCACCTGACCTTAACATCATTGAGAACGTTTGGGGACTTCTTTCTTGTAAGGTATATGAGTCGGGGAGACAGTATGAAGACAAGGAGTCCTTAATCAAGGGAATTAAGAAATCTTGGGCGGAGATTTCGCTAACCTCAAAGGAAACTCTATTACTCCATTCCAAATCGGATTTCAATTTCGAAGAAAGGTGGCAATACCCACTATTGACATAAATTGCTGTGTCGTGGAAAACAAAATATCTAATTACAGTTATGTAATTTTCTTGTTTTCTTTTACTTTTTGCTATTGAACCTATTCAGATGAGCCAAGAAAACACTTGTTTTTTTTATAAATTAAGTTTAGTAGGCGTGTGAAAGCAACGGTAAGTATTAAGAGAATTTTTTTCCCCCAAAGTAAGCGCATAATAATGCTCTTTCATTACATACGTAGGACAGACCTGTCATTGTCATATGTATGTAAAGAGTTTTACAGTAAGGTACGATAAACAATGAACCTATTCAGATGATCGGCAGTGTATTTGATTTAAGCTTACATAATGGTAAATTTAAATTTTTCTTGGTTGGGAGGACGACATTCTTGATAATCGTCCAAGTTCAATGTGGCCTAAGCTTTCTCAATTTCTTCAGACGAGCGCATCTCATTCCGCTCTTTTTCTTTTTTGGTGGTCTTCGATTCTTTTCTTCTTGTAGACCTCCTTGTACTTTTTAAAGCAGCCCTGGTTTTGTTTTGCTTGAACATTTGGCTATCTCCTGTTTTGAAACCTAATTTATAAATTTTTGCTATTGTTAAGTTTCTATGTGGTTCAGAAACAAAAGAACCTTCATTTTTTGGTTAAAGCTTAAATTTATCACTATTTGGTTGTGAGGGGAAGTAAATAAATTGTATAATTGATTAAAAGGAATTAGACTGTGCCAATTATTTATATTGAAAAGAAGCGAGCCAAGTAGATTTTAATAAAGACTGATACAAAGCAAACTGTGAATATGTACAAAAATGTTCACAGAAATTTAACTTTTCCTGTTTAAGGCAAGTAAGAAGCTTCTAAATGGCAACATGAGAAAGGACTTTGACTTTCAATGTGCAGATATCATCTTAACAATTTATTTGAAAAATGAAAATTGCCGCTCTGATAAAAGTTTTGAAACAGGATTGTCATCAAGCCACTAGTTATTTTGATTATAACGTGCCAATTTGCCGAATCACTACACACAAATTGTAAGGTTTGAGGACTTAGTCGATTGTTTTGTCCTAATTTTTACAATTCCATCAACAAACAGACATGTTAGAAATGCGCGACAATTATTGTGTTTTGAGTGTAAATTTATTGTGCAAAAAAAAAAATGGGCACGACTTGGTCGCACGAGCTTGCGATTCTGTGCTAGATACGATATCAAAATCTTAAAGTTGTGTACAAGATTTAAGTATTAGCTCTTTATATTTGGTGGTCATCTAGGGTTGCCAGCTACACATTAATTATGAAAATTGAATTAAATCACGCAAAATATTTAAAAAAAATTTCGAGCGAAAATCTAAAAACGCCATTCTTTTGCAGTTGCTAATACATAAAAACGTTGAAAATTTAATCAAAATCGGTGGACTAGCTAAAAAAAGGTTTTTCATTTTTCATTTTTTTTTTTTGAAAAACTAGATTTTTAAAAGTCAGGTATGCAAAGCTTAGAATCTTGTCAGAAGTTGTTTTGACAATAAATTTGAAAAACATATCTTTGATGGTTTTGCAGTTATTGCAAGAAGTCACAATTTTTTTATAATATTTATATGCAATCTTTCTCAAACTACCTAAGAACTCTTAAATACTAAATTTTGTCAAAATCGTGTTAGCCATTAACGAGAAATTGGGGTTTGAAAAAAACGGTGCTTTGGGAGGTACCGTTTTTAAACTTTTGCAAAAAAAAATTTTACATCATGGAGGAACAATCTTTCAAAAGTGTTTTAAATCAAAAATGGACACCGAACAATAATAAAAACAACGGATGAGGAAACCCTTGGTCGAAACCGATTGCTACGCCACCCGTGTCTTCCGGTCCATAAGATTGTTAAATCGCCTTAAACTTACTATAGTTTCAAATACAATGGTACAAGCACTCTATTTGAGGAGAAGGAGATTTATCAGTTGACATACACTTAACTTTCTATTTTTCTTTTGACAGCCATAAAGAGACTGTAAGAGCTCTTAGGTCGTCCTCAAATCGTCCTTTCTTGGTTTAACGTTTTTTGAGAACCGAAAACCAAGTTTTTGACAAGTTATGATGCCATAGAAATTATGCGAGGGAGTACCTCACTTAACAAAACCATTTGGAGCTTTTAATAAAGCGAAGGAGACGCAGGGGATCTGTGTCAGATCGCTTGGATCATCAAGAAAATATTTTCCTAGATGCCATTTTCTTTTAAAAGAGTGAAGGACAAGAGCAGAGGAGGTGTGGGATTGTCTCCTCCTCCTCTTCATCTAAGCAACTTCTGCAGATGTCATAATAGGAAACGCCAAGTCTTATGGCGTGTCTTCCTATCAGACAATGTCCGGTGATGACATTGATTACGGAGCTAACTTGCAATCTGGTAATGGATAACAAAAAATGTCTTGTGCGTTTTGGATCTAGTCCTGGCCATATTCGTTTTGTTGCCACACACGTGGTGATATTGTTTCACCTATAATTTGTTCTATCCATTGCCTCTTGCTTTAGCATAAGTTTACATGTAGCGATTGGTATACCAATATTCAACCTGCTGGTTGAGATCGGCAGAACGGTTCCTTCTCTGGCGAGTTCATCGGCTTTGCAGTTACCCACGATATCTCTGTGCCCCGGCACCCAAATAAGGTGAATATTGAACGGTTCAGCCATCTCCTTAAGAGATAAGCGTTATCATGGAAAACTGCGACCTTACTCTTTATTTCGTTTTGAAAGCAAAAATTTCCGAAAACGATTATTTTGTACTCTTTATTTTTGAAGCGGATTCGAATCTACTACACTCGGAATATCAAATCCGAAACGGCGTTTGCGAATGTCAAAACCCTTCGAAAATGAAAATTTTCTTTCGACAACAAAGTCAAAGCCGACGAGTTTCAATTCACTCACTGTAAAACAATGGTTTTTATTTATGTTTAGTGGACACAATTTTCAACTAGTCAATATATTATGTAATGAGCTTTTGTTAAGAGGTCCAAGCCAAGTTAAATTTAAGCCATAAATAAATAAAATGTAATGACAATCCAAGACTAGGATTGCCAACTACACATGGATTATGAAAATTGAATTAAATCTCACAAAAAATTAAAAAAAAAAAAAATTATTCCAAAAGTTTCGAGCGAAAATCTAAAAACGCCATTCTTTTGCAGTTGCTAATACAAAAAAATTTATCCTTCACCGTTTTCGAGAAAAATAAGTATTTTCATATACATAGTTTGTATGACAGGTACGGTTATTTTAAGACTTAGAGACTCAGTTCCAAAAACCCCTATATAGGCTTCCAGACCGAAACTAGCTTCAAATTTTGAAGAAAATCGGTCTAGCAGTTCAGACTGCAGATCCATATACAGACAGACAGACAGAATTGCAGGGCCCACTTTTTCCGTATGCTCGTAATGTCATGCTTAATTGTTCGGCCCTATCGAGGTAACCGTCGGAGCGGTGATGCGACTAAAATAAGAATCTCTTATGTGACTGTACGCCCGATGTTGGGCTCAAGGTAAAACTGATGGGCATTCTTAGCAAAGTGGGTGTTGCGGCTTAATTGTTTCAGGGGAGGAATGCATCCCATAACTGATAGCGACTAACGCTCTATTTTGTACCCTATCAAGTAGGCGCAAAGATGTTTGAGAGGCACCTGACCAGATATGGGAGTTATACTCCAGTTTTGGGCAGATGAAGGCCTTATAAATTGTAGCCAGATCAGAAGGTGAATAACTTCCTGCATTGTCTAAATAAACTTAAGCATTTAGCGGCGTCTTTGGTGACTTCAAATATGTGGTCATTCCAACGAAGATCGTCGTTTACACACATACCAAGTACTGACAGCTTTTCGGTTTCTTGGATGCAGGTACCATTCATGGATAATGGTAATGGGGGAATATTTAGATTCATCCTCAAATTCTCCCAGGAACGGTAATGGGAACGGAATCGGAAATTCAAAAACCACTGTAACGAATTGTAATTTTTGTCGCTATTACAGTACGATGTCATCCCCATATTCCCACAAGAACATAAGCTTGGAAAATACGACCAATTCCAAAAAATGTTTAACGTTGTAAAGTGCTCCTGAGTAACACAGACTATAATTATTTTCTTTACATATTCTTTCGGGAACAGAAGCGGGAATGGTGACATAATCAAGAACCTGAAAAATACTTAACTAATTCCAAAAATTCTTTCATAGTTAGAGTGCTTCAATGTCACTGAGTAATTTAGACTAGGTATAGTTCATCAACATTTACCAACAGGAACGGGAACCGGAATTCAAAAACCACTGTACTGATTTCAGTACGGTTTTTGCCATTACAATACGGTGCTACATAGACTATATTTCATCCCCATATGGGAATGGAAGCGGAACTGGGACATATTCGGGAACTTGGAAAATGCTATACCGATCCCACAAATTCTGTCATGGTTAGAGTGCTCAATTGTCCCTGAGTAACATAAGCTATATTTCATCCTCACTCTCCCACTAGACTAGAAACTTTGAAACTACTTTACTTAACTTTCAATTTAATGAATGAAGGGCCTGAGCTACGCCGGGCGGGTCAGCTAGTTAATATATGTATAAAAATAAATAAATAGGGTGCCTCAACAAAGCTATGGAAACCTCAGAGCCTCACGAATTTCAAAGACCTAATTTTTTTTGACAATTTCAAAAGCCTAAGATCGTTTTATTTAATGTTTTCGAAGGACCTATCAATTCATCGCGAATGAATTTTTTTTCTGATGTTTGTGCGACTCTAAACTCCAATCTCTCATATAACAGACAGACATGTTAATAGGCAGGACTCAAGCCACGAGAACTCTACAGCAAGAGTACGGAAGGCGGTTTGGACTTTTATTTTTCCATTTTTCAAATTGTTTTTCCAGTTGAGTTTACTATCGAGAAAAAACTCGTTCATTGTGTTCATTGTCCCGAGCAGTCTTAACTTAATGCGACAGCTTTCGACTAATTTCAGTTTTGTGACCTAAACAACGTTTACAATCGAGAACAATTCCAAGATGTTTTGTCGCATCACATAAGTGAATTTGTATACGATTTTTGGTGGGTAGAAGAAAATTTACAATGATACGCTTTCTCGTAAACAAAACAAGTTCTGTTTTTCTAATCTTGACCCTTAGTCCGCAGCTTACGCCCCAGTTGATGTGCTTTTTAAGAGCTGACTGGAAGAGCTCACAGATTTAATTCCGTACAAGTCTGTTTTGACCAGAATTTAGTTAACGAGTAGGAGCCAAAGTAGTTAACTTACCTCAACAAGATTTGGTTTTTTTGGGGTATTTGCAACCATGTCTGCTTTTATTATTGGAGCATGGAGTCGATCCACTTTTACTGGTCTGGTTCAATATTTATATAACTTTGGGATGACTATGACTTTTCTGTGGTATAATGTTATGATATGCTTAAGCAAAACTAAACATTTATCCTTAACGATGTGGAGAAAAACCGCCATCAAAGTTGTACTATGTCAGAAAAATGGTTTACTGATTAGGGCAAATTTGTCTCTCATTTGGTGTCTATTTAATCCACTTCCTTGACAAGAGTGGTGTGCAGCTAAATACCCGTTACTTGATTTGGTTCTGAAAACATTTTTTTCTTCGATTTTGTTCTAAAATCTGTATAAAAAAAAATTAAGTAAGATTTTTGAATGATTATTGTGTTTTCAAAATGAGCCTTTCGCCAAAAATTTGTCCGATCAGGTGTTTTGCGATAAGCGTTCCTTAATCTTTTGATTCATACGACTGCCTCCTTATTTTCCATATTTTCCGTACATGTCTAAATTGAGAGCGTAAAAAGTCGATAGCAAAGATAATACCAAAATACATTGGTTAACTGTGGTATATGAGTAACTTTTTTTCTATTGGGAAATTGGGATTATTTTTTTTACTTGAAAACATGCGACAATGGTCTTAGTTGAATGCAATGCGTGCACATCTAGTGAATGGTTTGGGGTCGTGGTCAAGTTGAAGTCGATTTCGTTTTGCTTCGTTTAAAAATTTCTTCCCAGTTAAGTTTATGATTGAGAACAACTCTGAAATACTCTGACGTCCTATATCTGTGCTGAAAAGGTAAAAGCTCTTAAATCAATTTGCAAAGTTTATCAGAAAACGAATTCTTAACATTCAATCTCTATTTAAAGTCTTAACTTAGGCATTTTTAAACATGGTCATAGCTTCCTTGTTTGTAAAAATAAGTCATTGTGAGTAAGATAAAAACATAGGTTTTTTTTAACAGTATTTGAGAAAATGAAAAATAGCTAAAAACACTTAAGTCGACTTAAGAGAGCTTTTACCTTTTCAGCACAGATAAAGGAGTATTTCGCTTTCTCGTGAGCCGTGACCTTGGGATTATTTACGACCGTGAGCTGAATTTCCTCCAGCATATCGACGGTATGATTCTTAAGGCAAATTCAGCACTTGGCTTCGTGAAACAATGGTCCAAAGAATTTGCAGACCCTTACGTATCCCGAACCCTTGAAATGTACATTTATTTGTCCGCTTCTTGAATACGCTTGTCAAGTTTGGTCGCCTTCCAACAAGACAATTGCCAGAATTGATAGCATACAACACCGTTTCCTCTGATTTGCTCTTCGAAGTCTTAATGGGAGTAATCCTTTGATATTACCTCCTTATCAAAACCTTATCTTTATCTATCTTCCCACCCATCGAAACTCTTACGGCTCCAATGAACCCATCTCCCGAATGCTGAGGAATGTCAATTCTCACTCTTCTAGTTTTGACTTCAATATGATTACTTCCTGCCTAAACCTCTGTCTCCGAAGCCCTCCAACTAGTTAGCTTAAGTCTTAGCTATTAAGTTACTTAGTTGGTAAGTTAGATTAAGTAATAGCTTGTAATAAGCCTAATGAGTGGGGGTTTTCCCTTACCAAAATTAAATTAAAATTAAAACAGTTTCTGTTTTCGTATTCTTATGCTAAGAAGCAGTAATTCAAACATAACTCTTATTTTTTTCGATTTAAAGTTTACCACCTTATAAAGTTTCAAGGGTACTCGGTGTTAAATTCACTGTATGGTGATCAGCACCCTACATTTCTGTTTAGCTTGTTTTAATCTTGTGTCGAAAACTGAACGTGATTTCTTTTTCACTCATGATGAACATAAAACTTTCTCACTTCGGTTGCATGAAACTGCGGCCTGCCTTTTCATTGACTTTCAGTTAGCAATCATTTAATAAAAACATAAAATCTTATCAAACTATTCTATTTTTGTACCACTCTTAATCTACATTACCAAATTCCGAAAAGATAACTCTCATCAAAATGTTATTGCTTGTATTTATTATTTTAAAAAATTTGTTTGCGCTCATACGTCTGGTATTGAGTTCTTATCTTGTCTTCTACATCTGTCTTACAGTGGGGCAAAAAGAGATTCCGTACACTTAGAACAGTTTTTAAGTAAATAATAAAAAAGTAATTTGAGTAAAAATATTCCCACCCTTAATAGAGTTTTGTAATTGTTAATTGGGCCACCAAATTCGATAGAATCCGATCAGATCATGAAGAACATGCTTTTTTCTAACTGAAGTTGGTCCCTCAGAAATTGGGATTGGAACATCGTCAATAGTTAACGTGCGCTTGTTCTGTAGACCACCATGCACCTGCATTAATTGTGAGATGAGTGAACATCAGTTGCTATTTACAACAAGATTAAGCCTCTAAGGGATATCGATTGATTTGAGTCCGTTTTTTGAGCTTTTGTCATACAAGCTAATCGACTGTGCCTCAATGTCTTCCTTCCCTTGTTTTGTATCAAAATCGTAAAAGATGATTTTCCCATGACTGAGGTTGAGGTCTTGGCAGCAGAATTCAAAGTCATAGAATAGAGATATTTGCGATTGGTTTCAAGAAAATACAATAGACAAAAGTGAAATAAAAACCATTTACGTCAAACATAGAGTCATGTTTTATATAAGTATTAAACAAAGGATTCTTGTGTCTTACAGGCAGAATGTGGGTAACACCAGTAAATTAAGAATAAATAGGTTTTAGCAAACTTATATCTTGTAAAGAGAGCCTAGTTATTCGGTTATCAAAAATCAGCAAATTGCGAAATTGCAACACATCTCTGTCATTTGAAGAAAAAAACAAATCATTTAAATAAAATTTCTGTTTCAGGAACGGTTTCCTTTTTGCTGAGGAAAAATATCATTTATTTCTCTTGATGGTAGTGCAATAAACCCAAAACTGCAAAATTGGGGGTTATGCGGTTGTGCCACTTCTGCTCTCAAAACGCCTCACATATGCTTCTTCGAGTATCCTGTGTTTGAGATTATCGTCTTACTCTTCAGTGGGAGGTGGGTGCATGTCTGGCTAATGTTGGCGAATTCAACCCTGATGAGGATTGTCATACTATGCTCAGTAAGCGGATCTTGACTGATAAAATAATCCCTAAATCTACCTCAAACGGCAGATCCACACCCAAAAAAGCGTTGTTTCTATTATCTGTGCATCAATCACCGTATAGTAGATGTTGCGAGCAGTTTTTCTTCTTCTCATTTCCTTTCAATCGCACTTCTTGGATAAGTGTTTCATGTGTTCTGAAGCAGTTTAACATTTAAGACCTCCGCTCATTCTCTGACGCCTCATAGTCTGCTACGGAATCTTATGTTCCACGTGCGCAAATCCAGAGCTCTTTATCCTTTTTTGTTTCCTAGGGTCGTCAACGATGAAATGTTTAATACTATCCCAAGCTGTTTGTTGTTGCGGAACCACGGAACAACCCCAAACCTGGAGGACAAAACCTTTCAGACCCTATGAGGACATAAAGGGATGAATAATCTGCGGTGTCAGTTCCCTTCTGCAGGGGCCTGAGAGTTCCTGCTTACTCACTAGGATCTCATCCGCTTCCATCTTTATTTCAACAGCCTGTTCTAGTACTCAAAGAAAGACCCTCAAAGGCCTTTAAATACAAATAATGCGCCAAAGTCCACCGTTGGCTCTTTTAGAGGAATGATAGGGTAATTGCGGGATAGATGCCGCTGTTCTTCAAAAATCATCAGAATTTGTTTATTGAAGCGAAATAAGCTATAGGTATTTATGTTATACAAAATACTTAATAATGGATTTATTTCCTTTTATAAAAAAAGAAAGAATTTTTATTAAAAATAACACCAAAGCAAAATATATTACATGTACCATCTCTCCCTGCATGTGTGGGAGAGATTTGTTGAATTTAAAACCTTAAACATGCTTTTTCTGTTCCTGATCCCGTCCAGAGTTTGTAGCTACTCAGAGTAAATTCAAACTTTTTCTACCGTGTACATTTTTCATGCAGCCATTTCTGACATGCAGAAGATTGGATCCAATCTTCCCTTTTTGCTGTTTTGAAATAGTTTTCCCAACATTTAAAACAAACATTTGGGTCGTCCGTGGACTCAACCTGCTTTCTTTTGGTTAACTGTTTTTTTTTCGTTTGGGCGGCTTCAAGTTTTTTTTAAATTGAAATGGGAGAAGCTAACATCTCTGCCAATAGCCTGCGATTAGAAAAAAAAATTCACTGGATTTTCGACAGTTGTGAAATTGATTGTAATAGTTTTGACGGCGTTAGTTTGTGGGAACATGATGAGGTGTGCATTTCGTTTTCGGAATGACTGCATGATGTACTTATAGCTGGTGATTATAATAATGGTTCGAGAATTGTTTTATAACATGAAACGGCCATTTCGGAAAAAATAGCTGTTGGTTCTTGAACTTCTGGCTGGTACTCAAACACTTTCTCTGCTTTTCGGAGGGACATTCTTTTACCAATGCTTTCTCGGGCTTCTTCCAGCGCCTCTCCTGCCCAACTAGCCCTTTTTTATATGCAGATGTATGTTAGGGATATACTGAAGCCTAACACTCTATTAAAAAAAGCCATTTCAGCATACTTCATCATCTCAAAAAAAAAAGTGCGGCATGTCTCCTAAATTGAAGGAAATAATAAAAATAATAAAAAAAATAAGAAAAATTGAAAAAAATACACTCACGAGTATTCCTTCAAACACTTACGTATTCACTATGCAAAATACTTTCGCTAGACAAAACACTCGATAACATCTTTTCAAATCGATTGCTTGTAAAGAACTTGTAAGGAACAAAATGCAAAATAAAATTTTTTGTGTGGACGACTAGATAAGTGAGTTTGGTTGAATGCGGCATCTCTCCCAACGTGGCATCTCTCCCGCAATTACCCTAATTCTTTGCCATTTTTGTTTGATGTTATTTGAATGTGATTTTGAAATATGACCAGTACAGCTGATTCGGATGTAATGGTGAGGTGAGTTCCTGTCCATTTGAGAGTTAGTTTTTTTGCCAGCCGATGAAGTTTAACTTCACAGACAATGTCAATAACCTCATTTGTTAAACAAAATGTGCTCTTATACTCCAGATTTACTCGTTTATAGCTAACTACCTAACACAATGAACAAAAGTGACATCATAAGCATCACGGTTCTACTTAGATAGATAAAAACTTCAGTTCAATTGACCCTAGGACAATTTGATTCTTGAGGCATTATAGGTTCAAGTGCATTAATAAATGAGTTTTCAAACAATTTTTGACTTGTGAATTTGATGTGTTACATGATTAGTCAAAGCAAATGAGTGTTGACAGACCATCTTGCTCCACACTATTGAGATCAGTCAAGGACAGTAGTCGGTGTTCTGTTTGGCATCAAATGACGCTACGAGTAACTGCACATTATGCCTCTGGACCTCATTCTGTTAGACAGAGCCTTTACGGTCTACCAGTTCAGTATCGGTATTTATGTGGTTCGATAAGAAAAAACCGATCCTTCGTTTATTTTTGCCGGTGCTGACATATTTCTGCAAATAGGACGAGACTTTCGGTTTTGCAATTCAATTTCAATTTTCAACCAGAAACTTTTGTAAGAATCTAACTGAAAGGAATCATTTTTTTAGGAACTACTTTCAAAAGAGATCTCAACTGGCCTTCACCTTCGCTATCAGCTCCAAAGTGTATGACAAAAATGATTCATAAAAATAAAACTGAAATCCCATATTCATCTCTGGCCGGAAATTAAAAATACTACTCTTTTCCGAAAAGCTGCTCTAAATTTTGTTCATAACCAACTAGAAAAACTTCGTCCTTATGACTTATGCTAGTAACACAAGACGACCAAACAAACGATTTCAGAAGCAGCTTTATCTAAGAAAAAAAAAAAAAAAATTTAAGCCAACGGACTTCCTGAATGTTCACTATTTCTTTCATTTTCCCTTGCATTTCTTAGTTTTCTATGCCATAGAACATATACAATACACATACCCTTCTCCTTCCCACAAAATAACATTTATTTTTTTTATTCCTTGCATGAAAAAGTTAAAGTCAAGTGCAGCTGGGTTGGCAAATAACTCGGTCGAAGGACAAGTGCCAGAGTTGCAGATCCTATATAGCTGTACCTGCTCAGGTTGCAAAGACAGCATCATCATCTTCATCCTCTTCGTCGTTATTCCAAGGATATGCATAATTTTGTCACAAAAGTGTCATCGTCCCTAAAAGCCCATCGTTGCTGTCAGCTTAAAATCGGATTACATTCAAGAGGACAATGACAGTCTCTCTATTGGCCGTTGCCTAGCCATAGCTGTTGACACTACAACCGGATAGCATTTTTTTCCGTCTTTATTGTTCGGATAAACTTCGTTTAAGCAAAGAGACTTCAAACTATGCGTCTTCTTGTGTTCGGTTGGAAGGATTAGATTAGCCGTGTATACAGAGAGGCTATTTTGGGGGAGTTGGGGAGGGTGTTGCTGGGCGGATGTACACTGCATGTCTAACAAGCGAACGCAAATAAATTGATTTAAAAGTTCTATTGAAGGTGAATACCATCACAGGTCCTTTTGAGTGATTAGAGGTGCCCCAATTAAATTATTGATGTTGGAAATTGATTTAAGGCACTTGAATTGACATCAGGGGTTTTCAAGCACGGAAGAGAGTAAAAGCGACAAAGAAAATTGCTGCAATTTCAATAAATCGATTCACATTATAAAAGCGACTCATATAAATGGCTCTTTGAGGATAAACAAATAGCATTACTTAACTTGGGGTTGTGTCGGGTATTAAGTTGTTTGCTGTGTATTTGTGTTAGGTTCTTTAAGCTTTAAAAAGGTTGAAGCTATGTCAAGATACTACAATTTGATTGCTGGCCTTTGTTTTTATTTATTTTATGTGTGTTTTGATGCGGAGCCATAAGAAGTGGTTAGGAAAACAAGCACTGAAATTAAGAAGATAATATACTTAGAGTGATGTAATTTTTACTTATATGATATTGAGTATAGGTTACGTCACACTAGGTGTCAATAAAGTGAAGCTTGTGCTCTAGAACAAGTAACTTGAAGGCTGGATCCAACAGAAAGCACGACGGAGTCGTCGGAATATGCTTGGGGGTGCACTTTAAATCCAATCATCATTGAGCATTCCAAACAGAGTCGGAGCATCTTCTACTTAAGTCGAATCTTCTTATGCTCATTCTCAACATGTAGTCGGTTGTAACCCTTTAGGATACCAATCAATAGAGAAAGCCGAGATCTCTTTAGCTGAAGTAGCAATTCTATTTATTTTCTTGAAAATGTCATAGGTTTCTTGAAACCTGGCAAGTATCCAAAGAGACAATCAGTCATTGGCAGTGTTTAGAAAGATTTGCTTGATTCTGTTCATTTCATTTCTTGGTTTGAGTATAGAGAAATTCGTTTCGGGTGATAACCCAGTTATGCCCAGGTTTTTTGGACATTTCATTGCCAGCTATGTCACAGATACGTTGTTCACTGCGCTGAGCAGGCTTCAGTTACTGCGACAGTTTTCTAATGTTTGGGATTTTAAAACAGTGTTTACAATCGAGAACAACTCCGTACCAGAAAAGTGAATTGGAATACGATCTGTGATGTGTGGAATTATATCAGGAATATTTTGTTTTCTTTTGAACGTAACAAGTTCTGTTTTTGTAGAATTGACGTTAGGTCCGTAGTTTAAGGTCCAGTTGATGGGCTGCTAGTAAGAGTTGACTAAAGGGAAAGAGAAAGAGTTCATTGGGAATTGTTTTGATGACTGTGTCTTCAATAGTGTCATCAGCATAGACTTTGATCCAGGATCTAGTTAACGCCCTATAGTCAGAGTGGTGTTGATAAAGCTTTATCTTGTGCAGTACCTCTACAAGTTTTTACTTTACTTACTTTTTACTTTTTTTTTATCTGCTTGCATCTATTTCTAATTTAACTGTTCTTGTTTGAAGTCGAAGTTTGGAGTCGATCCAGTTTGACAGCGTTGGCTCGATATTTATAGAGCTTAAAGCCTAAAATGCAGACTCAATCGATTTGTATGCTGAGAATGAGTTGATGGCCCACTTTATCTCCTGACATCTAATAATTGATTTCTTAAATTTATGTAATAACTTAAATGTTGGCTCTTTATTGTGATTTTTAACGTACGTTAATAAAATTGGAGAAAATCAAAATTGGCCACGTTTTCTTTGATGACTTTAATGTGAAATGTCAAAATAATAACATCAAATTTTTGTTATTTCTTCGACCCAAATTTACAGCCAAGTTGAACAATTGTGTCGATATTTCTTTAGTATTAACTGACTCACAATTTTTGCAGTAATTACTGTCAATAAGTTCAACGTTTTCAAAGGCATTTTATTGATCTACTGGACAGCGAATACTACCAACCTGCTTTACGTTGACCCAACTTATGGCTACCAACACGAATCTCTCACAAGAGATTTCACAAACATGGTACTATGTCAAAAAACCAAGATAAGCTCAAAACGGAGATGTCGTCTACCTAAAATTATGAAAATGGAAACGAAAGGAGAGAAAATTCGAGTGGGGAGATAAGCTCAAAAGTCGGTAGTAATCACGTCTCGGCTGTTGACGATGGTTTCACCTCGTTAAAATGTAAGTCGTCTGCATTTCTGAATTAAGCAGGGTAGCTACAAGGATTGATGAGAATCTCATAGAATCTACTGATTTCGCCGATTAAACAGTTGTAGCAGGTGGGAAGAACGAAGACGACAATTATCAGTCATTTGCCAATTCAGACGAGTCATTTCGAATCACTGTGGTCGAAAACATTGACCCAAAGCCAACTGGGGCCATAAGAGGCAAATTCCTGGCAAAATCAAAATGGCTGATAAAAAGACCCCAACGCAAAAAAAAAATCCAAACAAAAGCCCACCGACCAAAGCCTGTGTGGGTGAGACCATACCCAAAAGCCCTAAACTGATCCAACTAAGGATAAAGGGACTTAGCTCTTCTGGCGACTTGGAAATCTCCTACCACTATTAGCAAACCATTGAATAATGCACTTACCAAGTTCTAAACTTGGGCAAAAAGATGCGGCCTTGCAGTTAGATCAAGGATGATACTTGGGAGTGATCTTAGACAACAAAACTGAACTGAGCCCCAACTTACGAGAAATATATGATTTTCATGATAGATTTTTTGCAGAAACTAATCATCAAGTGGATGCAACCCATTTTATCTTATGGCAATTTGGTCTGGTGGAAGGCGTTGGAAAAACCCACGCATTTAAAAACTTAACCAAAGTACAGAGAACAGCCTGTATTTACGTAACTGGTGCAATGAGAACTCCACCAACCGTAATCTTCAATCTGACACTCCTTGATCTCTGTGTTCAAGAATCGGCAGCAAACAGCGCATTTTGGCTTAATCAGTGTAAAGTCTGGAAAACCAACCAAACAATAAAAACCAACTTATTTTGACCCGCTTGAAGCCAATTTTCAAACAATGCGATATTTCTCTGGTGTTGTACAACTGTAAATGAAATGAAATATTTTAGCAATAGGCAAACAAAAGCAGATGAAACTTTGCCAATATCAAGTTGAAACTATCAGCAATATATATTGGTAGAATTATGTACAGACATTTTGGATGAATTTCATCCAAACCAACAGCATTTGACTTTATAAAAAGCAAAGCTTCAACTACAACAGCACTATCTGCAGCACGGAAACCAAAGCCTGGATAGTCTGGCTGGTCGGTAAATAATGACACATTTCCTTCGATAGGCAATTGAGCTAGTGTTGATTGCACGGCCACAAAAGTTTCGTTAAGGGTATTACCATCAACGTTCATTAGGAGCTCACTTCTCGACTTGCCGATTCCCGTTTTACGTAGGTTTTCCCACAGTTGTTTTCCTTTTAACGAGGTACTAAGCTGGTGAGAGGGGATTTTTGATTTTTCTAATCGTATTTCAGTAACAACTTTGTTGCGGAGTGAACAGAAAGTACTCCTCAGCTTTGCTAATCGGTAACGCTTCCACCTAGAATATGCCTCATCTCGTTGTTGCATTAGAAATCGTATATTGGAAGTAAACCATGGTTTATAGTAATGCTTTAAAATTTTGGTCCTTACGGGAACGTAAGTGTCAAAAAGAATTTTTATATTTTTATATCCAGCTGCTCATTTGATGACTGCATATAAAAAATATCACCCCAGTTAGTTGCTCTTACATGTTCATCTAAAAGTTGAACATTGATGTTACTGAAATCACGCCGATACAAAATTACCTTACTCGAGTGGTCAAAACAAAATTTCAGGGTTAAAAAGATCAAGTCATGCTTGGAAAAAGCAGGGGCAGAGAGCTGATCATATAAGGCTACATCCTTTAAGTTACTTACTAGAAATAGGTCCAAAAGAGTTGCATCTCCTCCAAAGAAATGAGTTGTTGTACTTGTATTTACAGGTCGAAGATTAAACGTAAGCATGTTAGATGTAAGACTATTTGTCTTCAAGAGGTTGCTATTGAAGTCTCCACATAAAACAATGTTGGATTAAGATCCTAAAACATAATTATGTTTCAAGCTTCCAGTTTGACTTCATTTCACGCGGTGATTCACCCAGCCAGCACACACACGAAATGAGCCATCCGTATTAATTAACACATTTTGTGTATCTGTATCAACCGAACCAAAAGCTCTTGGAAAACCCAATAAAATCACAAGGAAATACGCTGCGTTTGAGTGCCAATGGCTTAAGTGGTTTGCACCGCACCACTTCAGGTAAAAAGATAATCACAAAGAAAATAAGTATCTCTGAGCGAAAAACAAGCAACTCTAGTTGAATATGCCACAGAGCGTTGCTAGAATAGACCAAGAAAGAGGCGGTAAGTACATCTTTATATCTATGCCTTGGAGCAGCGCTCGAGCATAGTCTCTATAAATAAATATGCTACGCAAGATGGCACAAGATACGCGACTTCTTTCGTGCAAATAGAACGAATTGAATTTTATAATCCAATTAACATCTCATTGTTGCCGTACGCCAATCTTTGAAGTTCAAACATGCTATTAAGGTATCTGTCTAAAGTTGTGATCTCTGGTGGTGTGGTTGTTGCCACTGCTGCTGCTCCCCACATCCCGCCCCCTACCTAACAAGCTCAACCACAACTATAAAGGTAAGCACTGTGTAATGAATCTACGCGAGTGCCTGTGCGGTGTCGCATTTGGTGATTTTAGGTACACACACATAAATATACAATTGCAAACACTGTGTGTATCCGACATTCATTTCAACCGTATAATTGAGGGTGTTAGTTGAGTTTTTGGGCGAAGAGCGCGACGACGACAACGACGACGACGGACGATTCTTTCTTAAGTCTACACCGGAACCCGGATGCTGGGTAAGAGATTTGCTTTTTATGGTCGTGTGTGTGGTAGTAACAGTATAACAAAGTAATGGCAGCAGAATGGTAAAACGATTAAGACCCAAAAATTAGATGAAGATATTACCGAAATAGTTGTTGGAATTGGTATATGTATGTGTACAGTGTATAAAAAGTTTGTATTCTCATAAGGACTTTAGCATAAAATAATAAAACTTAAGTTTTGTAGGATAAGTTTTGATCTATGGGATCACAAGTTATTCTATTAATTGAACTTTACAACTCAAAAACTCATCTGCTCATTAATTGCCAATTAAAGAAACTTTCTGAGCTCTTGGAGTAGAATTAAATTTTATTCACAAAGAGAATTTTGTGGGAATGGCTACTTGAAGCGAAATCTACCTTGCTATGGAGTGTTAGTAATTATTTGACCTGGATTTTCATTGTTTCGGGATGTTATTACTCTTACTTATGTCGATAGGCTTGTTTCTCTGAGATACGAATTATTTTGGAAAACTTTTCTGGGAATTTGAATTTTGGTATCGATTGATTTTGGTTTGAAGCTGAATCGAGTAGGTATTCTTCATTTTTTACCACCTTATGTTGAATAATTAAATGAAATATCGTATATCGTAAACATACTCTGTTTTTGTAGCATACTCTTGGGCGATATTTAAACTGCTCGTTGACTATGAAAAATTGGTAAGTGCTTTCCTTCGTGCTTATTTGAAGAACTCTAATTCTATACGAATAAAATATTCCAATTCTTTCACATGCACGAGGGATGCGTTTCAAAAAAGCACCGTGTAACTTGCATATGTGGAGCCAAAAACATAAACATAAAGAGACGTGGAAGACATTGCAAGTCAAGCAAACAATTTTGGTTTTGTAGGAGGTAAAGGAAGGGTGTTCCTGTACAGTTGAACAGTGTACAGCATTAAAAAAAGACTACTTTATTAAATCTTAGTACAAACTGTGGGCTCGTTTTTATTTAATAAACACCAATCAGTAGATTAATTCCTTGTAGGTTTTCAGATATACCTAACTCAACTTTTTTGTTTCAATACTTTTTTGGAATGTTGAGCCGATCGGTTTGATGTAGACATCGTCACCCTTTCTTTGTATGATTCCGATTCCGACACTTTATTTTTATGCATACTATTTTATTAAAATGTAAATGCTGATTTATATAATCCAGTGAACATTTCACACAAAGGGGTAGTTTGTGAGAACACAGAAGTGTAGCTTAGGAGTACTCCAGAAAGAAATAGTGTGTAATGTTTGGCGAATAAGGGTTGTTTGTATAGGTACACTCATATTCAGTCGTATTCATAATCTCATTCCAAAGCATGTCTAACTTAAGACAGCTCTTAGAACAATGTCCAACTCCAAATCGTATCTCTAAACACTTCCATTGCTGTCTAAGAAACGTCTAACTTTAGACACCGAAATTCATTGTCTCGCTAAACTATTGCTAAAGTGACATTTAATACAGTAAAAAACAATTTTGTTGAATACATTATTAGTTTATTATACACATATTAGTCATGCTGTTGAGGGATAAGATCGAAAAAAGGGTGCGGGGACATAAGGCCACGGGAAATAACCCCACTGATGGTTTTACTTCCCACTATGTGAGAAATAAGCACACTTTGATGAAGTGGACTTAGTTCCCACGACCGGTGGGAAATAAGTCCACTTTCTTATGGGAATTAAACTCAAATGAAGAAATTCGAAGAGCGACCAAATTTAACTGAATGAAACGTTGTTAACAACCGTTGGTTATTATAAATATGAACACAAACATTTCCATTATGCAATGACAAAAACTATTGGAAACTTAAATAATTCAAAACAACGAAAATATAAACCATGAAACCATGCCTAAGAGTTCTGCGAATTGTTTTTATATTAAAAAGAAGTTCTTCAAGAGCTTTAATTAAAATTGTGAAAATAGGAACAAATAAAAAATTGATATTTTGTTTTTTAGTAGTTTATAAGACTTTAGTGTGAAATTCGCGTTACGGACTCTGGATTTTCTTTGCGTGCGACATTGTATTTTGTACCGGAGATAAAGCAAAAAGCGCGAATTTTCAATTTTCACATCACAAATCCATATTCCCCTGGCCAAAATTTTTTTCCGCTTCGCTTTTTGCTTTATCTCCGGTACAAAATACAATGTCGCACGCAAAGAAAATCCAGAGTCCGTAACGCGAATTTCACACTAAAGTCTTATAAACTACTAAAAAACTAAATATCAATTTTTTATTTGTTCCTATTTTCACAATTTTAATTAAAGCTCTTGAAGAACTTCTTTTTAATATAAAAACAATTCGCAGAACTCTTAGGCATAGTTTCATGGTTTATATTTTCGTTGTTTTGAATTATTTAAGTTTCCAATAGTTTTTGTCATTGCATAATGGAAATGTTTGTGTTCATATTTATACCTTTGATCCGAAATGTTTATAATTTTGTTGATTAAATTTGGTATCATTTATCTATTTTTTTTTTTGCAATTTAATTATTATTATTTGTATATATAATAAAATTAAAACATGCTTAAATGTTAGTTTAATTTTTTGTTCATGGGTTAAAATTACTTCAAACTTGATGGGAAATAAAACCACACAGATATTTTGGGACTTATTTCCCACCTTGCATGGGAATTAAGTCCACTTCATCAAAGTGTGCTTATTTCCCACATAGAGGGAAGTAAAACCATCAGTGGGGTTATTTCCCGTGGCCTTATGTCCCCGCACCGAAAAAAGTGAGGTGCAAAAATACTACTTTCAAAAATTTCATTAATAAATTATACAAATTTGAACATTTTATGAGATTTGGAAAAGCTGTAACTTAAAGTCAAATCAGTTGTTCTAGTTCAAGTTTTACGCCCCACTCTTACAAACTCTTTTTGTTGTTGTACTCGCATATCAAAACACAAACAATGGTACTGCACGGATATATCGTGAACGCCTTCATTCAGTATTTCATTCAAAATTGACGAAATACTATATTTGAAGGCTCAGGGGTAAATGCAACTGGCTCCGACTTAACTGCTGCCGTTCGTCCCCGTTTCTTAGGTAAAACAGGTTTGTCAACTTCATCAATGGCCTTTGTGATCTTTGAACCTACTGTTGGCTCATTATTTTTGCTTAAAATGACTTCATGCGTATCGGAATCAGAAACTTTCGTACGTTGTTTTGTTTTAATGGCCTTATCTTCAATGTCTATTGCTCCTCGACGAACCCTCTTGTTAACAAAGGTTGCAATTTTTGGAGTAATGGGCTCTGATTTAAATGAAACGGTTTTCATTGGTAAAGAAGTCTCGACATCGATTATGTCATCAGGTCCTCTGCGTCCCCTCTTTAATGCTGGAACTGACTCGACAGATTCAACAGCCTTAGCTTTCGGTACAGGTTTTCGTCCTCGAGTTTTAGATACGGGTGTTGATTGAATGATTTCTTCAACGTTTTGATCGATGATAACACTTTCCTCTACATCAGCAACACTAATTTGAGTGTCTAGCTTCTCTGCAGTTGCATTTGTTCGACCTCCTTTCCGAACTGGAGTCGAGCTAACACTTTCTGCCTCTTTATTTATTTTTAGCTTCATTCTGAATAACTTTTGAATTCTTTCTCCCACTGCAACAGTTCTTCCATTCTTCAAAAGTTTACATTCTTTGTTGTTCGACTCATGTGTTATTCCTTTGTCAAGTGCAGCACCAAGAGAAAAAAGGTTATACCTTATATTTGGAACCAATAGAACGTCAGTCAAATGCTTAGGGTTCCAGTTAATTCCATCGAATGCTAGTATATTGTTTTCACCAGCACCAATTGCTGCTATACTATTTCCATCCCCAATTCGAACTAATCTGGCTTCTTCAAATAACTTGAAATTGGTAAACCATTCTCTTTGGTTAGACATGCGATCCGTTGCACCCGAGTCCAAAAACCAATCGTCATTACTAGAATCGGAATTTTGTCCTACAGATAAAGCTTCTCCTAGAAATGCGTCACCTCTTTCTGTTGAACGTCTTGAATTCATGGCCTTACGTTTTCTGCAATCTCTAATCCAATGACCAGGCTTGTGACAGAAATGCCATGTTCCTGGTTTATCAGATTTATCCGATTCCTTAAAGAATTTTCCTGAATGATTTCTAGCTGAGAAAGCTTTGTTTTCAATTGCTTCATTGTTGCCAATTCTGGTTTCTTCATTTGTGAGTCTAGCAATTAAATTTTCGAGCGTTTGATTATCAGAACTTGTAGATTCCCATGCACTAACAAAATGGTTGTAGCATTATGGCAACGTCATCAATATTTTGGTCATAATCATTTGATTCGGAATTTTCTCCCCAAGGGTTTGTAAGCGATGAGCAAAATCATCTAGTTTAGCTACGTGTGTAGCAATGTCATCATCACGATTCTTTTCATAACTATACCACTGCTGCAGTAGCATTATGTATGTTCGTTTCCGATTTTTGCTCATATACAGAGCACAACTTGTCCCACATCGTCTTCGATGAATCACAGTTGATTATATGCAGTAAAGGCTTTTCGTCTATTGATGTAGCAAAGATTCGCTGTGCAAAATTTTCTTTCGCTTTCCAAGCTGCTTTTACTTTCTCGTCTTCGCTGGATTCCGGATATTGACTTGTGCCGTTTACTATATCCCATGAACCATTTGATAAAAGTGTTATCCGAACTTACTATTGCGTGTTATAATTATTTAGAGAGCAACGTGTCCTGGGCTCACAACCTGTTGAGCGTATAGTAACGAGTAACGTTTTATTAAGTAATGATCAAAAACGAGAAAAATTAAAAACATACAAATGCAAAGTCAACTATTATAAATATAAATAACTAGCTGACCCGCCCGACGTTGCTCGGGTCTAACTTATTTAAAGCGTTGTTCACACCAAACTGTCTAGAAACTAAAACTAAGAAGACCTAGTTTAAGAATGCCCGAAAATTTCTAGTTTCCCCGTTTCTGTAGAAATTTGGTCATAAAATATAGACTATGTAGGCGATAATGTAAGTTTTAGAGTTCCCTTTCCCGTTACGGCTCTCTTTCCCTTTCCCGACCCATTGAAATTATGTGGAAATTAGAGCTGTTATAAGTGAACCCAAAAATTAAATTGCCCAAATCTAATAAGAATGTAGCTTACACCGAACTTTTTAAGCACCCCAACAATATTTTCTATCAAATGAATAAGAATCTAATATATAAAATTTCCATGTCACAATTTTATAAAATAAATAAATAATAAATTTATTTTAGAATATAGTTCATATGACATTTACACTGAGACTGTAAAATCTAATATATTAAATTTTCGTGTCACAGTGTAAATTAAAGAAACAATGTTAATGGTAGATGGCCTTATCACTTAGGGGTATGGAAAATAATTAGTAGCCGATTCTCAGACCTACTGAATACGCATATAAAATTTTTTTTAAATCGGTAAAGCCGTTTCGGAGGAGTACGGTAACTAACATTGTGACAGGGAAATTTTATATATATAAAGACAAGTAGTATTTCTTTTAAGTTTAACATCTACCTCATTCGATTTCAGCTCTACCAATAATCACATTAGCTCACTCTTACTATTATCACTCTATCAACTTTTGGTTGCGTCAGCGGCCTATTTATATAGAATAATATTACATCTAGTCTAGAGCGTTGCAGTTTGTTCTACATTTTCGACCATTCCAGTATTTTGGTGTCAAGCTTCCCCTCCTGGTATATTTCTAGACTCACGCACACTGACTTACAAGCAACGTCTTTCATTAGATGTACATTAAAGTGTTTCTGCTTGTGTTTTCGGTTGCACGTTTTCGATTAGTAAATTGCTAATATTGATTGGGGATGAGCTAGAACTCAAACTTTTCGAAATTTTCTTGACTATCCTCGCCTTATCTAGAAAGTTCGCTTGCCAACATTGTACGCTTTTTTAAATGAACAAGCCGCGAACGCAGGTAGAGGTAAAAAACATTTTCTGTTTTTTGTTGCGATTTGAACATAGAACCTCCCGCGGAACAGGCAGACATGCTAACCATAATGCCACGGGCAATACAATTTGCAAGATTGTACCAGTATCTATACACGAAAACCTGCTATGCGCCAGAACTTGAATATGAGTACTTAGCTTACTTTTGTCAGTTTTTGTTTAATTTGGTATTAGTTATTTTGAACAGCACTAGATTTTGCTGAGTCCCGCACTTAGTAGCTTACTACCAGTTTTAATTGATTTTTATCGGTTTTTAATTTAAAAACTAGTTTAAGCTAATTAAAGCTATAAGGACGAGAAACTGTTTAAGGGGTCTAACCTTTTTGGGCAGGTCAAAAAAGCTATTTTCTTGAACTCTTTTGACCGGTATAAATCATAAATATAAAGTGTTGAAAAGACAATTGAGAAAACAAGGACTTTTTAAAAAGATCTTGCCCTTTTCAGTACTGCTATATATGGCGTGGAAGCATTAAGCTCATCTAAGGCCGCTGAGAAAGTCCTTGGTCGTTTTGAAAGAAAATCACTGCGAGTAAATTTTGGAAGACAATGTTTCGAGAAGAAAATTAAACGACGAACTTTAAGCTGTACTGCGAAATGGACAAAGTTAAGAAAGTAATCATCGCGAGACTACGGTGGCTAGGACACCAACGCTCCTGCTCAATGGGTTTTCGAAAGAACATTGTAGGGATATCTCGCAAGGGGAGAAGGCATCGTCTCACGTTTAATGCCCACCTCAACTCGCCTGAAATCGAAAACGTAACTGATGATGTTGTTTGAGGCTCAGATCTACCCACACCTAAGTAAGTGCGTCAGCATTGAGCCCTTTTTTAAAAATTCGATGACGTTCTCCCAAATCACCTTCACTGATCTAGAATACTTAAAATTCTTTCATTGTTTTAGTTTCGTTGCAATCATTTTAAGAGAAAGCTCTTTATTTTCTCTGTGCGCTTAAACTCTTTTCTTGGTCATATTCTAAGAAAAAAAATTGTTCTATACAGTAAAATCTGCTTCTCAACTTTGACATCACTTTTTGACAATTTAAGAAAAGACAAAGTCAGTGCAGTCAAGTTCGTTCCCACATATGAAGATAATGAAGCACTCCTGCTGAGAAAGTTGAAATTGGTACAGTATTTTTAAATTTGTCGTTCCCGTAATCGTTGCCTAGGAAATTTGGAAAGGAAATGTAACCTATACAATTTCTCACGCTCTAGACCATTTTGGTTAAAAATTTCTTTCAAGTCAGTGCTGCAGTTTTAAATGCTTTTCAATACAAACTCTAAGTTCTCGTTTATAAAACCGTTTCTGTTCCCGTGGGAATATGAGGATGAGGCTTGAGACCATTCCAATTTTTATTCAAATCGCCTCAAAAGCTTTGGTGCCTATTCAATACAAACAAACGAATAAACAAACAAAAAATATTTCTTCTTTATGGTGCATAGATTACCACCAATCAACTACTGATATTGTAGAGCAAAAAAGTTTTACCTCATCAAATTCTAAAAATAGACAAAAAAAAAAAAATACAATCCCAAGACTTGCCCTTTAAGTACAAATAACTGTACAAGACAAACGAAATACAAATCTTTTCTTATGACTAATAAACCATTCAGCACTTTATCAGTTGTGTAATTTTTTTTTTCAAACTCCACCCATGTTATCTTATCTTGCGACAGTGATAGGTCTCTTATCGGACTCGTATGCGAAATGAATTCACCTGTACGTTCCTTCCATTGGTTAGTACTTTGCGACAGGTGTACAACACGATACTCTCCGTGAGTTCTTATTTCAATTGAAGTAAATTTAATACGAATTATTTTTAAACGACATCAAAATGAAGCTGATGAAAAATAGCACATATTACCTCACAGTTGCTCTAAGTACGTAAAATAATAAAATTATTGAAGTTGGAATTATATTTATTTAATAATTGTTAAGATCTTCCTGATGAAATGGTGATGTGTTTTTGTTTTTTTGGTTTGAAAAAAAAAAAAAAAAATTATGAAAAAAGAATCGTTGAAAATTACTGAGTGAGTAAAGTGGAATTTGTAGTGTCTCCAACATAACCAAATTGGAGACAATATTTAACACTAAGTGGAGAGTTACTGTAATTATGACGAAAGATGATTCCACAGAAAGCGTGTGAATTCATGAAAGACTTATCTTTGTTTGTACTTACGTTATCAAGTAAAGCAACAAACTCGTAGACCTCATTTCGTAAAGTGACTAATTCTATTGTTGATATACTACAGAAAAGACACAAAGTATCATAAAGAAAATAAGCGAATAAATGATAAAATAACACTTCAATTTCAATTTTAATTTTTCAATGGCGAGAGGTTGTAAATTATGCCAAAATTCTCCACAAAATGCTAGTTTTTTTTTTGTCACTTTTTGGAAGACCAACAATTTGGTTAGTATTCATATTATATTTGAGAATAGAGCATATTTTTAAGAATTTTCAGAATATTAGTCATTTTTATTCCCGAAAAAAAAAACTTAAAAACAATGATCTCGTTTTGAGAATTGCTTCGATAGCATTTTCATTTTTGATAGCAGGTCAAGTTCCATGAGTCATTAGTTTTTTAAGTACATAACCTGCTATACTATTGAGAATGTATTTTTCTTAATTTACAATTTCGTTGACAAACCAAACCAACAGCAGTCTACATTGCAATAACAATTTGTGAAATAAAAAAAATCTTAGAGAAAAACTTTTTCAAAGAAAAAAAGCACAAATTTAATTCAAAATCGCCATAAAATGAGCTTTAATGCCGCACTAGCTTAAAACTTTCAGCTATTTTCAATATATAAATATATATATCACTCTAAGTTCAAAATAAAGCAATCCCCTGTTCAAATACTTAAAACCTTGCTTTCACTCATCAGACGTTTGTCATTAGCTCTATATTTATGTGTGATTTACTACCGAACTAATCTCTGCTCAAGTATTTTTGGATAAATATTAAACTTTCATTCTAAGTTTTTGTTTTCAAGCGAAATTTAGGTTATTTTTCATTTAAGCTCCTTTTGTTTTTGTTCTTAGGTTTTTGTTTTTTAGGTCTGTAACTTGACTGCATTTGCCTAAACTGTCAAAATTTTGTTACTGCTCACATTTATTTTAATCAAGTCCAATTTAAAGCTTTAGTGAGGTGTTTATAAATAGTTTGTATTTAATGACCCTATTTTAAAGTTAGAGCGATGTCAACTAGAGCCTACACTTACTCCTAAGATCGCACTGACCATAGATTTGCACTAATTGGTTTAGATCTGTATTAAAGGTTCAACTTAAAAAAAAAAATGGACTAAACATTTGTGACTGTAAAATAGAAGTGAAAATTTGTGGTTGTAGTTTTTATTTTGCTGAACTGAGATTATTTTCCAAAACTCCACAGATAATCTATAGTTTGAGAGCTGGATGCAAATTTGTCATGAACATGTAAAAAACATGCACATTATATCAAACTCCACCTTCTGGCAGGTTTTTTTTCCAGCTGTGGGGCATGGGGAGCGATCAAAAATGGTCATTTTTAGATTTCGAGGTCCATGTGATAACCTCATGAGTAAAACCTCAAAAAAATCAGAAAAATTCTCCTTCTTCTTCTTCTTCTTCTTCTTCTTCATTTTCGGCGTTACGAGTAGTGATCTTGAAGCGATCACAACTCTCCCACTTTGCTGCTTCACACTAGTGATCCGCCTGTGGGGTACGCCGCGTTGACCTCAGAAATCGTCGGCAAGCCTCCCGGTTTTGGATTGTTCCATGTCTGAGGCCAACCAAATGCTGCTGTTTTTGCATTTGCTTGTACCAGGAGTGTTTTGGCCTGCCTTTTCTTTTTCGTCGCGAAAAATTCTCCTGATTATAAAAAAAAGTGTCCCAGCAAGACGATTTAGTTTCAAGACGCATTTTAGTTTAATCATAACTATCAAATTGAATGAAAATCAAAAATTTTGTTTAAAAATGAAATGAAAAAAAAAAAATATTCATCGTCAGATTCATCGGATTAAAATTTTTTTCAATTTACTTATGAATATCATTTCGGGTTTTTATTGATTCATCCAATCGTTTCTAAAGTAAAGCCGTAAGGCTTTTGCCATTACCGTATTTTTGTAAATATAGGATTTTGGTTTAGCTAAGATGCGACAAAGGCTGTTTACAGAGAGGTTCAATCAAGACAAAACCAAAATAAAAAAAAAGAATCGTATGGGAGGGCGTCATTCTCCCTTCGTTTAGGCGGGAGGGGCAATTTTATAAAAAAAAATTACTGGAGCGGGTCGAAATGCTGAATTTTAAAATTCTATAAGGTCAAAATACTTTATTATACTGTATCATATTGTATGATCATAACACTGTATGGAAAACAATAAATTTAAATATCTAAATACTTGAAATAAGCAAACCGAAAAAATATTTCAATACGCTTTTCTTTGACAATCTATATTAACATTCTTTTTGAGAAAATTCCACTGTTTTAGCCTGAAGCTAAAATTTCTGCTTTAAGTTAAGGTAGGGTTTAGGCTCTTACTAAGTCATTAAACTCTTCTGAATTTATAAGACATTGTTCAATAGATTCTGATTCGAGTAAAATTTCGAATAAAACAAGACATTTGTGATAGCGGCAGCTGCTCCATCGGTTTTAAACGAAAAGGCACATGAAAATGTTCACTGTTGGTTAGATACTGAAGCGGTTGTTGATGAATTTTTTCCAGTCCGACACTTGCGTGGACCAACTACACAAAAGTAGCAATCATTGATGTGATTAGTGGGTTCCCTTCATATTCTTGGTTTGCGAACTTGATACATTTTTTTCTCTCCTCGATAACAGGATAAAAAAAATAGCATACATACATACACTTATATACACGTTACTTGAAAATTCGTTACACATCTTTTTACAATTAGTATCCTTGAAAGTTATGATGTACCTACTTTTTTACCTTCTAATGGGTTTTTGCAGTTACCACACGAGAATTCGGGGCCCCATATTTTGTCTTGACTTCAAATAGTAAGATTAAAATAACCTTTATAAGCTTCACAAAGTCTAATATTTGTCAAAAACAAAATTTTTTAGCTCTTACTTTATTGAATTCACCATAAATGTAATAAAAATAGCTTACGTTATTTTTACACTTCTTGGAAGCCATTGTGAACTTCGCTCAGCGTCGCGTCGTTTTTCAGTTATGCTGGCCGGCAAACTGCTCAGACTACCCGCCGCTTCCCCTTCACGTCTTTAATCCCTCCGCAATGCCGCCTCATGCGTGTTTAAATCGTTGCTCCTCAGTCCTCACACATTCTTTTAAAATCTTAAAACATTTATTTTTCATTGTAAAATGTACAAAGGCAAACTTTATATTACACAATCGAAAAATATATGTAAGTTTGATAACAAACTCAAAAAGAAAAAAAAGGTTTTTTATTGCCGACTTGTGTTATTATTATAAATAATCATTACAACTACATATTAAAGAGATTTTGAAAGCTTATATTTTAATATATATTTAAGTTCAAAATGATTTAGTGAAGAGTTTTCCAACAATCAAGTTTCAAAGTCAAAATTAAAAAAAAAAAATCATTTCTTTTCTTTAAATGAGTTTTTTTAACAAAATGTTATCTCATTAAAATTCACTTTTTTCGCGAGGACTCGGCAAATAATCCGATAATGAATTCATACCCATAAAAATCGCTTTCTCGGCTAGCCGTTCAGAACTGGTAAAATTTTGTGGGTCTTCTCATTCCACAAGGCATAGCTGTGAGAAATCTGCTATGCTAAGGACTCCTCGCTCTGTCGTGCCACTCTATGTGTGTAAAGGTCACTTTTTCTTTCACTAAGCAATGCCCTTATTATGTCTTACTCAGAAACAAAACACCAAACGAAAAAACTTTTCTAGTTTTTGAGAAATTAAAATAAAATGAAAAAAAAAAAATCCCACAAAAAGGAATTTTGTGAGTTTTCCACTGATTCTAGTTTTCCGTACAAAGTACCTTTCGTTTAAAAAAAAGATTTTTTGATCATTCGATTCCAACATTTATGTATTTGCTATCAATTTACAAGAAAACTGATTCTTATCTATTATCTTGAACTAAAATGTAACAATTAAAGGCTTTGAGAAAAATTATAGTTTGAGCTAGTAAATGGGGGTTTCCCCTAATTGGTCTATACTTTGTGAGCAAAAATAGATTTTTTGGTAGAAATTGCATATCACCGCGTCGGTGACGCGTGCAAAGTGTGTATCTTCAAATTTTCCAAAATGATATTTTTATGTCATCTGCGAGTACTAAAATCCCTCAGTGTCCGGTTCATAATTACGCTTAAAATTGAACTTTAGAAAAAGTGTAACTGCCTTACCTAGCTTTGAAAGTAGAAAATCTTTTTGCTCTTCTATAAAATTTGGTTCGTTGGAGTTATGTACACACTTTGTACGCGTCACCGACGATATGTGTTTGACTTTGAACTAATAAGATCATTGATTTTAAAAAAGGTGCCCTTAAGTATGTAATAGTAAGTGGCCTACTTGATTTTTAATAATTTTGTGGAAAATAAAGTGATTTTTTGTACAAAATTATTATAATTGATTATAATCAAGCACATAATACTCAACCCTTATCATCATTTCAAACCCATTTTTATTCTTAACAACCTAGGAAACATTAATAAAAAATATCCTTTGGGACTAAATTTGCAAAAAGGTTGGTGAACTAACTAGCTCCAATATCGATACTAGCGGCATAAAAACACCTGGTGGCGATTTATTTCGTCCGGTGGCACTTCAATATATAATTATTCAATGCTTCTACGTTCTAAACGCGATCTTGATGTCATATGAGAAAACTTTACGAATTTTGAAAATGTTTTGATTATCTTTAAAATAAAAATAAAAATAAATAAATAAATAGGGTGGCGCAACAGAGCGAGGAGCCCCTGGGCCTAGCGCATTTCTCACAACCATGCCTTGTGAGGGGATGGAGGGGACCTACAATTTTTCGCCGGTTCCGAACGGCCAATTGAGAATGCGCTTTTCATGGCAATGAGTTTACTAACGGAGGACTTGCCAATTCCTCGCGAAAGGCGATACCCGTGGAAAAACATTAGATTAGATTAGATTAGATTAGATAAAAAATGAAAAACATTTTTGCATTTTGCCTCTGCTGGGATTCGAACCTCGAACCTCTGGGTTAGCAGGTGGACATGCTAACCATTACGCCACGGGTACCACCACCAAAATTCAAAAAAAACCAAATCTTTAAAATAACCGAAGTTTTTTTTGCCTTAAAAACAATGTAACGATTGATACTATGTATTTTGTGGAATGACTTATAAGACATGAATCGTAATAACACACCTGTGAGCATGTTTTACTAAAATGTTGAGGTGCGTCTACCAAGCACCAGGCTGAAACCAAATCGTCTTGGACATACTCTTTTGCAATCATTAAATTTTTTTTGAATTTTTTGCCATATCGGTCATGTGGTCATCACCTGAGCCTCTGAAAAATCTGAAAAGTACCATTTTTGAATGCCCAGTTCCGCCCTGGCTGGAAAAAACGTTCCAGACCAGACAGCTGAATTTGATATAATTCATGCATGTGCGTGTACTTTGGTTATCATTCCAATTAAAAATTTGGTTCAGGCCCCGACTGCAATTAACTCATTTGAATTTGATCAATAGGAAAGCCTTTTCATCAGAAATGACTTATCGATTTACAAGAACTTACATGAACTACACCATACTGCTTCCAACTCAATTGACAGCAATAACTGAACAATTATTGGAAACGCAATAACCTTTTTCCTCATAAATGACTGAGTGTCATCCTTAGCCCTTAATGGCTTCTGTTAGCTCGTGTTGCATGCATATATGCAGACATATCCGTTTGTAAACGGATTAAAAACATTTAAAATTATGCAAAAAATTTAAATACCATTAGAGCTTTCAATTTTGTTTTCGATATTATTAATAATAGTTAAGCGCCAGTGACTTAATGGTAAGCATGTTTGTCTGTTACGCGGGAGGTTCGTGGTCTGAATCCAAACGGAATCCAGGAATTATCAAGTCGTCCGAAAATAAATGCATTGCCATGAAAAACGTTTTCTTGACTAGCCGTTCTGAACCGGCAGAGAATTCTAGGCTCCCTTTATTCCTCACAAGGTATGGTCTTAAGAAATTTGCTAGTCCCCGAGGCTCTCGCTCTTCACCGCCACTTTACTTGTTTTATTTATTTAAAGAATATATTGAACATTTTCAAGGAATTTTCGAACCATTTTCAGTTGAATTACTGTGAACTTTTTCGAAAGGTTTACTATGTCGAAGTGAACTTCTTTGCCGTATTTCAGTCTGAGTGGCGTTTTTCCGTGACTATTTTGACTGGAGTAATATGATTTGAAATTAAGCGTATGGAACTTCTTCACGAGTGTTCTCTGTCATGGCGCTTTAGATGAAAATGATAAAAGTACCTACTTCGTCTTCAATTTTTAAATTACTCTCCGAAAATCTTTAAACGTCAAAGAATCAGTTTTTTCCCTTTTCTTGTCTTAAACTCTTAAAAGAGAAGGTAGATGGACATATTTACTATTTGTTTGCTGCTGATCTCATATCGCTTGTGAAACATCAAGTAAGCAACTGTTTTCCATTTTCTCTTCGTAAAAAAAAAAAACAACATCATCATATATGGACAGCAGCTATAATTATTTTCCAAGCATGCAAATCCATTTGAAGCAATCAAATCCTTCAATGTTCCTTACAAAGTGTTTCCAATTCTACTTCTCTTTCAAAAGTGAATCCTTCATGTGCATATTATCCAATCTTTTTTAAAGCTTCACTTTGTTGGTTGTTTTCTTTTTCCCGCCTTCTCCATGTAGCACTTATAGAATATTAATTTATTCAAATTACACCCTTCAAAGGCACCATACCATACCAATCCACTTAGAAAAAAGTTTCTTCTTGCAACTAATTGTAGTCAGTAAACATTTCCTTACCCGAGCTTGTATTTACATAACATGAAAGGCTGCCAGCTCAGGCACCAGATAGCAGAAACATCAAACCTGAAAACAAACAAGCCAAACAACATCTACACCCATACTCAGTACTTTTTTTCTGTGTTAAGTAAGCCCTTGTTAGAGGATAGAGGAAAAGAAAATGCATACCAACATCAGGAAGAAGAACTTTTTAAAACACATTACAAGCTAATAAGGTTATAATAAATTAATATTCCCTTGCAGTTCTGTTGGCTTGTTGCTCTCAGGAAACGGATGCTGTACGTCGAGTCCTAAGAGGCCGTAGAACTCTCACCAGACAATATTACAGTAAGTACAAGCAGTTTTTTTTTCTTTCACTTTTCCTTTTAAAGGTGGAAATATCTTAAATAAATAAACTTTGTTTGTACGTCCTATCGAAAGATTTCTAATTGAAAAATAATAAATCTTTGTTTTAGCTGGACTGCCGATACCCGGCTGGGCGTTGGTTTTATTATTAGGCATCGTAGAGCTGGCATTGGGCGCCATTCTGTATTTTGCCTTGCGAAAAGTGATTCTTTCCTCATCCATTGAACGTGCGAACACATACGCCCCTGCAATGACGGATGAAGTCTAAAAACTCCCACGCTACCAGAGAAGCGGATTCATTTTAATCAACAACAAAAAAGGAATCAAATTAAAATTAGAAAAACAAAGTTTGAAAAAGTTGTCGTTTGCTTCTCCTAGAAACGCTTCATTAAAACAAGCACATTTTTTTTGTTATACATAATATATTTTTTTTTTTTAATTTCCGCTATGTGTGCCATTTGATTTAAGAACAAATTTCATTTATTTTACGTTTCATTGTCGTCCCATCACATTTAAGCTTTGTTTATGTGTACACAGTTGGAGTAAGTTGGAGTTTGGGATTTGAAGACAAACCCGGAGTTCAGAGCCGGAGCCGGAAAACAAAAGATTGCCTTTTCCGGTGTTGTATATCCCCTTGTTTCAGACTTTGACGTTAATTTGTTCTCTCTCCCTCTCTCTTCACATATATGTTTTGCTTTGTGTATTTAATTTAAAGATGAAAAAAATAAAAGAACACTTTCGTGACTCGAGTTTATAGTGCCTGGTGGGTCCAGTGTGCGTCTTTTGGTTTCAAAAGACTAAGTTTACATTTCTCATTTGTGCTGTTATTTCAATTAAAAGTTAAGTTTTATATAGTTCTTGTTTTTTTTTTGTTTTTTTTGTATGAAACTAAATAAATAAATTGCACTCTGCAACAAAAGGACTGTTTGATGTTTTTATTTGCTTAACAACAAACTGGCTAATTAAATGGCATATTTAATGGAATTGAATTGAAAGAGCCATAGACTAGTTTAGATTAAAGAGCTCAACCATGTGCATACACACATGGGATTTCCATCTATTTGTATTCGGTTCAGTGAAATATTTTTAAATGACACCAACATTAATCCATTGAGTGTTAACTTTTCAGTTTTTAGAAGTAATCGTTTCTGGTTTTCATTCCTGAATTAAATCAACAGAAATAATCCGACATATTTGTAGGAGATATTTTTTTTCAAAAACATTTAATTAATGTTTATAAATAAGTGAATTTGATTGTTTTTTTTTTACTCATCCTGAAATACCCTGAAATGACAGTTTCAATTAATAAAAACTAATACTAGAAGCGCAGGGTGATTAAAATGTGTTATTATTGGTTTTTCGTAGGTTTCTGTATTTAGGTGCTTCTTTGTGGCAACCCAGCAATCCTATGTAATCAGCTCAGCAACGCAGTTTAGCACTGAACACAAAAACCATTAAATTCTGAGCACTTTGGCTCACTTTAGTACTTTAGCTGTCTAAATTTCTATGAATATTGGTTAATGCCTTAGATATCCACTTGCATTAATTTTTGTGACTATAACTTTTTGGCTAAGTATGATGATGGAAAAGTGATGGGTAATTCTTGACAGTATTACACGGATACGGTATTTCAACTTTACTTTACTTCAATCATAACTTCTGATAGTCTTGGTTAGCTTTTGTTTCAAGTCTCTTTCAGGGTGTGGTCAAATAATATAGATGTAAAGGCTCGCCTCGAAAGGGAATACTGAAGCTGTAAGAAAGAAAAGAAGAAGAAGTGCGCCCAACTCTCAAGCAAGGAGGGCTTGTATCGGCAGCTGGAAACAATGTCTGCCACCGGTTACTGATGCAAACAAAGCTATTCAAAATATAAGAAAAAGAAATAAATCGAATAAGTTAGAAACTATGTTTGAAGTTCCCGCTGAAAAGATTGCTCAGGAGATTCGTTCACCGAAGTTTTTTTTCGATGCTCGTGAAGAGCTTTTTGTAGATAATTACAAAACTCTGCATAGAGGTGATAGTTGCATTCGTACGAACAGTTTCCCCGAGAGCACTTTCCAGTAGCTGAACTTGACTTAAAGGAAATACCCGACGTCATCGTCAAGGAAGTGAAGCAAAGGTGCTGGGCAAGGCGAGACACCGTAGTTTACTTTAGTTTAGTTTATTTAGCGAATGCTTAACGCTTAACAACTGTAAGATACAATATCTTTCAAGGAGTTATAAGCTTATCTCACAGAAAAGTGCTATATAGAGAAAAAGGAAAAATTTATCAAAATTAAAAATTAAAAATTATGAACAAAAACTTAAAATTCCAAACACAATTTACAAAATCATTTATATATTTCTGCGAAAGTGATTTATTAAGACTCTTTAAATTCTTGTTGCGTTTTGGATTTCTCTAACATGACGCGATAATGAGTTCTAAAGACGGACGGAATTGACAAAGAATTGACGCTCAGATGTTAGACACGAATGGTGAGGATGAATTAACTGACAAGATCTTTCCGAATTCGCGGTAGTAATTTTATCAAAACAATATTGTGGTTGGCGTGTAATGAGTATGTAAGAAAGCAAAATTAAACTTCGAAGCAACATTTTGGGCAAATTATATAATCTATCGTATCTTCGTAGGCCAAAGACGAAACGTACGGAATAGTACTGTTAAAGGTGACATTGAGTTTTCGCTTTCTTACACAGTTGCAGTTACAGTGAATTTCACAGCCGTACATCAAGATCGGAATTACTAAAGTCTTTGCAAGAAGTAAACGTGTTTAAAAGGTGTAAAAGTCTGAATTACCCATAATCACGGTTCGAAAATATCCGATATTTATTATAAATATCAAAATATCGGATATTTATGATATATATCCGATATATATCAAGTTTGATATATATCAATTTTGTATTAAAACCGACTGTCAACTGTTTTGTAGAATTATCAATGCTATTTGCATATGTGCTACATAAACAAACTAAAATTGTCAAAAGCTTTTTTAATGTTTTATTTATTTAAATTAACAAAAAAATATATCAAAAAATCCACTCAAAAACATAAAACTTTTTTTATAAATTCAAATCAGTCAATTGTAGGTAACAAAACAATAAAGATTGCATATAATAATGGAAATAGAATATAATGAAATAAGCCTTTTAGTTATCAAATCAGTCATAAGTCAACCAAACTGTTGATTATCAAATATTTATATTATGTAATCAAAATATGTGCTCAGTTTGACATTTTGAATCATATCATCCGCTACATCAGCAGGTTGAGTAATATCTTTATGAAAAGGATCCGATATCCAATCTAGTTCCTTTTCTTTGATGAAGACTTGTTGAGGTGTTTAAATTGGTGTAATTTATTAGCATCGTCGATTCCCAAACGGTTTCACAGCTTCGACTGCACCAGACCAAAACTTGAAAAAATCCTTTCAAGCCCCACTGTTGAAGCAGATTCAGTCAAGAGCTGTTCACACATATTAAGGAACTTATTTTTGTGTTCCCATTGCGTCCATAGAATTTCTGTGGTGTTCAAGTTTAGAAGTTTCCACCAATGCATCAATCCAGCGCAGCGGTGGGGTTGTTTGAAACTGAAGCACAAAAAGATATTGCGGAAATATAAATAATTGTGTCATTATTGATGTTCCTTTAATGAGGGGTCAAGTTCTTGCCTGCAAATCGTTAATCAAGAATATTTGCCAAATAATGCTGGGCACCTAACGCCATATCGTGCCTTTTCTTGAAAGCACAACTCACTTGAGGTGGTTGACTTGATTAATCTTTCTCCAAATTGTTCCAAATTTCGACAGCTACTGAAATTGTCGTTCCATCTCATTGGGAACGATATAAAGCTTTTTTGATTGAATCCAGTCTTGCCAGCAAATCCAATGAATTGTTAGCAATTTGAATATCGTCGACAATTCGGTAAATGTCACTATCAATTTCATTTCGATGATTTTGACAAATCTGAACTAAGATTCTGCGATTTTCGACAAGTGATCGTACCGTATACCGCATCGAGTTCCAGCGAACGACAGTAGGCATGATCAATTTTTTACCTCTTGCTTCTTTATACCACGCTGCTGGCAAATGCTTATTTCTGAAATACTTCACGACTTTTAAAAAATGTTTAGTGACTCCTTTTTTGGATACATATCGTCGAACCCTGTTTGATATATATCGGATATATATCGGATATATATCTTGATATTATATCCGTTGATATATATCCTCGAACCCTGCCCATAATGTACGAAGTACTCCATACACTTTGCCAACGAGTGCGTTTCTATGGTCATCCCAATTCAAGACGCAGTTAAACGTCACGCCGAGATTATTTGCAGATCTACATAATTTATTGGGTAATTATTTAATACAATACTATACTTTTTCTTGAAAAAACAATGTATTTGGATTTTTTCGGGTTTAAAATGAGACCGTTTAGCTCGGACCAACTTTCGAGATCTTTGTTGACACAAAAAGCTCCATGCTCTATGAGCATAAGGGGACAGCTAAAATACAATTGAACGTCATCTGCGTACATATGAGAAGAGCAATTTTCAAATAAAGATGGGAGTTCATTAACGTACATCGAAAACAGCAGTGGACCAAGTATAGAACCCTGTGGGGCACTTGTAATGCTCGGGAGGAAACTAAACAATCTACCACCAACTTGGACTGCTTGTTTCCTAACAGCTAAGTAAGACTAAATTAGCTTAGTAGCACTCAATGAAAAATTTAATTCATATTCAAGCTTTTGACATAAATTAACGTAGTTGACTGTGTCAAAAGCCTTTGAAAAATCTAGCAGAACCAAAAAAGTAACCTCATCTCTATCCAAGGCTTGCCTTATATCTTCAGTTACGTTTAAAAGAGCAGTAATACAGCTGTGTTTTTTACGAAAACCAGACTGCTTCGCTATAAACATCGAGTTTGCCGAAGGGTAAACGTTGATTTGTTTTCGTAAATTCTTTCAAATGCGTTCGATAGATACGCTAAGATAGAGATGAGCGAAATTCAACACCTTTAGCATTTTTTGGAATTGGTATGGTTTTGGCTTTTTTCCACAAATCCGGGTTAATTCCTGACGTAAGAAAAGTGTTGAACAAATAGGTAAAATAAGGCAGTATTATTGGTAGAATAACGTACAAAAATTTTTGATGGATTTCATCCAAACCAACAGCATTTGACTTTATAGAAAGCTTCAACTACATCAACACTATCTGCAGCAAGGAAACCAAAGCCTAGATGGTCTGACTGGTCGGTAAATAATGACACATTTCCTTCCTTGCACGGCATTAAAAGTTTCGTTAAGAATATTTTCATCAATGGTCATGTGGAGCCCAGTTCTCGACTTGCCAATTCCCGTTTTACGTAGGTTTTCCCACAATTGTTTTCCTTTTAACGAGGTACTAATGCTGGTGAGAGAGGATCTATGATTTTTCCAATCGTATTTCAGTAACAACTTTGTTGCGGAGTGAACAGAAAGTACGGCTCAGCTCTGTCAATCGGTAACGCTTCCACCTAGAATATGCCTCATCTCGTTGTTGCATTAGGAATCGTATTTTAAAAGTAAACCATGGTTTATATAGTTAGACTTTAAAATTTCGGTCTTTACGGGAACGTAAGTGTCAAAAACAATGAAGAAAGATGAGAGAAATCGAATTTGCATGGTTTACGATTCTTATCTCCTAGCCTGTGAGCCCGGTGCACAGGCTAAGTGCCGTTTTGATGCGCAGAAAAGCTTTGGAGTCTTAGGCCTCGGCCACGCAGTAAGCGGCTGAGCGGCAGCTCTAAGCGACGTATGGACAGGCACTGAGCGACTGCTTTTGAGTCATTAGTTATTTTTACAGTAGATTGCACAGACGAAATTAACAATTCAACGTTTACTTTGGCCATCTTTACTTTTTGCCGCTCAGAACATTACAACATTCATTAAAACAGGTTTGGTCGCTGAGCGGCGGCGGCGCTTCAGTAATTTTGTTTCGCCACTCGCTCATAGCATGGCCGCTTCTGTTTGATTTCATATGTTTAATTTTTTTTCCGCTCAGCAGCTCAGCCGCTTAGTGCGTGGCCGTGCACATTGCCCACCTGCGGTGACGCTGAGGCCTACCACGTCATACTTGAGAGGGAAAACCTAAGAGCAAGTTTCTGCGAGAAAATGCAAACGCGATTGTGCCTTTCAAATAATTGAAAGAATTGAATAAAATACATTCAAGATGACATGTGTTCACTACACGATTGTGTTACCGCAAGGGCACCGCACCGTCATCGAGCGTCAAAATGACGCTTGTGTGCACCATAGTTAAAAGGCGAAAGTCTGCCCAAGCATTGAAGGGCAAACTATCCTCTAACAATGTACAAAGGAAACGGATATACCCAGAGTTGCGATAACTAATTTTAATCAACTAATTTTGATCAAGCTGATGGGGGTTTTAATACAAAACGATACGAAACTCAAAATAACGAAACCACGAAATTGACATTATTAGGAATGAACATTAACAAAAACGACATTAAGCAAAACGACCTCCAAAAGCAGTGCCCTTATAACATGTAACGATGCCTCCAAAAAACCTTCGTTATTGTTGTGATAATCGCTGTCATTTACGACTGCTCTTAGCGTTCGTTTTGTTACCGTTCTTATATTTTCAAGGACCCATTCTTGTAATTTATAAACTCGGTCTATGTCGTGACTTTCGTTGTTTCGTGTTTCGTTTTTTTGTCTCTCATTGTGTTGTTCGTAATACGGGTCGATTCTAATATGGCTGCAAGTGTTGTGAAACGTAATAGCAACGTAACGATATCCAAATGTTTTTTGCTCGTTATTTGCAATACACGCCTTAACTCTTTGAAGTGTTTCTTAGCTTTTGCTTGTTTAAAAAATAACATGCTTTGAAGAAGTCGGCCTCAATAGGGCCGTTCAAACTATACACTTTACTTAGTTGGCCAGACTTTGGCTTGAACGACCAATGTTTGATAATGTAAATGGTTT
This sequence comes from Melanostoma mellinum, assembly GCA_914767635.1. Classification (NCBI taxonomy): domain Eukaryota; kingdom Metazoa; phylum Arthropoda; class Insecta; order Diptera; family Syrphidae; genus Melanostoma; species Melanostoma mellinum. The sequence goes on from OU612058.1 coordinate 205,708,692, forward strand.
TTAAATATTTGTGAAGATTTTGAATTTCGACGGAGCGGAGGAATATATGACATAAAGTTGGACGACAAGTTTGATAAGTCTGAACGCAAACTACATTTGACCATCCAACATTCATCAAACGAAGTCTGTCTAACAAATTGGGCAGTGAGAACTCCGCTAACAGCAATGGGTGGATTTATTCAGAAAAGTAATCTCATATATCTTTTAATTATATGAATGCCCCTCAACCCCTTCTTCAAATATACTCTTGGATTATTAGAAGACTGCTATGATCGCTTATCTATCTATTTACAACTCTGTACATATACATAATTCAGTCAACCGCTGACTGGTGCTGGTCTATCAGATTAAAAAATCGTATCGGAAAACAAAGTGCTCAAAGTGCTCAGTCTTTAAAAACAATAAAGCTTTCTTATTTGTGCATAAAAATAAAACAACGCCAATTGGAAAAACATACAATTAAGTTTATTCTCAGTCAATCGAAGGAGAAAAAAAAAAAATCAAAATACAAAAATACAATCGTAAAAAAATATATTGAACACAAAGCTCATTCCCAATCGAACTCCTCTCAGTCTCAGTTGTACATCAGGCACATTTTCTATCGGCCATTTCACAGTCAATTAGTCGTCAAGTTGACAAAGACAAGCAGTGCCTCGATTTATCCAGTGCGTAGAACTAACTTTACTTTTCAGCTGAATGTACATAACAAAGTTTGTCGAATGTCCTGTGGTGGACAATACACCCCGACGTTCGGTTGTTTTGTAGATGGGGCAATCGTATGTCCCCAAGCCGGTTGACTTGGTCTCACTTCCATCGCCAGCTTCTTCTGACTTGAGGACTGGCACCATCAAGATAATTGGCAGAGTATCAAACAGTATTTTTGAAAACGATTCATCCAAGCATTTGAGTTCTCGATTCCAGCGGGCACCCTCCAGGAATAGGCCCTGTGAATTGAAGTGAAATAATGGAAAATAAATACTCTGACGGAAGTCAACATGCCAAAGCCAAATCAGGCAGCAGGAACAGGAAGTATAATGGTAATGGTATTGGAAGCAAAAAAAATACTGAAAAAACAAAAAATAAATTAGAAGAAGAAAAGAGCAAGGAGTGGCAGAATTCGAAGAATAGAAATTAGGGCGATGATGCGGCAGCGGAAGGAAGGAGATATTTTTGTTTCATTATGCTCTTGTCTTACGTCAAAGAAAACTGTGTCCTCATTATTGGCTCTTTGTTCCTTTTTGTATAGAAATGTTTTGTTTTTTGGTTGTTCGTGTGTAAGCATGCGTGTAATAAAAATAGATATACAATGTCATGAACATTTGATTTTTGTTGTTTTTGGTTTTGTTTTAATGGGAAGTTATTTAGCTATCCCAGAATTATTAGGCAAATAGAGTTGGTATGGATATACAGAATAAATATACATACCTTGACATATGCACCCACCTCCGGTGGTGCTTCTGCTTCTTGATCTGTTTCAAAGTCAGTCACTTGAAATTCCACTCCAATTAAATCGATCTGGTAACGATGCTTTCGCGAGTAGTTCTGAAGGACTCCAGTGATAAATGATTGCGTGAAATAGAACCCTGAAAGCCAGTAGACGGTGGGTTCGCCCTGGTCAATCCATCTTTGAAAGAATTCCAGCCTGTTGAAATGAGAATTTTTTTTTTACTCTATGCAGCTGTATGATATTTTTAATAGGTGTCACGACGCGACGCTACGTAATAAACTTGTATTTTGAAAGTTTTACTTTTCACCCTTTTGTTGTTTTTTTTTTAAGTAGGTAAATAAGTTTGCTTTTAAGCAATTTTACCAACTGCCTACTTATTTATTTATATATATATATATATATATGTTTTAGTCAAATAGTTTGGAATCTGCTCCGTTTTTGTTGATGGATGATCCGAAATTTAGAAGGCACCTTTTTTTCTGATGACAATAAAATTAACTAAATACCATTCCATATCAGCCATGATGGCTGCCGCTACAAAATGGCGGATTGCGTATTGTTTTCTCTACTTCTTTAATATGGGTATTGTATGAAATGACTTGATTAGAAGAATAGAGTTCTTTATGAAAAAATGGAAACGCACTACATTGCCAATAAAATGGCAGGTTCATTTTTCTTTGCTAGATTTCTTCAATATGGGTGTCAACTTGACTAATAGAATAAATTAAACTGTGAAAAAAAAAAAAAAATTGGAAACCCAATATGGCCGCCAGCAAGATGGCAGTTTTTGCAATCGTCACGTCGTATGCGGCTTGGATCGCATACGATCGAGTTTGGTTTTCAGTTCAAGACATTCGACATTGCGATGTCAAAACAAACGAAATGTTTTGCATACACCCTTTACAATCATCCCTTGCGATGTACGATTATCGGTAAAATAATTGTATCGTGTATTCCCCGCTTTACTCTTCACCAGGTTTGTCAGATGTGAAATACAGAAAAAAATGTACCCAACTTTGTGCTGAATTTGAAATTACTCATTTTCGAAAAAAATGGTGGTTGATTTGTTTTTTTGCTTTCTGTTTTTGCTTTTTCAGACAAGTCTGCACCATGTCATAACTTTTCTAACCTTTTTCACTGCTTCTGTGCTGTGGTGTCTTGATCTTCAAAATTGTCCATGAACACTGCTTATTTAAAGAATTTATCTTCTTTGTTGGTTGAAGTCACATTTACTGTAAATTATCTACCAATTGTTATTGCTAGTGAACTTTTTCATAAATTTTCGATTTTTATTTTACTTTTGACGATTCCGATTTTTAATACTTCACAAACCTGCTTTTCACTTCAACTTAATTATGTGTTAAATGGGTTGGATATGCGTTGGCAATTAAAAGCCCATAAGATGGGCGTCAGAACTGCTAGCTTTCGTTTTTGCTTCACTATGGGAGAAGCATGTATAGTGAAAGTGCAAGTCGATAGCTCCATAGTGGATCGCAGAGTTGTAGATAGTAAACGAATAAGTAAATTAAGGAAACTTATTCATAATGGATCTTATATTGGTCTGAGTGTTTTAGTTGTTTTTTTAACAGTTATTTAAACCTTTCAATACTATGAACTTCCTCTCCTAAGAATGAGGATTCTGGCAAAGTTTTTTGTCCCACTTCGATGACTGTGTGGTGCTAGAGTGGCATAAGACAAAGCGTTGTACGTTGTTAACGTTTTCCCCTTCAAGATCAATTTAAAGCCGTAGAGCTTCCAGCAAAATTTCATAAAAGGCTCGCTGAAAGAAAAATGTTTTCCTTACTTACTAACGTGGGTATTAAAATTCGGGGTGAACCTGGGCCTCAACCAACATCCTCTCGCTCGCCCGAAATCGAAGACGTTACGATTTCGGGCGAGCTCTCTCCAGTTTTGCACTCTTTGTCGGTTGAGGTCTTCCCTTCCACGATTTCCCTGCAATGTGCTTTTGAAAACCCGACGAGCCGGAGCGATTGGGTCCATCTGCTCTACATGGCCCAACCATCGTAGCCTCGCGATGCCTATACTCTTGCCCATGTCACGGTACAGCTCATACAGCTCGTTGTTGTATCTTCTTCTTCACACATTGTCCTCGCATACGGGACCAAAGATCATTCGGAGAATTTTTCTTTCGAAACGACCAAGGGTTTTTTCATCCGCTTTCGATAAGGTCCATGACTCCGCGTCGTAAGGCAGGACTGGGATGATTAAGGTCTTATACAGGGTTACATTGGATTTTCTGGAAAGGGTTTTATTTCTCAATTGCCTTCTTAACCCAAAGAGGCAACGGTTGGCAAGAGTTATTCTACGTTTGATCTCCGCACTGATGTTGTTGTCCGTGTCTACAGCGGATCCTAGGTAGATGAAGTCCTGTACTACCTTGCAGTTATGTCTGTCTATTGTGATGATTTGTCCAATTCGTCGATGTTCTGTGTCCTTGTTTGATGACAACATATACTTCGTTTTGCCCTCGTTAACCATCAAACCCATTTTTGCCGCTTCTGTTTCAATACTCGCAAAAGCACCTATGACATCACGCTTTTTCTCTTAATTAAGTCAATATCGTCTGCATAGGCGAGTAATTGTACAGACTTTTGAAAGATTGTTCCTCTGGTGTTGACGATTGAGTTTCTACAATCTTTTCAAGTATGATGTTGAAGAAATCGGATGATAGTTTGTCGCCTTGCCTAAAACCTTTTTCGACATCAAAGGTCTCGGTGAGTTCTTTACCGACCTTGACGGAGCAGCGTGTTCTCCAAAGTCATCTTGCATAGTCATATGAGTTTTGCAGGGATGCCGCAACTAGACATGGCTCTGTACAGCTCGTCGGCCTTGAAATCGATAAAAAGATGGTGAATGTCGATATTTATATTTTTGGTTTTTTTTTTTTTAAGATCTTCCGACATCATATCGCTTCACAGCGTAAGTACGTGCGAGTCTTGATCAAGATATCCTCATTCGTACCTTGGCTAAAACAAGGTAGTGGTCCGAGTCAAAGTTGGCCCCTCGGAAAGTTCGGACATCTCTAACACACTGGAAGAGTGCCTTGCGTCGATCGCAACATGCTCAATTTTGTTGATGGTTGATTGATCTGGCGATCGCCATTTATTAATTTTGAGATGGTAGCGTGTACTACTTACAACAAGATTTAGCTCCGCAGCTAAATCGATTAGCCTCAGTCCGTTTTCGGAGGTTTTGTCATGGATTGTATTCCCAAAGATGTCGTTAAAATCGCCAAGAACGATTTTCACGTCGTGTTTAGGGCACTGCTCTTATGTTTCTTCGAGGAGCTCGTATAAATAGTCTTTGGAATTGTAGTCTTTCTCGTCTGTGGGCCTTGGGTGCATATTAAGCTAATGTTGGCGAACTTAACCCAGATGCGGATTGTGATTATACGCTCGTTTTCTGGTTTTAGCTTATAACCTTATCCCTGAGTCTAGCACAAACGACAAATCCGCAACCCAATAAGCGATGTTTAGCAGTCATCATATTTGGTGGATGGCACAGTTTTTCGTCTTCTACGCCCAACCCCCAACCTGGAGGGCCAGATTCTTTTAGTTTCTCCTTGGATATAAAGTGTCGGTATCAGTACCCCGTTGTAGGGTTGTGAGAGCTGCTGTTGGTTCAACAGGAGCTCATCTACCACCATCTCTACTCAATACCCTGTTGTAGTATTGAAAGACCTTTTAAGCCAAATATGTCAGAGTAGCTCAGTCAGGGGTTTCTGCTTTGTTGACTGCTGATGTCCATCGTTGATTTTGTGAGTCGAATTCATCCGCTGAAACATACCTACGCTAAAAGCTCTGGTAGACCACTGAAGTTCGGGCAGTCAGTAATTACTCGAAGAGCATTATAGTGTTGATCTATTTATTCTTCGGTCCTTTGTCAACACTCGCACTTACTAGTTTAGTAGGTCCTCTCCGGGTGGAGCATCCCAGTTCCCAGTGGTTTTACCGCATGGAGGTATAACTAGTAAGCATAAATTGGCGTTTACTATACCGCCAAGCTGACACCAATCAGAGCCAAATAGTACACGCACAAAAATTAGTTATGCTTCTGTATTACTATTATGTAAGTTTAGAATTAAAGCTTATGGTTTGCCCATATGAAACTCTAACTTTATTTATTTAGTTTCGTGTTCAATGTCTTTTCTGTTTGACTACTATGTGAACTTTCTTTAGTCTTTCTCAAATTAAAAGGGACAAACTGCATAGTTTCCTAACCTGTCTTCAAAACTTAGATACTTCAATAACTGTATAAGTTTATTTATGCTAAAACATACTTTTTTTCTTACCTTGCCAAGAAATCATTTACATAGCTCCCCAGTGGTTTGAGCGATGGATAGCTCTTCGACAAACATGCTTGTGGCAACTTTCCCACTATCAACGATGCATGAACCCGCTCCAGTTCTGGAATCATAGCAATTTGTCCTTGTACCGCTTTTTGTACATTGTTCAGACTTTTCCTCAGATAATCCAAAAGTCGATTAAACCTGTGACAAGTTCATTGAAAACAAAAACCATAAATGAAAAATTCTTTTTTATTAAGTAAATAAAATGAAAAAGAAGCAAATCACTCAACCATCCAGCACTCTATCCGAAATAAACAAACAGAATAAGCTGAGACACGACTCTGTCGTTATTCGTCTAGGATTATCCTAGCCGCATTATTTGCCATTTTTATTTCTCGTGTCTTCAAAACACAATGCAGCGAGAAAGAGAAGTACAAGTTCCTAACGTTCGTACTGAAACTACTGACACGTTTTTGCAAGAATCATTGTTTGCTTCGGTTTATTGAAAAGGAAGATACACAACACAACAACCAAACAAAAGAAAAACAGAGAAGACTCCTTCGATAAAAAACCAAAAGCAAAAAAAAATTACCAGAACATCCTTATTTACCTTATGAGCTCCTGGCGTAGAACTGTATTCATGGAATTCGTATAAACAACAGGATATTTGCGGGAAACCTCTTCAATAACGTAGGGTTGCGGTAAACGGCTTAGGATCTCCTTACATACATGGTATGCCGGATCTTCAGCCATATCTGTGGCCGACGATGCTCTCGTCGATGCCAACAGTTCTGTTTGTGTCAGAAGGACCCCCTGAAGAAGCTGTTTTGTTCCAATTTGTTCCCCAATAAAAAATGATGATGGTTGGTGGGGTAAAGTTGGTAGTTGTAAGATTGAAATTCAGGATACACGTGTTTGTTATTGAATCGAGATGGAAACAGTAGGAGCATCCATAGAAAGCAGCAGAAAAAAATAGAAAAAAAGAAGAAAAAATCTAGAATTGTATTTTTCCTTATCCGTTTGACGTGGGAACGACAACTAACAATGGATTTTCAGGCAAATTTTGTCAGAGAGGAAGATTTCTGTTGCCCAAATTCATGAAATCTTTTCGTACTTTTTCCTATTGTGCCCCAGCCCCTTCCAATCTGGCAAAATTTCACCTCGATTTATTCAAAACCAAGCTGTTCTGTGAAAATTTGCTTACACTATTCGTTTCCTTATTATTGCGATTTATATCAGCGTTTTCGTGTAAACCGAAAACTTCCGGATGCGGGCTAAGTGGAAAGCTCGAGATATAGTCGACATTCAAGATACGAACGGGATTTTCCGGTATGCAATAGTCACCGGATTGTGATAGGGGATAACTGTTTTTAGTGGAAACAAAAATATAGAAAGAAATACTATTAGTTGTGGGTATCCTTTTTAGAGTACAAATTGGCGGATTTACTTGTCGATTTCGATGGCATCGGGATTGTAAATTTTATTCAATAGGGAAAGGATTAGACGGCGATCTTTGTCATCGGTGACACGACCGCCATAGTTGCATTCTCCCGTTAAGTAGATGTGTCCTTGGAATGGGATGCTGTCGGATTGCTTTAAAAACATTTTTAGCTGCAACAGGGATATTCTGTGGAGAAAAGAAAAAAAAAAAACGAAAATAAGAAAAAGAATTGAAAGCAAATGTGTTGTTTGTTGTGCTATTAGTGTTGGATAAATTATGTGACAGGATAAAAGGAGATTGATTTATTTGTTACAGGGTTGAATTTTATTTATTTATGTGAGGATACGCCTCAGTGGCTATGTGGCAAAGTCGATAGTAAGCAGATTTCTTAATACCCCTTATATGGTGTAGAATGTAGATGCTTTATCTGGTGAGAGTGCTTGTTTTCGGGTTTGGTGTCTACTGTCCAGTAAAGACAAAAGAGTCAGTGACAGGAGACATCAGATTGGAAAGACAAATGGGAAGGAACTGTTCGTAAACAGGATAAACATATTAAGATGTTGGCATCTATTTAGATAAACTAATACAAACATAGAAGTCAGTATATGAGTAGCTAGTTATGAAAACATGGTTTTCATAAACATTTTAGCTCATTTGGGACATTAAGCACTTCTACTAGTTGCTCTTCTTTATAAATATTCATGAAAACAGTCAAGAAACAAAACTAAGTGTTCAAAGAAGACCCCACTTCCTTGGTTTTATTATTCATTCAAAAACTTTATTGCTTTTGTAAGTTTATCCCAAGTTAGTGTCGAAAGTATGTGGAGACAATTGCCGGTCTCCAACCATGTTCTCCTCAACCAGAGTTCAGTACAATTGTGTTCAACTTATAGGTATATCTAGTCAATTAATTTACTGGAAACCAAAATCTCAGAGTTTCGAAACCAATAACCAATTATGGAAATTGCTTGGTAAATAGTTTGGTATAAATAATCTTAAGGGGTTATACCTATGTGAAGGCTTGAAAACAAGGAGTTTTTCATGATTTTTTTTTTAGAGATTTTGCGGAAAAGGTAATGCAGATAAATTACTAATAGGTAGGGCAGCTCTATGAAAGTAAAAAATAATTTTTTATTTGAAATTTATAACAAAATGGCGACTGTAGAATATGATACGTTAACTAGTATTTTAAAAAGATGTTCCTCGGCGGGACATATTACGCAGTCGCCATACACAATATGGCGACCGTTTAAACAAAAATTTTAACTGTTTACAACTTTTTTAAAAAATTTAATCACTTTAATCTTGTCTACTTCGCTTGATAATCATCTCAAAAAATTACTATCAAAACCTTAAGTCAGTCGGATAAGAACATTGTCATTTGGCACAATGGATTAATAAGAAACCGAGAAACTATTGTGAATGAAGCACTAGTCAGCTGAACACAGACTAAGGGATTAACTTCACAAGTCCATAATCTCAAAGTTTCTTCATTGAAGGTTTTACAGTGCTTGATGCACTCTTCCCGGTGGGTTCCATCCAAACAAAATACTTACAACCAATGCAGAAAAAAATGCTTCAAACTGAAGCTATTTCCAACATTTCTTGCTGGAGATGAATACCAACAGACTTCTGTTTGAAAAATCCGCCTTAGATGCCGTCACAGCTCACAGGGGCAAAATCAGAAACAATTACTAACCTTTAGTAGTTGAAACAAAATTGGAAACAACCGCGTAAGTTGATGGAGTTCCTCCAGTCGACAAATCAGCCACTCTTGTTCTTGCTGATAGCAAAAAAGAATTGTGAGGCCGTGCCGTTGGAGAAGTTGTCATGTTCCAAAACAAATAATCTAACCTCAGTTACTCAATCGAATTAAAATGTTTCAATCTAATTGAAATTGCTCCTGTTCTTGAGACAGTTCTTCTTGACAAAAATGGTTAATACCAAATGGTCTTGAAGGGGTTGCACGTAGTGCCGATGATATCGATAGTAAACATTTTATTACTAAGTAGATCAAATTAGCACTTCAATTGAAAAAGTTGCTCCAGTTAGTAAAACAGTTGCTTTTGATGATGTTGAAAGGGAAAGGACCATGAAGAGACAAGGGTTCGTTGTGAATGAAGTAAGAAAAAAATACTCAAAACTGGCTGACAATCATCAATCGTGTTGAAGAAGTTACTCTAGTTGCTGAATCAGTTTATCACGTATTTGCGGCATAAAGATAGAGATAATTGAAGACAACCGATCTTAGATAAGTTATCATATCTATAGAACGAATAATGAAGTCCAGAATCAGCTGTAGAAGTCAACACTTCATTTCAAGAAATTTCTTCAGGTGTTCTTGCTGATGATGGAAACCGTGTGATGGAATCTCCACAAAGATGTTCCGTCACACCGGTTATCAGGATTCAAAAGCAATCAGCATAAAATACATATAAGAGCAAGTAAAACCTTCCAACAGTTCATTCTATGGCCAGTTGAAGCAGTTTCACCGGAAATGAATCGGCTGTTCTTTTTGATGATCGATACTGATTAAACTTCACAAAGAAGTTCCATTACACGCATCATTGTAATTGGTAAAAAATCAACGAGGAATACCTACTGGAGAAGCCAGTTGCTGCGAAATAGCAAGTAATACCTTCCGCTATATGATTCAATAGCTTGTAGAATTCGATAATCCAATTGAACATGTTGCACAGTTCGCCTATTTCATCAAATTAAAAGTTAAAGCCAAAAATTTGTACTTATAGCTTGCAGCTGCAAATTTGTATTCCAGTTTTTTTTTTTCACCAACTACAAGCTTTTTATTCACATACTTCTGATCAAGGCGGACAACATTTTACAAAAAAATATTGTAGATCACAAGTGTTCAAACTTCTTATTGCACCCGAATTAAGGCTAACTTTTAAAATTCAACTGATTTTTCACAATATTGTGAAACGTTGTGCTATAAGCATATGAATCAAATAAATTAAGAGGGTGGTGTAACAAGAGCGTGGAGCCTTGGGGCATAGCGCATTTCTCAGAATCTTACCTTGTTAGGGAAAAGAAGGAATCTACAATTTTTTGCCGATTCTTAACAGCTGATCGAGAACGCGCTTTTCGTTACATGAAATTACTATCGGAGAAATTGCGAATTCCTCGTTGAAAACTATTTTTTGTCTTTGATATTTCTGGGATTGGATTCTTGAAACTCCTACGTAATAGGCAGACACGCTAAACATTACTTCTCGAGCACCACTATAAACGAATAAAACATTGTTAAAGTACCATCGATTTGGTTGCTATCGTTGGTGCTATGCTTTCGTTGGAAAGACGTCTTTTTAAAAAACATAATGGAAGTAAAGCGCGTAAACGATAGCCTGCGGAATATTCTTACAAAATGACAAATTTTGTGGATTTGTTTTCTATCGTCAAATAAAAATTCACAAGTATGTTTAATTTTAACAAGTTTGTCACTTGTAAATTTCTAGTTTCATTTTGTGTTTTTGAAACTGAAAGGGAAATATTCCCACAAAAGAGATACAGCACTTCTTGCAGATGTTGCATCTTGCATGTACCGGACAAATACCGCAACAGTTTGCAATGTCTCACGCCAGTCGTTATGATAACCAATATTATCAACAACAAATGTCTATCCAAGTTATCGTTAATACCGGTTCTGTTAAGGACGTTTCTTCAGTCCCCGAGTCAGTTATTCTTAGCCCGAAATTTTTTAATTTTGCCATTCGAATAAAAGTGAGTTTAGGGCTCGCGGTGAATGAAATAAAAAAATAATAAATACGGTGGCACAACAAAGCGAAGAATCCCAGAGCCTAACACATTCTCTCAACTCTGTCAAGGAATGAAAGTGAATTACAACTTTTTGTCGATTCTAAACGGCTTATCAAGAAAGCCTATTTCATGGTATGAAATTACTATGGGAAAAATTTTCAATTCCTCGCGAAAAAAAAAAAAATTTGTTTTCTTTGATGTTTCCGGACAGACATGGTTACCATTTCGCTACGGCCACCTTGCGGTCGATAGTAGAACTGAAATTGAATTTAAATCAACCATAAACTTGAAGGAGTGGTTTGTTCAACACAGAAAACAAATATCACTACCTTTTCTTGTGGAAATCATAAATGTTGGTTCGTGGTTGGTAGTATAATATGCTTTGGGTATTTTAATGAGAAATCAAATCACGTTTGATAATAGGACCATAAATCTTATTCATGCTTAAAAGAAATTTTGAACAAAACTTTGCCAAAAAAACGAAAAAAAATATTGTTTTCCCAAAGTTAACAGAAGAAGATTAATCTAAGATTTGGTAAAAAAATTTGGGTTTTCCAAGAAAGTCTACGTGGAATGTCAATGACAACTTGAACAATTTTCACAGTGCTTCCTGAACAACCAATGTAAGACCAGTGAATGCAATCAAAAGTTTATTTTATGAATACATTACATTTAAAAATCTTATGAGATGTTTAATATTCATTTGCCTTTCATCCTGTCCCAAACATTTCCACTTTATAATATTCAGTCAAGCGTGTGTGTTCTTTTTAAGTTTTATTGAAACTTTTTATACTCACTTTAAATCGGATTCATTGAATTCATATGGTATGTTCCATCCCAATGGTCCGAATTCCCTTCTCTCCTGAACGATAGCATGAAAGAATACCAACGCAAATACACCTCTTAGCCAGCATTTTCTGGCCGCTGGTTTGGCACTGAATGCCTTGGAAAAAAATGTATCCCGAACCAGGGGATCCGAATTGAATGATCTCATCATATTCATTTTTAATCCCTTGGGTGGTTCGTTTGTCATCTTAACTGAATTTTGCAACACAGACACCGGAAACACATCACTGGGATACGAAGTGCACCACAAACGATAGTCTGGATGTGCTGACTCAGCGAGAGCTCCATCGTTGCATATCCTCTCAAGCTCACCCATCCAACTTACAGCTACGTGACAGTTTTGCAAAACAATCCAATGACCATGGCGGTTGGCTTCCAATATCATTTTCTCTGCCCTGGGTCCCTGGCCTTGACCCAGTGAAATAGTTTTTGTCCTGGTCAAGTAGAAAATTTACACAAAAACAACAAAAAAGAAACAAAAAAGGAAGGAAATGAAGAGGAAGTTGGAGGGGTAGGATAGAAAGGAAATCGTTATGAAATTTGTTATATTGGATAAAGTCGTTGCCATATTGGGACATTTATGACACACAATTAACTTACTTGTCATACATGTTCCGTTGCTTCGCATACATAAACAAGCTGGCCATTGGATCCGACCCGGGAGACAATAAAAACACCAATGGTATCGTGGGAGAACTGTCAGCAAATGATGAATGCAGGTCAAAGGGTGGTGGTTCGACAAATGACTGATCCATATTTCGTGTTATGAAATCCTGTATCAGAATAATTGGATAAAGCGGAAGGAGATTGTACCACAAAAAAATGAAAAAAAAAATCAACTAATAGGAAAATATAAAATTACCACCGTATGTGTTGTTGTTAAATCATAAATATTGTTTTTGTTCGGAAATTGTGTACAAAGTCATACGGTTCATTACTCACTCGGATGGCGGGTACGATTTTATCAGGCCTTATGCACTTCAATAGAATTAAACTAATCAATTGTCCAGCGTTGTGGTACGGCTCGGGGAATGTAGCCGATTCCGGTGATGATAAATCATAAAAACGCTTCCATTCATCAATTTTGATGGTAAAATGCTGATGAAGTTGACTTAGTCTGGTGGAAAGAATTGAGTGCGATAAGTTAGCGTTTGATCGTTGAAGTGTAATGGTTATGGTGTGCTCCTGAAAGGATATCCGGCAGTTATGGCTGCAGGATGTTATGTGTCTATATTTTTTTCCTAATCAGAGAAGAATTGTGTTGATGGACTTAGGCAGTTGAAAAATAAACACGTTTTGTAAACAAAAACAAAATTCTTTTGCTGATGAGTTGTGGTGGAACTTTTTGCGTAGAATTTTGATTAAAAAAATGTGCTATACTTCAAAGACTCTGGTTGATGGACACGTGGAAAATGTAATCAAATTACTTTCGTGGATGCACACAGAAAATAAATCAGGTTGAATTTTCTTTGTTCATTATTCTTCTACATATACTTTCTCTTTCAAATAATAAAAAAAATTGCGTTTTTTCACTCCAAATTCATAGGAGGAAAGTGATGAAACTCCGTCCATTTCTTTTTTTTGAAAAATCATCTGTTAAAATATTTTTACACGCGTTTGACCAGCCTCATAGGTGGCGCATCATAGCGGGAAGCCTCGAGGACTAGCGCATCTCTCAAGCATGCCTTGTTCCGAACGACTTGTCGGGAAAGCATTTTCCAAGGCAACGAATTTACTGAAGGATGACTTGCCAATTCATCGTAACAGGTGATATTTGGAAAAAAAAAATTGTTTTTGGTTTTTGTTGGGATTCGAACTACAAACCTCCAGGTAACAGGCAGACATGCTAGCCATTACGTCACGGGCACCATCCTCAAATTCAACTAAAAACACCGCGCTTAGGCGCTGTGTTCTGTATTCGTATTGTGTACTAGATATGTTGTCGCCGTATATTTTGAAAGTAATCATTTTAAGCTGTTTTCAAAATCTTCATCTTTTTCCTAAAATGACTTTGCTAAAAAGCTACTGAGGGCAGCTTTACGCTATACAGTTTATCGTTTTCAAGATTAAAGTTTTGAGAAATTCTAAACTTCAACGTTAACTTAATGACAATTTGTTGAAAGTAGAGTTTATTGCCATTGAGCTTTGAAATAATCATTTCTTAAATGCTAAAATCATAGTGATTACTACAGCTTTGTTAAGAGTACCAGAACCTTCTAATGAGAACGACATTGTTGCTACTACGTTATTACGACTACGGGTCCTGATTGCTATGGTGTTGTGGTGATTACGCGTTGTTGGCCAGTTCGGGGCAACCTCTTGCGATAGTGTTGCCGCTTTATGAGAAAATTTTCTCTCTTAGTATATACTTTTATTATAACGTCATAAGTCAGTGCGATTGAAACTACGACAGTTTTCTGTGCCAAACCGACGGAGTGGTCATAAAATTAAGACTGCTCGATTAGGATTATGACAGAGTGTTTGCGATTTCACACAGTATTTACTACAAAACTGTCGCGACAACATCAGAGTTTTCGTGGTTATAACGCTTTCTGTAAAGATGAAATGGCCAGTATAGCGAGCCTCTTGCCGCTCTCTATTGCAATAAAACAGTGGCAATTGAAACAGGTAGTCGCGAGGACGACAGTGAGCGTTGCAACGACTACGACAGCGCATTTGAATTACGATATGACATCTTAGATGTATTGGCGTTTGAGAATTTGCGATTACGCGACTACAACAAGGGGGTCGTGGTTACGACAGCAATATCATAGCTACGATAGCGAATGCCACTTGCCAAAGAAATATGTGTCCAAAAATTAAAATAAAAATGACCAACCATAGCTTAAAATGACCAAAATAATGGTTGATTCCGATGAAGAAAGAAAATGGATGGAAAGCGCTCGTTTGAGGAAATATGGAAATGTCATGATTGGTTCAGAGTTTGTGCCAAAAGTTTGAAAAAAATCATGCAAAGGTGGAAAACCAAAAACCAACCCCGTAAAAACAAGCAAGTAAAGTAGGGTAAGGAAGAACCACAGTCTCTTCAGAGAATCTGGAAATACTTAGACAATGATCAGGAACACCATACTCTAGAACTAGAAGAAGTTAGAGTTGCCAAGCTCGTATGTTGACTAAAATCAAATAAAACTGTAGTTGCACACGGCCTCGACAAAATTTTCAAAGCAGCTAGAGATTTTCTTTAAAAGAGAATGTTCCAGCTGCATGATTTAGTCGGAATAAGTAATATTCAATGAATGGAAAACTTTACAACTGCACCAGTTATAGAGGAATACGCCTCCCTAACTTCGCATCTCTTGTCTTGTCTATACTAACATGAACATGTTAAAACCCCCCACGTCAACATATTCTTACAGTACATAGGAGATCTTGGAGAAAACCCGCGTGTGACAGTATTGCCAGAAACAAGCTGTACAGCGTCATGCCTAGAATCTAGGTTTATGGTTTAAAAAAATCAATCACGGTGTCATTTGAAATCACTGTTTATTACCTGAACTTCTCCCCAGCAATAATCTAGTTTTATTTCATGGCGAGTTGATGGCAAGCCCAGAGCTAAAAAAAACGCCCAACTTGGTATTCACGGTAAGTTGAGGTTTTTCAAAAGGAGGCATTGTGGCTATCTCAGAGCAATCCCTACGCTTGAACGAACGAACTTTTTAATGTCCTTTTTACATCATAAGAGAACTGCTTCATGTATAGATTTCATTTTTGAGAACCTTAAACCTCAAGTGTTTTTTTTTATTTCATTCCGTTAAAAAATAACCAAACGGAATAAAAAATGACCATGTGACCAAGCAAAAAAAAAAAAAGAATTACCAGATTTTGTCATAAATTGACCAAACTGCAACCGCGTTGCGACTACAATACAGCGGTCGGGAGAACACATATTTTTTCGTTCACTTACCTTAACGATTGGTTTTTGACTAAGTTTTGATAACCAATTGAACTGTATTTTGATTTTGAGTGGCGTCACAAAAGCATATAAAAAAATCTTTAAACTGAAAGCTAATAATTTTTAAACGAGGGAAATTCTTGCAAAGTTGTATCATTCATAGAACTTTCAGCGCCTACCTTTCTTACCTAAATAAAAAATAAATAAATAAATAAAAAGGGTGGCACAACAGAGCGAGAAGCCCCTGGGCCTAGCGCATTTCTCACAACCATGCCTTGTGAGAGAATCGAGGGGACCTACAATTTTCTGCCACCTTAATACTTCCATTCTATAGAAGCTTCACAGTAAAGTTCAATGTTTTCATCAATATCAAACGCCTTGTTCGCATAGTATTTTTGTACAGTACAGATTTTTGAAATCACAATGAAGCCAAATTACATTGAGCTATTCAATCCATTTTTCCATTCGTATGATAGGAAAGACTAGGAGAATTATTTTAGAGAGCACAAGAAAGTCAACAACAAATCGGTGCCGTGAAATAAGGCCAAGTGAAATAAGGCCAAATGGAGGGATTTGGCCTTATGTCGCTTTTAAAAAGTGAAATAAAGCCAAATTTTAACGTTTGGCATTATTACACTTTGCTGAAGTGAAATAATGCCAAACAGATTAACTCATTCAAAGGGAAATAAGGCCAAATGCTTTAATTTGGCCTTAGTTCGCTTTGCGAAAGTGAAATAAGGCCAAATCAACTTGAAACCGGAGAAAAAGTCAAATTGCTTTTTTTTTTTGTATATGAATTGCTTTCCCATTGCATTACAGATCTGGTAGGCAAAGTATAAAATTTTTGGTTTTTAGAAACGGGTCTTTCCGTTAGATAAAGTGAGCTAATAAAAGAAAAAAATTCTCGCGAACTTTTTGCTATTATTATTTTTTCAGTAAGGAAAACTAAATACATTAAATTAAATAGGCGAGTGTATAATGTTTAATGTATTTAGTTTTCCTTACTGAAAAAATAATAATAGCAAAAAATTCGCGCGAATTTTTTGCTATTATTTTTTTTTTCAGTAAGGAAAACTAAATACATTAAACATTATACACTCGCCTATTTAGTTTAATGTATTTAAATTTCCTTACTATAACTATATAAAAAATAATAACCCGATTCCGTGCCCAATTTGTAGGCAAATTGTTGAAAACAGCACAAAAATCTTATGTTAGTTCTATACATTTACTATACTGATTTGCAAATTTATGTACAAACTTTAACTGTTGCTTATACATATCTACATTTAAAATAAAAAGATCTTTGACTTAAATATGTTCTCTTCAATCATTTCAAAAATTTAAGAATGTTTTTTAGTTCATTTTGGGTAATCTAGGCAATCGAAAGCGAAATAATGCCAAATTGGCCTTATTTCACTTCAGCAAAGTGTAATAATGCCAAACGTTAAAATTTGGCCTTATTTCACTTTAAGAAAGCGAAATAAGGCCAAATCTCTCCATTTGGCCTTATTTCACTTGGCCTTATTTCACGGCACCCAACAAATCATTGAGATGAAAACGGACTCTTGAGTATTCCTAAGCTAGTCCTGAAATTTGTGATTGGATTTCCATCCAATTTCATTTTTCTCAAAAGAGTTTTTGAAGTTGAAGAGAAAACTGAAAAGTACAAATTCTAATCTATTTCGGTCACCACTTAACACAAAATAATACAAAATTGCCCGAGGAATGGCACATACGCATAAAAACGTTTTCACATTATTTGAATTGAATAAAGTTTTTGAATATAGAATGAAAGGCTCACGATATTAATTTATAACCAACTTATATTAATAGTTAAGAAAAGTTTCGGAACCTGCAAAAAAGACGGACCACCAGATATCTTAAACTAGAAAAATTCCTAACTCGGCTGCTGATACAAACCAGACAACTGAAGAACCACGACGACACAATTTCAGTAAAACGCAACTGTCTTCAAAATAGCCGCCCAAAAACCGAGAAATTCATATTTTTTCGAGAAAGTTTACTAACGATGCTCGACGACAGCTTCTTTTGTATGACGACAAACATTTTCCAAGGGTACATTGTGTTTGTGACATCAATTTCTATAAACCGAAGCTAACTGAACGGAAATACCCAACATCAACATCAAAGAAACTTCTTAGTTCTTAAGAACTAGATGGCTCACGATTATCTTCAAGCTTAAAGGAGGTGGTAGTCTGCCTAAGCTATGGAGGGAATGCTATCGTCTACCAATGTTCGAAGGGAAGGAAAGTTGATTTCTCATACTTTGAAGGAGTCATCAAAAGCGAGGATCCTACACCCCTGTAAGAAGCACTTAATTTATGGGTAGAAGTTTTGGAAACCACTAGATACCAAATCAGTTAAAAAAAGATTGAGTACTTGTGTTACATTTTCAGATCCGGAAACGTCTATTGCAGACAGTAGTGTCCGACCGAAGGTCGCTTTCTAGCCGAAGCCGAATATTCGGCTTAACATCAACCTTCGGCCGAAGCCGAAGCCGAGGCCGAGGCCGAAGCTTCAATAACTAAAAGAAATTTCCTTTCAGATTGACTAAAAATGAAAAAATTTGGATTTTTTTTTCTAGAACAGGTGCGTTTGTCAAAGCCCTGGGGTCGCCCTAGGTTTTTGTTGGGGCGAGTTGAGGGCGGTATTTTTATTCAAATGGCGGGAGTGTGTGTTGATTTTGAGTTTAGTGTTATTTGAGGACTGGAAAACCCAGGTTTTTTGGACATCTTATAAGGCTGTCAAGGAAACATGTGTTAACTTTGGGGTAAAGTTGAACGCACGAACCAAATGTATGCATATGCGGTAACCAAATTAATGGGGAAAATTAAATTGACTTTTCAAAAGTAAAAACAAATTAAACTAGTCACAATATTAACATTTTCTTGAAGTTAAGGAACAGAACAACAAATAAGTCAACACGATTCTAAGCCTACCACGACGCACGTCCACCAATAACTAAACTTTCGGCTTCGGCCTATTTTGGCCGAAGCCGAAGGTTAAGCCGATTTTTTTTTTTTTTAGCCGAATGTGGCCAAAGCCGAAGCTTCGGTCGGACACTAGCAGACATTAATTTGAATGGAAACGTACTTCCCACGTGTGAAAGTTTAAATATCTACAATCAATGGTGAACTTACGAAGAGTAGGTGTAGAGCGGGTCGAGTAGAGAGAAAACTGTCCTATTTTCTGCGATAGAAAAATTTCCTTTGATATGAAGGGAGGACTCTATACTGCGGTTGCAAGTCCAGCATTCATCTGAGGTAAACAATTTTGGACAGTGTACAAAAAGTATGAAAGTAAGCAAGAAAGCAGATGAAGATGTTCCGTATGGCAGCAGGAGCAACAAAGCTTGGTCGTACTTGGAGTAATAAGTTCTGAAGAAACTCTCACGTCAAAAATACCAAAAATGGAAAAAAAAAATAGAGCACTACCGGTTCAGTTGGTAGTGTCAGATTTAAAGGAGTGATCCTAGGAACCCCACATCAAAAATACAATATCCATACATTGTCCAGCCACTATTGCAAGAAACATAAAAATAGCGGAACTAGGGCATGTAACACAAAGCTACAAATCTAAAAGTCAAAAACCACTTGTGGGACTATGTCCATCACACTTGGAGAAGAGCAAACAAAATGGAATCTTTGTGTGACAGAAGTTTTTAACATTTATCAAAATTAAGTTGTATTACAAGTTCTAATAGGTTTGTGTTAGAGGCCCTAAATCTGCATTTGGTTGGCCACAGACATGGAACAAACCAAAACCGGGATGCTGATGAACTCTGAAGTCATGGTCAAGGTGGCGTACCCCACCAGCGGATCACTAGTTTGAAACAGTAAAGTGGGAGAGCTGTAGTCCCTTCGAGATCAGGAAGCTTTTAACTCTGGAAGAGGAAGAATAAATAAACTAGGTTTAAGGAGTCAACAAATAATGGGAGAAAATATTTGGTATTGACCCATATTCCGAATTAAAGTAGAAGGAAATAAATTGAAGTCAATTATAAGTGAGCGACGCTTTGTAAATTCAATTCAGTTTAAAAATTTAAATAAATCGGAATCGTATAATCTACTCAAATTGCATGCGAACTCCTTGAAGGATCACCAATGGAGACATCGTTCAAGGCGAAACATTGGAGAGCTCAATTGTACGTCCTCAACAGCATTATATATGAAAAGCAAGAATCTTAAACCTGTGCTATCTTACTGTGTAGCGATACTCTAATAAATAAACAAAAATCATAGATTTCAAGCAAAGAGTAGCAATCCCTTTTATTACTCCATTAATATAGATACTGCCCCAGGACGTTCCATTTACAACTATTTCCCAGCTATTTTGAGATGAAAATAATTTTCTCGAGTCCAAACAAAATCAAAACAAAAGTTATTTATGGTTCATTCTGTTCAAGGCAATAAGCTGAGCCTCCTTCTATTATGCACTCTACCTACTTTTGTCTCTCACTCTATGATGGTGGCAATCCTAAAAGCAAAACAAACGATTACACGTAATCCTTGCGTTGGAAAATAATGAAATTTCCACTTGTGTTCTCCCAGTGAAGCCCTGCCTTTTGCAAATAAGAATATAAAAAAGAACTTATACGTCCTAGGTTATTCGCGTAGAAAAATCCCATCAACTTTTCTCCTGTTGTTTACTTTTTTTTTATTTTTTGATTGCCTGCACTGCCGCCATGTGCCTCCTTCCACGGAAAAGACCATTGAAGCATGACTAATATGCTTACCCGTTCAAGTCACTGGCTCGAAAAATCTGCGTCCAAGCTTTATCGGGAAGCCATCCGGGCGCTGGATTAGGTGGAATAGTCTTCAGGCCAACGCCTCCAGTCAAGAAGAACACCAAGTGCGATTTATCTATTTTATCCTGCAAAATATTTTCATTGTGCCAAAGCACAGATTAAAATTATGATTGAAAGCTTATTACAAAGGTCTTGTGAGATTGTGAAACAGTGTTGTTCTGTCGCTCTTAAAGAGGACTAATTATAATTTCCTTGTGCTGCTGCATCGTTTGACGGCGGACAAAGAATTATGACCAACCCAGAAGAAAAAATTAGAGCCAGTTGGCGTTAAGTCAAAATGATACACAGATTGGCGAGAATACTATGCTTCAAAAGGATAATGAAGAATTTGTGTCTACAATCGGAATTGATCTAGAATGAGCTTCAACAAGTGTTAGGTTTAGAAAAATTTTAGTTCATCAAGCTTAGCCAACATGGCGATGAAAGCAGTGCAATTAAAAAAAGTATGATCAAATTTTAATCAAATTTTTAGAAAGTCTGCACAAAACACCAAGTTCCGCAGCTTTATTATTCACTTTCACCCTCTTACCTGTGCAACAAGAATACCGAGGCACATAACCATCGAAATGACGAGTTTATCCTTTTCGAATAGTGACCGACAAACATTCACATAGATGGACTTTGTAAAGAAATCATTCAAATGCTCCAGCCTTTCCTCGAGCGTTTTAGACTTAGGCGCCTTTACAATGGCATTCACAAAGAGATTTAGAAACCAGCCTAAGGAGTACTGATACATGGGATCAATGTTTGCCAATTCACTGATGCAAAAGAATAGGATGGCTGAGTGCCTAGCCACCGGTATGTATTGTTGCCGCGCTGCGTCTATTTCCGTTTCAGTAGCCACTGCGATAATCTGCTTCTCTTGTATTTCCTCTGAAAGGATTTTGCTCGATGATAGGATATTGATGGCGTTCTCATCTTCCAAAACGTTGCCTTCGGATGTCGAAAGCACCTATAGACAAAAAAAAAAAAAAAAGATGTTGGATGTGAATGAAGCAGTTTCGAAAGTTTCTGTTTTCTCCCATTGTTTTTTAAAATTAAGTATTCACCTCGAGGATTTTCGACTCGATGTTGTATAGAGCGTCACGATTCTTTGCAGATTCAATTATAAGTTGTTCCTTCTTCTCTTGTAAATCGGGACGTTCGTGTGCAACGACATTTGCCAGCAGCTGTTCGCGAAGTCCTTGTTCGGTAATCATAAAGTTGAGGATAGTAACCTGAGCATTGTTGTTTGTTTTAATTTTCATGAAAATAGTGTGGGAAGAAAAAAGATTGTGCGTGTATTTTTTGTGTGCTTATTGACATTGGAGTATAAAAGATGTGAGTTATAATTACCATGACCATTGTCTCTGGTGGATAATGCGGATTTCGCAAGCAGGTGGTTATGTACAAGCGGAAGTTTTGATTATACTCGTTCATTTGATCACCGCATTTTATAACAAAACCTCCTTTGTGACGAATCACATTACGTTCGAGAATGGGAGTGAGGTTTGAATCGAGTTTTTCTCCTGAAAAATACAAGATTTTTGAAATGATTATTTCTGAGAAGCTTTTTCAACGAATAGTATTCCAAAATATTTTTTGGATTTAGAGTTTCTTAAACGCACAAATCAAAAGGTTATAAATACTTTTATAATGTAGTAGAACATAGTGCCAGCATTTTTGAAATAGGAGAAAATTTAATAAGAGACACCGATGCACATTGCAGAGTCAGGTAAAGCATTCCACATTTGTTTTTCGAACGTTGGGCTCAAAGTGAAACAAATAAGCATCCCTAGCGACTCGGGTATTGCGGCTAAATTGCTTCAGGGATGGAATGCAGCTGGCTATTTCACAAGAGCACCGTTTGTAGAAAAAGCAATAAAAAAAGTGAGGCAAGTAATGTTTCGACGATGGTGAAGAGAATCAATCAATCCTACATTTAAATCAAAATTTATCAGTCTTAAAGCTCTGTTTTGAACCCTGTCTAGAAGACGAAATGATATTTGAAGGGCACCTGACTAATGAGAATTAAACTCTAGTTTCAGACGAAAAACTTCCTGCATCGTTTAAAAAAACCTAAGCACTTAGCAGCATTTTTGACGACTTCAAATATGTACTCATTCCAATGAAGATAATCGTTTACTCAAACACCAAGAACTGACAGCTTTTCGGTTTGTTGGATACAGGTACCATTAACGGGTAATGGCAATAAAGGAATGACAATTTTTTGAAGCATCGGCTTTTATTTCCCCATGTAATAATGCAGTCAAGGTCAGAATTCAATGTGTTTATCATACGCAACCATTCCAGATCCGCATTCGAAGAGCAAGGACGTGAATTTGAGAACGAATATGAAAAGTTAAATGTTGAGTGACCAGCATAACAATTGAGAGGATTAGAAGTTTCATACCAGATATCGATTATAAAAATAAGGAAGAAGAACAGAGCTCTGAGGCGCCCCAGCATGTATAAAATGGTGACTGAACTGTTGGAAAAATTTGTTTCTAGAAGAAGAGACTCATTGATACCAGATCACGCATTTTCAGAAAGATAGCTTGATGCCAAAATGCTTTAGAAATATCGAGCGCATTAGTCTTACTTTTTCCAAAACATCAGATCACCAAAATGATGGCATCGTCAAAACACCAACGGATGTTTTACTACGATACTGTCTATGACTAAGGGGGAGTCTAGCTGCCCAAAATTTTTAAAATTAAAAAAAAAAATGTATGTACATATAAAGGTAATGAGTAATGCTTTGAAATTTTTTTACACTAATTTTATTTTATTTTTATTCAGTATTTACATACTGAAATTTACTCTATAAGATTCTATCTTACATGGTAATGAATCAATGAATAATCTAATCTTATCTAATCTTATAACTTATTAACTATAGAAAAATAAAATTTCAAACAAAAGAAAATTGTTTTCAACTTAAACAATGGACTTGTTATCTCACTCTCTAAAAAAATTCAACTCACTGGTGAGAGGTGATTTATTTATAGAAATATTAAACGGAAACTATTTGTTTTAGATCCTGCGATAGCTAAGACTGTACAGAATATTTTATTGATTTCAGATCAATCGGTCCAGTAGTTTTTGTTCATACATACCTACTTTTGAAAACAAAAAGCTTTCTTTCTTCAAGATATTTCATGAGTCAATGCTTTATCAATTGGCCGGTAATTGGAAGTAGAGGAAGTTTCGACTTTTTTAGGGACAGGCTGGAAAAATGCTGTTTTCCATCTGCTCGGGAAAAGCCCAAAAGAATTGGATAAATAGAAAAGCTTACCAAGTGAAATAAAAAGCATGTTATTTAATATTATGGCCCAGAATTTAGCTGTTTCATAAAGATAAAGGTTTGTCATTATATTTTAAAAATGATTTCGGGCCTTTGCGACCGCCTCCTATAAATTTGCAGCAGAGACCTGAGAGGTCCAATTTCCGACCACTTTTGCGGCATTTGTCTCCTTATGTCAGCGCCGAATATTGTCTTCAACGGTGTCAATCGTTTGAATGTGTTTGAATGCATTCCTTTTTCAACTTTATGTGTTTTCTTAAAAATCCTAACTAAGTGTGAAAGTAACTATGTCTGTTCGTCTTTCTATGTTACCGTCTCCCGCCCAAGCTACTCAACCGATTTTTATGAAATTTTAAATAGAGATAGTTTAGAACCTGAGGAAGGACATATGCTGTATATGTTATCCCTATACTCCCACGGGAAGGGTATAAGTCACTATTCCACGTGGACAAATTCGCGGGCACAGCTAGTATTACATAATAATCAAAATTATACAAAGCTAACAAGTCGGAAAACGAGAGAGGGGGGGAGAGGTGTTCCCACTAAGGCACCTCTTCTTTCATCCAGACGGCAGCGGAGGAATTCTCTAGATGGAATCAACGGTGGCGTCTACAGGTCCAGTCAGGTTGAACTACTTAGTGAACACCTTATAGGGCTACTACAACATATTTGGAGCTCAGGCCTATAAGGAACGGTTTATCCGGCTCCCCATCTTTGGAGTAATACAAGGATCTGGCCCTTCAGGTTGGGGGTCGTGCTGTCGGGGTGACTTCCCGGCCACGTAAAGAAATTATTAGTTGCGAAGCACCAACAAGCCTCGAATACGGACGGATTTACTGATGATGAACCTAGCAAATGAAAAACGGACAACGAGCTTCGGATCTGTAGACGTGGAATGTTAGGTCCCTTAATAGACCACGTGCAGCCGAACAACTAGCGGAAGCCCTCAACTTGTACAAAGCAGATATTACCGCTATTCAAGAAATGCGATGGGATGGACCAGGTAGACGCAAATTAAAAGAATGCGACATCTACTACGGCGATTGCTACCGAGAACAAAAGCAGCGACTGTTTGGATGTGGATTTGTTGTTGGAACTAGACTCAGGCAAAAAGTCTTGAATTTCAATTATGTGAACGAGCGCATAGCAACAATCCGCATCAAGGCTAAACTCGTCAACATAAGCCTCATTTGCGCACACGCCCCCACAGAGGAAAAGGATGAAGACACCAAAGACATATTCTACGAGCTCCTGGACAAAACATATGAGCAGTGCCCTGGCTATGACATTAAGATTGTTCTAGGAGATTTTAATGCCAAGCTAGGAAGAGAGGATATCTTTGGTGGAATAATCGGAAGATACAGCCTGCACGACAACACCTCCGATAACGGATTCAGGCTGATCGATTTCGCTGCGGGGCGAACTAGCTACCAGATGTAGCTAGTACGCGGTTCCAGCACCTTAATATCAACAGAGGGACATGAAAATCTCCTGATCAATCAACCGTCAACCAGATTGACCACATTGCGATCGACGCACGTCACTTCTCCAGTATAGAGGATGTCCGAGCATTCCGATCCAAGCCAACACAAGGAAATACTGTGAGACAATTCGACGTTGGACGACTACAATCGCAAGAGATCGCCAAGTATTTTTCCGATCGAGTCTCTTACAACCTCTCAAGGAGTCTTATGCCGCCAGCATCAAGTATGGAGAACCAGTGGCAGCACTGCCAATCAGCCATCAGAGATGCCGCCTCTGAAGTGCTGGGTTTCACACGGCCACCACAACGAAACCCCTGGTTTGACGACGAATGCCGGCAGGCACATGCAGCTAAACAGGAAGCATACAAAGCGGCGCTGCACAGAAGGACTAGAACTGCTTTTGAGCTCTACAAGCAGAAGAGGAGAGACGAACACCGGCTTATCAGACGGAAAAAGAGAGAGCATGAGATGCGCGCGATCGAGGAGATAGAAGGGTGCCACAGCAGGAATGAGGTTCGGAAGTTTTACCAGAAGGTAAAAACAACAGCCTCGGGCTACAAGCCCCGAGACGAAGCCTGCAAAGACGATCAAGGGAACATCGTAGTGGAATCGCAGTCTATGCTTAGGATATGGAAAGACCACTTTTCCAAGCTCTATAACGGCGATGATGGACCCAATTCCGCTGTTAGAGAGAGATAGAACCATTCGATTTAGGCGACGTAGACCAAGAATTCCGCCAACCCGACCTGAACAAAGTGTCCAAGCTAAAGTCCAACAAAGCTGCTGGAGCTGATGGCCTCACTGCCGAATTGTTTAAACCGGCCGACGATGACCTGGTCAGGAGTATGCACCAGCTCATTTGCAAAATATGGTCGGCAGAAAGCATGCCCGATGAATGGAACCTCAGCATTGTTTCCCCGATCCTCAAGAAAGGAGACCCTCTCAACTGCGCCAACTACAGAGGTATCAGTCTTCTTAACATCGCATATAAGATCCTCTCTGCCGTATTGTGTGAGCGTCTTAAGCCATTCGTCAACAACCTGATAGGTCCTTATCAGTGCGGCTTTAGACCAGAAAAGTCCACCATAGACCAAATCTTCACACTACGGCAGATCTTGGAAAAAACCCAGGAGCTTCAAATTGATACCCACCACCTTTCGATTTGAAGGCCGCGTATGACAGCATCTATTTAGTTTTAGGCAAGGCGATGCACTGTCATGCGACTTCTTCAACATCGTTCTTGAAAGAATAGTGCAAAACTACCACGTCAACAGAAGAAGCACAATCTTTCAAAGATCCTTCCAATTACTCGGATATGCCGACGATATTGACATAATTGGAAGAACGCAGCGTGATGTCAATGGTGCGTTTATGAGCATTGAGACGGAAGCGAAGAAGATGGGTTTAGTGGTCAATGAGGGCAAGACCAAGTATATGCTGTCATCAAGAAAGGACACCCAACACCGACGTCTTGGACAGAACGTCACGATTGACAGCTATAACTTTGAGGTAGTTAAGGACTTTGTCTACCTAGGCGCCGCTATTAATTCAGACAACGACACCAGCGCTGAAATCAAACGAAGAATAACTCTTGCCAATCGCTGTTTCTTCGGACTAAGAAGGCAATTGAGTAGTAAAGTCCTCTCTCGAGCAACTAAAGTGTCCCTATATAAGACACTTATCATCCCGGTTCTTATATATGGCGCAGAGGCATGGACCTTGTCAAAGGCAGACGAGAACGCTTTAGGATGCTTCGAGAGAAAAATTCTTCGGGTAATTTTTGGTCCCGTCTGCATAGATGGAGAGTGGAGAAGAAGATTCAACGACGAATTGTACGGGCTGTACAGCGACACTGACCTTGTCAAACGAGTCAAGGTCCAGCGACTTAGATGGCTGGGTCATGTAGAGCGAATGGACACCAACGCTCCGGCCCGGAAAGTCTTCGAATCCAATCCCGAGGGACGGCGCAGTAAAGGAAAACCGCGACTCAGGTGGCGCACGCAAGTAGGAGAGGACCACAACCAACTTGGCGTGCAAAACTGGAGGCAGCTAGCTAGGGACCGAGCTGGCTGGAGAAGCATGTTGGTTGAGGCCCTAGTCCGACCCGGACTGTAGCGCCACCTTAAGTAAGTTAGTAAGTAACAAGTCGCAGTACGTTTTGCGAGAAATAAGAGATGTAAGCCGTACATCTCATACATAAAACGTTTATGGTGAATTGTTTATGAAAAAAAAAAACACTAGATCGGAACATTGGTTTTCTGTATTGTCAATACAAATTTCTCCAAAATCTTAAAATGTTTCATTACTTCCAATAGACTTGAAGGCTTTTAAAATAAAAAATATTTCAAATTTTCAGAGAAAATTATCTTATATTCATATCTTTCTTGCATCGTTTTTTAGAAACTCAATTCAAAATTTTCAATGATAATTTAAATAAATAAATAAATAAATAAAAAGATTAATTAAATCTTTAGCATTAAAAACTTTTTTTATAGTTTAATCCTCAAATGATAATTTCGCAAGCAATATTTTCAGCTTCTATGAGGTTTTTTAAGCTGAACATAAGCAAATTTTAATTATTAAAATAAAAAAACCATACAAAAAATAATTTTATTAAAAAATTTCAGTTATATATATTAGAATAAAAAATTCTATATTCCTTGGTTCTGTTAATAAACATAAATGTCTATTTGTGTTCTTCTTATGATCTAACAGTAGCTTCATAAAAGCATCATTTTATTTAGATGAAATGAATCATTGCCGTCCTTAAAAAGCGTTTGTTCATTTATTTCCAAGATGGCAACACTGTAACCATTCTTGTTTCCGAAAACTTTAATGCAACCCTTTTGAAACACATTTAATTTACAATGTCAGCTGGTTTTATGTAAGGCCTCAATGAGATTTGCAGAACTTCCTTTACAAAGGCAAGTTTTCAATGGCTTTTTAGTAGCGGTAGGTAACTCTATCAATTGAAACCTTTTTGCGACTGTCTTATGTTATTTTACTCGATCAAGTAACTGATTTGATTTTTTCACTGCAAGCTACTATCAAACATCTAAGGTGTAGTTTCCTTAAGTCTTTATGAGTTGCTTTTTTTTTTGAAACATCACAGAATAGGTCAAGGAGACTATGAAACTTGAATATCATTGGGGCAAGATAATTCGTACGGCATGACAGAATAAGATAAGTCACTCAGAAGGAGGACATTATACTAACTAATAATAAAGAGTATAGCTAAAAGCACAAAAAAGGACCTCGAGAAATAACGCATTTTCGTGGCCAACAATTTTATCCCGACTCCGAACGACTAAGAACGTCAATGCTTTTGTTCACAGAGGACTTTCTAATTTCTAACAAAAGGTGTGATAATCAAAGAAAATTAATTGTTCGTTTCTGTGATTCGAACCTCGAACTCCCACATTGCAAGCAAACATATTAACCCATACGCCACAGGCACTACTCAGACTTAAATACTGGTCCATTGTGCTACCAGAAAACAACCTTCTTTTGTTAAGGCTTTGCAGATGTTCGCATAGAAACGCCAGAAGACGCTGCAATGATAAGGAGCCTAAGTTATCAGCTCTCATAGTGCAGTCAATGAAGCATTTTAGGTCCGAATTTTTTTTACTGTGAACCGATTTGCATGAAATTTTGGAATTTGGCTCATCTTAACTAACCTTAACTTCAAAAGTGAAAATGATTTGAACACCGCCACCACCCTGGAGGTGGTTGCCACCCCTTTTTTTCAAAATAACCTCGAATATCGATAAACGGCATAATTTTAAGCAAAAAATCAATCATAAAGTTTTTTATTAAGTCCAATACTTTTCGAGTTATTGGCAATTGAAAATTCGCAATTTTTTCACGTTTTTCATCTATTTATTGCAAATATCTCCAAAACTATACGTTTTATCAAAAATTTTATAAAAAACAAAATTGTAGCAGGTAAAACAATGAACAATTTGGTGTTTTATAAAGTATTCTTCGAACAATATTAAGCTAGATATAAAAGATCAAAGCCATTTTTTATTTTGTCTGAAATTTAATTGTCGTGGTCAATGCCAATGGCAGATGCATTTTATGCATTCTAATACAACAAGATGTTTTGTAGTTCTTGCAATAAGCTTTAAAATGAGCACTATTTAAGCTTAGGGTGGCAACCACCCCCAGGGTGGTGGCGGTGTTCAAATTATTTTCACTTTTGAAGTTAAGGGTAAGATGAGTCTAATTCCAAAATTTCATGCAAATCGGTTCACAGTAAAAAAATTTGGAGGCAAGGCCCTATTTTTCGCTTCATTAGTCTGCACTATCACAACGCCTGCGCCGAGATTCGAAATAGAACTCACAGAGTGTAGTTTCACTCCAACCACTAACGTTTAAATGCTTGACAAAAGAAAATTATCTCGTGGGTGTGGCAGTGTCAAAAACCACTAACAGTTTTTTCTGCTAAGATAGCAAAAACGTAGGAGGAACATACGTTTGGCCTGTCTACATCCAATAAAGGTATGTCATCTACGGTTAAGTGTTTTCGACAGATCTAATCGTTGTTTGAAGACCTCACTAAAGACCCCGGCAAACGCTGGTTCAAGTCCTGAAAATGCTGTCTGAAATCCTTGTCTTGCATTGAAAGTTCATCGGCGCGGCGATCTCGTTTCCAGTATTACCGAGATGGCCTGGAACTCAATCGAAACTTAGAATTTAGTCTTCCGAGTTCGTTCAGAGAGCTCCTGCATTCCTGGAGCATTTTCAGAGAAGTTAGAGTGTAAGAGTATAGACTATAGAGTCCTTAGAACAGCATGTCTTTTGCTGCAGACGAAAGTACTTTTCTATACCCAGTTCTTCTTCGCTTTAAGAGAAAACGTATATGTGCCTAGTAAGGCTTCGTAAGTCATCGCTCTATAAAAACACCCAAGCCAGACCCATCATCGGTTTTGGAACTATCCGTGATTATCCGAAAACAATCCTTTCCTAACTTATAGATTCTGGAGAAAACCAATTTAATTTTGACGAGCTTTGAGTCTTGGTTATCGGACAGTAAATCTATTAGACGTGAGTCCAAAATTTATGGAGCTTGCCAGATTCTCAAAACTTCAGTGCAAAATGTGCCAAATACCACTTCTTTTTTAACGGGAAATGGTTTTGAAATAGGTACATAAGTACAAGAATAATATTTGACTACAAGATATGTAGAACTTCTCTATAGGCTACTTCTTCCTTAAAAGTTATGTTCGCAGTTGTTTACTTGTTACTCCTACAAGCAAATCGCATTTGAATTTCGTATTCTCTCAGTACATCATGGGCGGCAGCGGCAAGCGTCATAAAATTCATGGAATGAAACTCTAAGCCACTAACAAAAATATTAAAATTATAATTTATAAAAAAGCTGCATATGCAGCTTATCTTCCAATAGCCCCAACGGTCGTCTGCAAGACTTTTGCATTCCATAAAAACTGTTTAAGCGCCCATCCAAAAATGCCACTTATGCCCTCCTTATACCCATCATTGGTAGAAGCCGTAGCAACTTCCTTATTAACCTCAAAGTAGACAAGTTGTGAAAAAAAACATATTTCCTACTTTCATAACATCCAATCACTTAGCAGTTTATTGATCGTAATTGCTATATGTGACTGTCATTTATTCTAATTTTGGGCGAACAAACTATCGGGCGAAATGAACAGTTTTGACCTTAACAATCACCAAATTAATTACATGGCATATCATCACTCTTGTGGTTTTTTTTTGGGACTGTCTAAAGTGGGTCTACGTCAAGAGCAAGATAATTCTTCACTCAAGTATGTGATTCGATTTAGGAATGAGGAAAACATCTGGCTCATCCAAATCCAAGTTTTTTTCTTTTTTCAATTTCAAGAAACTCATTCAAAAGCAAACATCATGTCACGCGAACGATAGCCATTCATGAAATGAAAATACGAGTAACTGGCTCACTATTCAAAATTCAAGAGGCGAACAAACGACTGAAGGCAATGAATTTAACGATTATCATGTCGTTTGGTAATTAAAAAAGTGAAATGAGAATTTAAATTTATTCACTGTGGTGATGGAGATCAGCATCTTTAAGTGCCGTCTTATGTCTACACATCAAAACATCAAGTGAGGTGTCAGATATGTTTTTTTCATGTAGGTAGGCATAACAGAAGAGGAGGAAGTTGATTCAGGAACGATGCGCTGCGATGGCATTTGATACAATTTCAAGTCATCATCTATGGTGACTTTTGATGTCACATGAGTCGTCCCGATAAACAACAACGAACTGTTAATTAAACTGTGAGAAATAATAAAGTAATTTGTCATAAAAAAAACTAAGCAAAAAAGTCAGAACGTTGCTTTTAAAATTGATCTGCTAAATTTATTGCTTTTTTTCAGCTCTATTTTTCAATGCGATTCACTTTGTTTTCCCAGTAACAAAAAATAACTTTTTTTCTACTTTAATCAATTGATCTCTTTGCCCTTCGGTTTATTTTCACTGTCTCTATCCACTTCGGTGTGCTGTTAAAATTATTATTCAATAAATGCTAATTGCCGACTCACGATTAACTCATAAATAAAAATGCCGAACGGGAAATCTGATCTCATAAATATTCCTTGTCATCCGACAACGAGGGGGACATAATAAAAATATTATTAGAACCATCCAGGCACTCGATACTGAAATGTCAACGAGAAACAAAAGAAACACAAGCAAAAAAATATAAAATCAAAGTGAAAAGAGAAAACAATAATATATTGCAAATTAAAAATAAATAAAAGTATCTTACCAACATTCTCAATTAGCACCGGATTACCATAACTGATGGCCAACTCAATAACGCGCATGTAATTGTCGTCGCTCTGCTTAATCACTTTTAGATCATTATCCTTTTCCATATTTTTTATCCACTTGTTGGCTTGTACTGTGGAGGAGTGAGAACAGATAAAATTGGTGTGAGATTGGCTAATAGAACACGTGGTTGACAGATAAATTAAGCCGCGAATATTTAGCGATAAATAAATTAAAAATGAAAATTGCGATGGCAGGTTGTGAAAGGCTTTGGGGTGGTGAACTTATAGAGTAGATGGAGGTGATTTTTGGGGGTGGAATCGAGCGAGTTTGAAACGAAGCAGAATAAATTTTTCATTTGTATCTATTCTTTATGAATATGGGGAAGGGGTGTCCTATTTTTGGACAGTGAATTGCCTCCCATCAAAGACGCACTCAGTCATCGTCAACGCAGGACTTTCTTAATGAAAAACATATTTTTTTCTTACACAAGAGACAATTTTTTTTTTTTTTTAAATGTCGCCAACTGCAGGTTATGTTTTACCGACCAAATTCACATACAAACTAGTAATGAAAGTTTAGTGAAAAAATTTCTAAGATTTACATTTACAAGGTTCTGCACTGACGCCGCAGCCGGCGCGCCGACGACTTGAGACAGCTCTTCTTCGGAAATAAAAGTGATCGTATGAATATAAACATTATCAACCTTCATCGATTTATAGAAAGTTCCAAATAGTTCAAAAAATGATGCGACTCCCTACATTCTCAAGTGGTAGTACAATAAACTTATTAGATGCTTAAGTGCGTCTGTCGTTTTTCTGACGACTAACTCATCAAAGCCTAATCCTTTATTGCTTCTTCTTTTCGAAGACATCTCGGGATGTTTTATACAAAAAACCAAAATGTTTATCATGCTGACTCAATGAATCAAGTCAGGAGTGTATATTCCTTATAACTAGAGTCAATGGTGTTTTTGAAAAAATTTAATTTACATTGGAGTTTGGCAGGACTGTACAGTGTACATATATCGTTCCATCAATACCTTCAAAGTGAACATTTTATAGTTTCTGCCCTACCCTTTCATTTTTAAACTCCTTGGCAAAATAATGATTGTTTTTTTCTATAGTTTACTGGCTTTAAACAAACCCTGTTCAACCCCATCATTCTCTATGTATTTCTTCTATGTTCTGATACCTGCTGAATAGCATTACTTGCATCAATTGCCACAATACATCATCATCACATAATTGCGGAGATTTGAATATGCTCCGTACTGAGTATCTCATTTATAAAAGTATGGAAAGAGGACATGTTTGGAATAACAATTTGTATAATCATAGTCTGCATGGCACAACCTGCTAAAACGTTTTCATGCTAATAAATTTTGATGCGGGGCTTAATTTTGTTGTTATTAGCACACGTTTCCCGAATCTCAAAATTCATAAGCGTGCATGGCGATCCACTGATCAATCAACCGTCTACCAGACTGACCATATTGCGATCGACGACGCAAAGCACTCTTCCAGTGTATTAGATGTCCGAACTTTCCGAGGGTTGTTGTAGCCAAGGTACGAATGAGGATATCTTGTTCACGACTTGCACGAACTAACGCTGTGAAGAGATATAACGTCGGAAAGCTACAATCGCAAGAGGTTGCCAATGTCTTCTCCAATCGAGTGTTCCTTAAATTATCCTCGATTCTCATGCCGCCAGCATTAAGCATTAAAGACCAGTGGCAGCAATGCCAAGAAGCCATCAGAACCGCTGCCTCTGAGGTTCTGGGTTTCACTCGGCCCCCAAAACGAAACCCATGGTTCGATGAAGAATGCAGGCAGGCAAATGCAGCCAAACAAAAGGCACGACAAATGCTGATGCAAAAACGAACAAGGGCTGCTTAAGATCAGTATAACGAGATTTACAAGGAGAAAAGAAGGGAGGAACAGTGAATTCTCAAAAAGAAAAAGAAGCAGCATGAGAAGCGCTCGTTTGTGGAAATTGAGAGGTGCCATGACAGGAACGAGATTCGAAAGTTTTACCAAAAGGTAAAAAGATCCTGCCAGGCTGGCAAACCACGAACTCAAACCTGTTGAGATCTGTAATGATCACTTCTGCAGACTGCTTAACGGCGATGAGGACACAAATTGCGCTGTCAGGCAGATTGCCCCATTCATCTTGGACGATGATCAAGAATGCCCTCCTCCCGACCTAGAAGAAGTTGTTGATCGGTTGGAAATCGGTTGGAAAGGAGCATTCACCAGCTGATCTGCATGCTATGGTCGGAAGAAAGCATGCCCGAAGAATGGAACCTCAGTATCGTACGCCCGATCCTAAAGAAGGGAGACCCTCACAATTGCGCCAATTGAAGAGATATAAGCCTCCTTAACGTCGCTTATAAGATCTTGTCTGCTGTAATATGTGATCGCCTGAAACCCAACGTCAGCAACTTGATAGGTCCTTATCAATATGGTCTTAATTTCCACATTACGACAGGTCTTGGAAAAAGCTAATGAATAATATTTCGACATTCACCATCTTTTTATTGATCTCAAGGCAACAAACATTTGGCAGTGTTTATAGAGACGAGCTGTAGAGAGCTATGTCTAGTTTTGCGAGAATGGAAAAACTGGACATGGTTTCTACACGCTCACACCGCTTGTTGGGCAAACACAAATGAACCAGAAATGTCAAAATATTAACAACAACGCAAGCCGGAGAAGCACAAGTTAACTTTATTTTAACTTTTGCGGCTGCGGCTGCGTTTGCAGTTCATTGTGTTCACGCAGTTAGTAAAAGTCTGGAAAGAACTCAGCTTTAAGGTCGAAAAATGCTTTAAAAAATTTAACACCCTGTCCTGCGATTTCTTTATAACATCATACTGAAAAAGATTGACCTAAATTCAAAAGCCAACACCGGAGGTATAATTTTTCAAGTCTGTTCAATTACTCGCTTACGTAAATGATAACGTATGCGAAGGCAATGTGTGGAGAAGAAGATACAACAACGAGCTGTATGAGCTATACCGCGACATGGGCATAGCCAGAACAGTACGCATCGCGAGGCTACGATGGTTGGGCCATGTTGAGCGGATGGACCCAAACGCTCCGGCTCGTCGGGTGTTCGAAAGCACATTGCAGGGAAATCGCGGAAGTGGAAGACCTCGTCTTAGGTGGCGCAATCAAGTGGATGATGACCTCAACCGACTAGGAGTGCGAAACTGGAGAGAGCTCGCCCGAAATAGAAGTCGTTATCGAAGGATGTTGGTTGAGGCCCAGGTTCACCCCGAACTGTAATGCCCACCTAAGTAAGTAAGTTATTAAGTAAACGATAATGACGAAATGGGAGAAAGTATTTGTTAGTTGTTATTTAAGAGAATCAAAACAAAAGTGGTTAGGACGGGTTTATTGGTTTAATGAAGAAACGCATTCAGTAAAAAACGCATTCAGTTGTTTCTCTCCATTCGAGATCATTTGTTAGACACCCTTAAGAACTGTCAAAAGAGGAAGTTTCTATATGCACCATGGTGATGTTGGTTGATGTCGTTCAAAACCACATTCTGGATAATTGAAGTAGAAAAAAAGGTTATGTAGGCTGGTGTAGCTTCGTTTTAAGTCGCCTTATTGCAGTCGCTTAAGATGAACATTTCATGGCATTGCTAGAATTCGAGCGAGAGGTCTAGGTGCTATTAGTTTCGTCATTGAAATGAAAAATTAAAATAATTAAATTTTTTAAACCATTCTACTTGCAGTTAGTTAGCTGCAGTAGGCTTGTGCCTACTGAAAGTGCGGTGTTGAATGAACAAACACCAGCCTAAACGTCCTTTTTTGTGTGCAATATGCACATAGACACTACCGTCAAAAAAACCTGGGTTTTCGGCTCTTAAATCGCGCTCAGCCACGAAATCACCATGTATAGTTGTTGTTGCTGTTTGAAGAAAAATACTTGACACTCAACTTTTTTGTTTTTGTTCCCTGAACTCGCCCAGTGCTAATTTAAGGCGAGTTAAGGGCAAGTCCAGGACTCAAAATCATTCATGTTTGACAATCAGGATGAATTAAGGTTTTGTAAGAAACGTTCGTAGCGACCACCTAAAAGCACTTTTTATATCATTCGACAATAAAACTGCTTTAAGTATAAATTGATTGAGAACATAGAAACTTAAATCGAGTTTCGACGAAAAAAATACAAAATGGAATATAATACGACCAAGTTTGAAAATAATGACCTGATTTGATTTAAATGACTCAAATCATCTAAAGCAAGAAGTGGTTTTGAAAAACATTTTCCAGTGTAGGTGTTTTAAAAAATCATATCCCGGCGATGTAAAGCATAAAAATTAAATAGTAGGAAATCCCTTTGTATACCCTGGTTCTTACACAATCTCGTCAAACTTTGCTTGCTCTTTTTGTTGAATGTTCTCCCGACTTAGGGAGATTTATGAGGAAGGATGATGCTTGTGCCAACAATGATTTTATAATTTTCACACATTATATACTCACTTACCTTGCGGGTCAATCATTAATGGATACCGATTACCATTCGCCACTATAATAGCATTTTCCACAGAAAAATTATCCGCTGGCAGACCAGCCAGAGACCAGGCTCGAATTTGCATTGGGTTCCCGAGAGTTGCAGCAAGCAAGAATTTTTCTGTACAAGGAATGCTCTTGCTAATGCACAATTTATTCCAATCCGTTAGAATGTTTACTCGGTACTGTGTGTAAAAAAAGAAGAAAAAAAAAGGAATATAATTAACAACTGGCATACATTTTCACTCAATAAAAGAATAGGAATATTTGTTTAATTTTTTCCCCCCGTTTCCGTATAATTAAGCTAGCGGGGCGGAAGCGGAACTTAAGCTCATATGAAAGATGTATTGTTTTAATTTGCATTCGCGATGTAAGGATGTGGTAGTGCGGCGTGCTTGATGAATGATTCTGGTTTTGTGTGTTCTGATTATATACACACAAGCTAATTAGATCATTTGCGGTATGTTTGCTTTTTCTGGGTAAATGTTTGCATCAACCCGAACGGGACTCAATTTTCTATGAAAATCATCCTTGTAGCGCGCTTTGTACCATCGCTTGGCAGAATTAATTCACTCTTTGGAAAAATTATGTGAGGCCTGATGAATGCATGGGTTGGATGGACACTGAGAACCTATTTATCTTGTTGGGAATGTGTTCTCTAGTTTGAATTGGCTACGGACGGTGGGATTTATTGGATAATTAGTATACTAGGCCTTTGTTATAGAGGTACACTCTTCTAGTTCTTTTTTTCTATTTTTTTTTTTGCCACCATACACACTACACTACCAACCATATGGGATCGTTAATTTTTAAACAAGGATTCTCTTCTGATGTTATACATACGACTACTTATATGAGAATTGAATTACTGTTGTGTGCATATGTGGTGCTCATTGTGAAGCAGTTTGATAATTTGATGTTAGTAATTAAGTATGCAACTGAGTTAACCATTAATTAGAGCACATCCATGCTTTTGAAATGAATTGCGCTTATGCACATATGAATAGACAGAGTGCCATTTAACTAGCAAAGTAACAATAGTTAGAATGCAAATAAAATTTCCTCTTGTTATAAAAAAAATTGTAATAAATTATGAAAGGCATAATATGTAACAGAGAGGACTAGGGCTAACCTCAAAAAATATGCTATTGGATAATTGTAATTGAATCGATTCAATTTAATTAATTGATTCCATTGTGGACCGGTGTATGCTTAAATACATAACTATTTCTATTATGCCGGAATCATGTTTGAATTTTTAATATGCACCTACCTATACTCATTCCACTCTACATAATGTTTATATTGAATAGGTTTTGCATTAATCAACCCACATCAAAGATTTTGTTAACATATTCCAAAAACTAAATGTTTTTGTGGAATGGATTAAAAAAAAGATAGAAATTAATTTACATAATTACAAAAAACGTAGCCATAAAACAACTTGGCGTGCGTCGTGATGATAATTTCCAAACAAATATATTTTTATCTGCAAAGTCGTTCAGGTTATTAATTTTAGCCGATTTTGGTAAATCAATATAAAGGGTTTTTCAACAAGGACGCTACAAAAGTAGAGCGACAGGGACAGCAAACGACGCTCCTTTGACATTTCTGTTCAGGTTTCCCATTTCATGATGGAACGAGCCAACAACGAGTTGAAATTATTAAAATTTATTACCGAGATTTGGAGTCAGTGGCCTCAACGTTAAGAGCGCTACGTCCAATTTATGGTCGTCATAATTGTCCTAGTAGATCAACAGTTGAGCATCTAGTGGAAAAATTTGAATGCACAGGCAAAGTACAAAATGATCAAGTGCCAGTGAGACAAAGAAGTGCCCACAGTGTTGAGAATATTGCTGCCGCTGAGGTTTCAGTTGCAGAAAGCCCAAATGTGTTTCTCACAAGTCGTTCTCAAGCGTAGGGTGACGTTGTTGTGGTGAATTTTGCGAAAAGATCTTGGCCATCCTTACAAGATTAAATTGACTCAAGAACAGAAGCCGCTTAACCACGAGAAGCGTCATATGCTCGTGAATTGGGCTGGGCGACAACTTGAAAATAATTAGGACTTTCATCGAAAAATCTGCTGATTGGCTTTGACACAAAAAAAAAAAAAAAAATGCGGTATTGCTCAGGCAGCAATCCACACGTACTCCATGAGTCATAATTTTATATTATTTTTATAGGGTGGCGCAACAGAGCGAGGAGCCCCCTGGGCCTAGCGCATTTCTCACAACCATCTCTGTGAACTGTGAGGGAATGGAGAGGACCTACAATTTTTCGCCGGTTCCGAACGGCTAATTGAGAATGTGCTTTTCATGGCAATGAATTTACTAACGGAGGACTTGCCAATTCCTCGCGAAAGGCGATACCCGTGGAAAAAAATCATTGCATTTTGCCTCTGCTGGGATTCGAACCTCGAACCTCTGGGTTAGCAGGTGGACATGCTAACCATTGCGCCACGGGTACCACATGTCATCATTGCATCCCGTAAAATTACGGTTTGTTGTGGTTTATTGGGCCGCACTTCTTCCGTGATGATCAAGACTGGCACGTTACTGTGAATGGGGATTGCTGCCGTTCAATGATAACCGAATATTTTTGGCCCCAATTGGATGATATGGACTTGGAAGTGATGTGGTTTCAACAGGACAGCGTGGCGCCACGAGC
Source organism: Melanostoma mellinum (assembly GCA_914767635.1). Taxonomy (NCBI): domain Eukaryota; kingdom Metazoa; phylum Arthropoda; class Insecta; order Diptera; family Syrphidae; genus Melanostoma; species Melanostoma mellinum. The sequence goes on from OU612058.1 coordinate 205,747,994, forward strand.
CACACAGCGAATGTCACAATCAATTGGATAATTGAATATTGGAAACCAAGTTTGGAGGAACTTGTTATTTCACGAAATGGTCCAGTCGCTTGGCCGCCTCGGTCGTACGATTTGACGCCGTTAGACTATTTACTTTGGGGCTACGTCGTGTCTTTGGTCTATGCAACAACAACAAGCCAGCGACGATTGATGAACTTTTTACGAATATCTACCGTGAAACTGCAACAGTATCGGCCGAGTTATGCTTTAAAACCGTCGAAAATTGGGTTCAGCGTCTGGACTTCTGCAAGTGTGCCCCTGGAAGCCATGCAAATGAAATCGAGTTCCATACATAACGGCATCAAACGTACTTTCACAGGAATTAAGATTTGCGTTGCTATCCAAAACAGTTTCTTTTATTAAAAAAAAAAAAAACTCTCATATTGAAAAACCCGTTATTAGTGGTGGAAAAAAATTAAATCTCTCAACCAACATCTTTCGCCAACAACTCCAAAATCGGGAGAGTTCACACCAGTTTTGCACTTTGAGCCAGCTGGGGTTTTCTTCCACTTAATCGCCCTACTTAAGACGTGAGTTTCCCCATTCGCAACGCGTTCTTGAAAACCGGTCAAAGCAGAGCGTTGATATCCATCTGCTCTACATGTCCCAGCCATCGTACTCTTTATTCCAGATTTACCCGTGAAAATTGTCTTAACATACGGGACCGTTCTTTCGAAACGACCCAGGGTTTCCTCATCCACTTTCGATAATGTCCATGCTTCTGCTCTATAGCAGGACTGAGGTGATCAAGGTCTTATAAATGGTTACTTTGGTGTTTCTAGAGAGGATTATATTTCTCTATTGCCATCTTAACCCAATTAAACAGCGGTTGGCAAGAGTTATTTTCCGTTTGATATCCCCACTTATTTTCTAAATAAGCGAAGTCCTGCACTACCCCGAAGTTATCCGTAACTTCCTGAACAGAATGGTACAGCAGTACCTAGTAGTAGCAAGCAGGACTGTCAAAGTTAAAAGTAAGCCAATGCATTGAAAGTGTGCACAATTTGCAGTAGCAGCAGCAGTAGTACAACTCAACTTCAGCTTTTGACTGCGCTATTGTGCTGCATTTTGACGTTTCACATAAAAAAAAGCAAAACAAAACAAAATGGCTCAGCAAAATAAACGTCGTATGCAGACGAGCTTTACTACATTCCTCAGCTGCTTTTTGATTTTTGATTTGACAGTGCACTATAGTGCACTATTCTGTTCAGGCAGTAAAGTGATGTTTTGTTCAATTCCTCGATGTTCTCTGTCTTTGTTTGATGACAGTATGTACATCATTTTGAACTCTTCAACCATTGAAGATTGAACCCTCTTCTGCAAAAGCACGTATGGCTATGACATTCCGTCTAGCATGTCTGCCTGTTAACCCGGAGGTGGATCGAATCGAACAGATGCAAAAATGTTTTTTCATGGGTATCGCCTTTTGCGAGGAATTTACAAGTCCTCCGATACTAAATTCTTTGCCATTGGAAGCGCTTTTTCGATAAGCCGTTCCGAACCGAAAGAAAATTGTAGGTCCTTCCATTCCCTCACAGGCATGGTTGTGAAAACTGCGCTAGGCCCTGGAGCTTTTTGCTCTCTTGCTCTGTTTTGTTTTTTAAGCAATTTTGGCAAACTTTTAAAAGATATGCCTCTGGTGTTGGTGTTGGAGTTTTACTAGTGCAATGTTAAGAAAATGCAAATGACAGTGCTTCACCAAGTCGAAAGCCTTTTTCGACATCAAAAGTCTCGGTGAAGTAGTTCTGCTGTGCTGCGAGTTTTACAGGGATGCCAAAACTAGACATGGCTCCATACAATTCGTTATTGTAAATGTTGTCATATAGATATTGTCTTCTTCTTCTTTTTCATTTCCGGCGTTACGAGTAGTGATCTTGAAGCGATCACAACTCTCCCACTTTTCCGCTTCACACTAGTGATCCGCCTGTGGGGTACGCCGCGTTGACCTCAGAAAGCGTCGGCAAGCCTCCCGGTTTTGGATTGTTCCATGTCTGAGGCCAACCAAATGCTGCTGTTTTTGCATTTGCTTGTACCAGGTGTGTTTTGGCCTGCCTTTTCTTTTTCGTCGCGAATTTGTTGAAACGTTGTACGATATTGCCTTTTTGACGGAGTTCTGCGGATCTCTCCTTTGAACATGACAATACCAACTGAGCCGGTCGTGCTGAATTTTGTCCAAGATGGTACTTTTGACATGAAGGCTTCCACGGATCTCAGTACTTCTAATTCAATCAAGCTTTGTTACTCCTGCTGTCATCCGAAGCATCTTCATATAGATATTGTATTCCTGGTTTTTCCAATTTTTGCGGAATTGTAAGGCTTTAGTTCATTGTTGACTTTTCGGGTCTAAGACGTTATTGATACTTTAAGGATTGATTGACTTTAGCGACATTTATGCAGATCAGCTGGTGGATGATTCTTTCCCACTGATCAAGAGGTGACTTCAAAAACTCGGCGTCAAGACCAGTTTTATTTCATCTCAAATATGACCTTAACTACTTTTTGGTCGAGGAGACTAAGTTCTTGCTTAAGGTGTTAGGGCACCCTAGAACTTTCGAAAAATCGATTTTTTTTTTTAAATTTCAAATGGTCCCTTAGGACCTCAAAAATGATATCCCAAAAGATTATGGCCGAGAAAAACTTTTACGTACTCTGTTTTCGAACCAGACGTACGGCCTTGTAGGTCTGGTCCGCAGCGAGCTCCTTTTGTGAGCGCAAGGGGCAAGGTACGTTAGAGGAGTAGAGCATGTCATTGAAAATATTTATTTCCTGACTAGTTTAAACTAGTAGTCTAGACTAGAGTTGGATTTGCGAACGTCTCCTTCCGGCATCGCAGATTAAAAGTATTGTAAAATTATTCATGATTTTCTACTACTCAAAACTATGTTTTTCAAGTTGGCCGGACTCGTAACTCATGCAATTTTCAACCGATTGACTTGAAATTTTAAACATTTCTTGAAATATACATTGTCTATGGAAGTACGTAGGATTTTTTTTATGTTGTGTAGTTCATTTGTTATTAACAATTTTCTGACAATTTCTTAGGCAAATTTTGCACTTTTCACTTTAGAAGGGCGCCATTTGGCCAAAAATCAATATATCGCAAAAAATCCTACGTAATTCTATAGCAGTGAGTATATATAATCGAAAAAGTCTATTTGCTCATTATTATTCAAAAAATTACAGGAGCTGTTGGTCCGGCCGTGGAACTCAAAAAAAAAAAAAAAAAAAGACGTCGTCGAAAAAATACTGCACAGCCCCCATTTTGTAATGTATCGATTCAAAAAAATTATCGTAAGCAGTCATTAATATAAATAATAAAATCGCGTTTCAGTTATCTCGATTTATTTTGTAGTTTTTCTAAAAAAAATCCCCAAAAAGCATATTTTTTCAGCCTCTAGGGTGGCCTAACCCCTTAAGCAACCACTGGCCGTGGTGCAGTGGTAGAGTGTTTAGTAGATAGGCCGGATGCGTGGGTTCGAATTCCGCTCTGGACATCTACTTTTCTTTCAGCCTCCCAGTTTCATATGGACGCCGCCCTTGAGGTTATATATGTGAAATTACTAACAACTTATTTCCAACTACTGCAACACAAAAAAAAGGGAAGGCTGCTCCTCTGGTGTATAATGGACCGGATATTAGGTCTGAGTTCTCCAGATTAGCATATAAGCCTCCTCTTTAAAAAAAAAAAAAGTTTTTGCTTGTTCGCAATGCACCTTCTTGAATTTTGAGATGCATGAAGCGTGTATTACAATCAACAAGATCTAGTCTCGCAGCAAAATCTATTTGCCTGAGACGGTTTCAGGATATTGTGTCTTGCAGGGTAAGCCTAACGACTGTGCTTCCAAAGATGGCCGCCATCCCTAGTTTTGCTTTAGAATCATCATGTCCGATTTGCACGTCATGTCTGGGGAATTGCTCCAATGTTTCTTCCTGAAGTTCGTACAAACAGTTTCTGGAATTCTCTTCTTTATGTTCTGTGAAGTGTGTTTGGAATTTGGATAATAATGGCGAATCTAGCTGATGCGGATTGTCACTATACGCTTACTACCGGGATCTCGACTGATAACATTTTTTGGAGTTTTTCTATAACGAAAAACCGCACCGAAATAGGTAAGAGTTGTTCATGTTTGTCTGTGGCAGTCCACCAAAAGAAATGTTGCAGCTTTTCGCTTTCTTAATGCCAGGCCCATTCCATCGCAGTTTTTTTGATGGTGGTTATGTCTGCTTTGCATGTTTTGCAGCAGTTAAGGCCTCCTTTAATTCTCCGGTATCTTACGTTACATGTGTAAGTCTGGAGGTTTGTGTCCTTTATCCGTTTAATAACGTCGGCAACTGTGAAATCATTATTGTTATCCGAGGCTTTTGGTTGTATTGGAACCATGGAATTTTACTTGATTGGGCAGTTAACCCCACTCACAGGAGCGGCCGTGGGGCAGTGGTAGAGTGTTCAGTAGATAGGCCGCACGCGTAGGTTCGAATCCCGCTCTAGGCATTTACTTTTCTTTCAGCCTCCCAGTTTGATATGGACGCCGTTCTTCAGGTTATGTGTGAAATTACTTACATCTTATTTCCAACTACTGCAACACAAAAAAATGGAAGGCTGCTACCCTGGTAGTACAATGGACCGGAAATTAGGTTTGAGTTCTCCAGATTAGCATATAAGCCTCCTCTTTTTTAATAAAAAAAAAAAACCCACTCACAATCCCCGATTTTTTTTTTGATCCTATTGAATATAAGACCGGAAAATCTGGTGTCAGTACCTGCTGCAAGAGATTGAGAGCTGGAGTTGGGTCGCCAGAATCTCATCTGTCACCATTTCTATTTCAATGTACCTTGTCCTTGTATTGAAAAACCCTGAATGATCTCTAAATCAAAAATGACGGACTAGCTCATTCAGGAGTTTCACCTGATTCACCCACTGTGACATTCTCAATAAGTGCCGGCACCAAGATTCGGACAATAAGACATCACTCGTAGAGCACTGTTAGAGTGTTGCTTTACCAAGATATTTTATAAACTTGGAAAAAGCTAAACAAAACAAACATTACACAGACCAAAACAACTGACAACATTCCACACTGTACAGACAACTAAACCTAGAATCAATGAAAAGTTTTCAAACAGTGTAATCATATCATATTATATACCTTCATGGGTAGTTTGGTATGTAAATTGCCTCTTGTGTGATTCATCCATCAACAAAATAAATGTAAGCTGTCAATAAAGACTGGCAGATCAAAACCAGTGCATTAACCAACATGCCCTACCATCATCATTGTCAAAATCACCGGTCAACTCAATCACTCCGATATAGCGATTGCTGTCCATCAGCGCAATTCTACCTACCAGACATTCAGGTAGCATGCGGCCAGTTCGAGAGCTTTCTACCATACTCATCGACACTCCTAATAGCAGAAACAAAATCAAAAAAAAAAAAATATAAAAAGAGGAATTTATGTAGCTCACTCCGTTGATTTATGTTATATCGAAATTAATTTCCAGTCGATTGAAGGCAATGAAAAATACAACATCAACAATCGGCTCAATGTATACACGTTCGCTACCACCACCATACCACGGCAATATGTATCCTCTTTGAGGTGAGACGACTACTGAAGCCTTCAAGGCCTTTTATGGACGCAAGAAAATCAAAAAAAAAAAAAAAAAAAACAACAACAAACAAATCAAACAGAAAATAAATAAAAATAAAACGAGATGCAAAAATCCAATCAATTTCACGGATTTTATTTGCTTACCTCAGTTGGAAAAAAGCCCAAATACGCAATGCAGCCGGCGGCTAGGAGCACATCTCCGACAATATTGTGAATTGATTCATGCAAACGATTTGCTGTTTCCGACCAGCGGGTCTTTTCTCCGCCCAGTCCACCCAGTAGCTTTTCCGCTCTGTGAAATACCATTTAAAAATGAAATATCAAAAAGAAAATGAAATGAAAGAGAGCACAGGATTCGTCTGCGAGTATAGCAAGTAATCGCCTTTGACTCTTGTTCCTGCCCTCAATGGAGCGGAATGGATAAAAAAAATTCTTTCACTTGCACACTAACACTATATACTTGCCTATTCAATCGTTTTTCGCAATTATCGATGTCATCTTCGAGGCGTTTTTTCTCGCGTGACTTCTCTGCAAAGTAATCGTTTAGCTTTTGCAATTTGTCCAGAATTTCTTGGAGTTCGGCTCGTTTGGCATTGAGCTTTTCCATCTGTGAGCTGAGTTCCGCTTCGGCCTCGGCTAATGCTAGTTTCTTGGGGGCGACTATTTTTGCCACTTTGTCGTAGACGTCCATTGCCCGCACCCAATGGCAGAGACCCTCACAGGCCATAGAGGCACTTTTGATTTTTTCCGGGATGAAGTCACGATCTGAAATGTACCTGAAGGGGAATTATTATTATTTTTTGTTGTTGCTGATGAACTTTTGGGAAAATCGGCTGAACTGTGTGTTCAGAAGGTACTCTTTTTCGTCTACAGATCTTAATGTATACCGTCAAATGAAACTTACTTTTCTCGAATCCTTTTTATGATTAGTGGTGGGATATTGTCCTTATCAAACGTTTTCAATGACTCGAGGAACTTCATGTCTCCCAGCATTTTTTGCGATGGTCCCCAATAATCCTCTACCATGCGACCGCCTTAAAAAATAAAATAAAATAAAAACTAGGAATTCGTTTATATATTAATCTTACTTGGGTCTGGTTTCCTGTCAGGTTTGATTCCTTTTATCACACACACAGCTTCCAACACCAGTTTAACTCCATACGGAGGATTCTTCATTGACTTCACCACATAAATGTCAGCTGGTTTCAATGTGTTAAGCGCATCTAAGGCTGCTTCCATAGCTGGAATAGCCTCTTGCAAGTCACTCTCACAATCGTCTTTGATAGCCTGTGCTGCGGCAGCGGCTTCATTAGCTGCAGCCTCGTCAGCACCAACAACTTCCTTCTTCTTTTCAGCCTCAGCCGTCTCGCGTTCAATGTTAACCATTATCTTTTCTGTCTCCTCAGAGAGTACTTTTAACTTTGGCTGCAAATCGTACAGATTGGCTTGCATTTCCCCAACTTGTCCCGCAGCAAAGTCCAGTTTTTCCAAACCAATGGTGTATCTTAAATTAGGGAGCATTCATTGATTTTTAAATGAAATTAATTCGAGAAAATACTTAAGAGTGATTTCATCTGTTAAGATTAATATACTGAATAGTTTTTCAAACTCTGTTCAAGAAAATTTAAAGTGGACAAACGATAGAGAAATGGCCGCAGACGTGGTGAAATTCAATGTATAAATATATACAATATATACAAAATATAAATTGAGAGCGGTTATCCGAGTCCGATTTCTTGCTAACTTAGAGAGAAACAGGAAAACTTTATTTAACATTTTTGTTAAAACCACCTTTGTGAGGGAATTTTTTTCTCCTGTTGAAGGTTTTTAAAACACCAGCTGGACCACTCAGACCTAAGTAGCAATCGATTGGCCTACCAGATAGCAACCTGTTACAGCTTTCCGGATGTTCGTATAGAAAAGCTAAAAACGGCTGCCATGATAGGGAGCCTAAGTTACCAGCTCTCTCCATGTCTGGGCCGAGTATCTGCAAGAAAAAGCAAGACATTCACAGAGGAAATGCTATGCGGTGTTTTCATCTTCCCTACAAGATTCGCAGAGTGTGGTATTAATTAAGACCTCACTGTGACCGTTGCAAACTTAGCCTAGGCGATTCAGGTCCTGAAAAAGCTGTCTGGGATCTTTGCCTTGCTAGTTCATTTTCGTGATGGCGTTGGTGGCCTGGAACCCTTACGAAACTTTAATGATTTAGCCTTCTGACGGCGTTTATTAGTAAGACGGTTGAGAAGGGCCTTAAGCACAGCTTGACTGTCGCTGCAACACATATACTTCTCCTCATCCAGCCATTGTTCGTAACGTATCTTATAGCCACTTGGATAGCATACGCCATCGTTTGAAAGACAGATGCCTATGAGGCTAAAGAGGTGTGAAGTCGTATTTCAACTCCCTTCACAAAGGCACCAGTGCCAGATCTATCATCGGTTTTGGAACCATCTGTGAAGATTCGAGAGTGGACCAATCCTGAACCGAAGGAAAGTTGACTGTGTATTTTTGACGCAGTTTGACCATTTGAGATCATCGTGTCGGACGGCATATCCATTAGACGTGGGCCAAGAGATATGCTGCTTGCGAGTTCCTGAAAAATCCAGTACGAATTGTGTCAGAGGCCATTTCTCTTTAAATGAGGTATGGTCTTGAGAGCAGGTATCAAGGGAGGAAGATTCAGCAGTGCGTCCAGCACCCCGAGTGCTGGGAAAGGCCCAGTACAGCCAAAACAAATTGATCTTTGAAATTTGGCGAACGAGGCAATAACGTATTTATGCGAGAGCTTGTTCCACCAAACAACTGACGTATAGGAGACAATTGGTTTTATCATAACCGTAGATATAGATCCGAAGGTTTCTTTTCGGTAAAGACCCCATGTCTTGTCAAAGGCTCACTAACTTTGCCAGAAGACTAACAGTCCTTAGTAGACTCGACAGATTTAGACTCCAAGATGCTTGATTTCATTTGAAAAGGAGATGTTGACGGCTTTAAGTGCTAGTTAGGTCAGACCAGTAAATTTTTGGCGTTTCGTGAAGAGGACAACCTCAGTTTTAAGAGGATTGATGGAGAGACCGTTCCTGGCAAACCAGGTGCCAATTTCAGTTAGCGCATCCTGTGCTCGGGAACAGACAGTTTGGAGGCTGTAACCAACTGAGAGCACAGTGACGTCGTCTGCATTATGCTTGAGTCGATCAGCATGCACCAGGAAAAAGGAGATAAAACGCCACCTTGTGGATAGCCCTTATTCACTCCTGTTGCGTCCACACTCTGCTTCAACGATCACGGTTTTATTCACTAGCATTGCTTTAATTCACAACACTAATGATTCGTCCGAACCATGTTCTCTAAGCAGCATTGTACATACCATGAAACTTAGCATTACCAAGGGGATACATTCGTACCGTAAAGTTTAAGTGAAAGTATTTATACCTAAGGCTTTTCATACTAAAGTGAAATGCATTTAATCTTGGCATATTTATGTTATACATATTCAGAGGATTACTCGCAATAGACTGACCCTGAAAATAGTGCTTTTTGTATCTTCTTCTTCGTCCTCTCTTTTTTCCTGCGTAAAAAGTAACGAAACGATCGTGATCAAGAAGGGATCACTTCTCTCCAACTCATTTGCTTCACATTATTGATTTGCTGATGGCCGAGTGAACCACAGAATGTGTCTGCGTCGGCGAACTTCCATGCTTTGGATTGTTTTGTTTCAGAGGCAGATTTCTTTACATCTATCTGTGGAGGGTTTTGGAAAACGGGCACATAAGTCTCATTCTGAATTTTTTTGAAATTCACTTTTTCTACTACTACTTTTAAAATGTTTGGCCTTTACGTTCGTTGTTTCTTGCAGGGATGAAGGCTTTTCACTTGAGATGGCGCCATCGTAAGCAAAAATAGTTGATTCACTTTGGTCTTCTGTACTTTATTTTCCAAAGGTAATCTGTAGTAAAGAGCAGTGGACTTAAGATGCTATCTTGTTGTACATCTACTGTGCCCTGGAACGCTTCAGTGACTACAGCTGAGCATAGAACCTTCGTCGCCGCTCCTTCATGCAACCATCTAAAGATAGGCCTCTGGAAAACTCTTATTTGCCCGGTGGTATCTCACATCAGGTCTCGTTGTTGTCGATCGAATGCTTTTCGAAGACAATCAGTATAACATGCAAATCCTCAAAGAAATGACGATGTCTTTGCATTAGGATCCTAATACTTTGGGCCGATGTCCCCCATTTTTTTCGAAAACTCATATGATATCGTGACCTGTCTACAGACCCCTTGCTTTTTTTAAAGTTCTGAACTGCTTCACTAACTATGTACTTTGACAGTGATGTCGGGTATTTCCGTTAAGTAAGACTCAGCTTTTGGAAAGTCTTCTCGAAGAAACTGCTCGTACAAAGGACTGTCACAATACCGTCGCCACTTTGGCAGAATTTTGTCGTCATCGATAAGAAGCTGTCCTTGAATATATTTGATAGACTTTATCGAACCCATCATCTCCCCTTTGAGGTGAACCTTCTCATAGTTATTATTTGAGCATTTTTTTCTGACTTATAACTGCTACAAATTTATCATTCTACCTCCATGTTTCTTTCGTTTGTTAGTTATGTCCCTTTGAAGCCTCTATATGAAATGATTTGGCCTTGTAACAGCAACTTATTTGCAAATAATCCCACATGCTGTGAGGACCTACAAGACGATTTCGAATGGTTAAGTGATCAAGAACTTTCCACGGAAGTTGTATACAGGATAAGAACTGATTTGAATACAATGCTCGAAACACAATGTGTCGCCCTATAGCCATTATCTATAAATGGTACCTGCATCCAAGAAACCGAAATCTGTTAGTACGCTTAATGCGTTTCGCACAACCCGTATGTGGAAAGCTGTACCTGCTTTTCTCCTACATTTCTGTGCACATAAAAAAATCGCGAAGGAAAATACTAGTCGAAAAACAATTTTATGTGTCTGATGGAATTCGAACTCAGAACATCCACTTAACAGGCAGACATGCTAACAGCTAACGCCACTGGCACTACGTTAAATCTTCTTGTACAGTTCAAAGTATTAGTTTGGATTCTTAGAACCATTACGGTAGTAGCCATCACTTACCTGTCTCTTAACTGTGTGATCTCGTCCAATTTTTTGCTATGAAAGCTTTTAAAAGCTTTCAGCATTTCCAGGTAAGACGTTGGAGTGACATAATTCCTCCTTGCCAACTCCCTAAAACATCTGAAAAGTAAACATTCTTTATCACGTAGAGCCTATGTGTTAAGCAGAGCAACACTTACTTTTCACTTGCATCCATAACAGAAACATTGAAATACATGACCATCTCAACCAGATTTTGCTCTAGTTCGGAAAGAACAAGCTCTTTATCTGCTCCAGAAGTCTGACTTCCTCGTGGAGAATGATGTAATTCGCCTACAGACACTTCCTCTTCTTCGGATTTATTTAGATTCATCGAACTGATGAAATGTTCAGCAACACGTACTAATGCATCTACCGGCCATGCCATATACCTATATGGGATGTGTATAGAAAATACATGTAAAGATATACTCTTACAAGTTAAAAGCAATAACCCATGCAAATGATTTTCATATATCCCACTTTGCCATCACCTGATTCGTGTTAATGGAAATGTGTGTAGAGATTTACAGTCGTATTTATAATCCCATTCCAAAGTATGTCTAACTTTGGACAGCTATTAGAACAGTGTCCAACTCCAAATCGTATTTATAAACACTTTCATTGCTGTCTAAGGAACGTCTAACTTTAGACACCGAAATTGGTTGTCTAAACTATGGCTAAAGTGGCATTTGCTACAGCAAAAAATAATTTTGTCGAACATGTTATAAAACACTGTTGAGAGCTCTAAGATCGAAAAAAATAAGTAGTTTGAGGTGCAAAAATACTATTTTCAACAATTTAATTTATAAATTGCACAAATTTCATCGTTTTATGAGACTTGGAAAAGTTGTAACTCAAAGTCAAATCAGCTGCTTTTTTGGTCTGGTTCAAGTGCTACGCCACACTCTTTCAGAGCCATTTTGTTGTTGCACTCGTATATCAAAACACAAAAAATGGCTCTGCACGGATACATCATGAACGCCACCAGTTAGCTTTTCATTCGGAGTTGATAGTTTGAGAGGTAGTTTAGACAACTGTTGGAATGCATTTATAAATACGAAATTGGCTAAGGGTTGTCCAACTCTTTAGACACCGTCTAGTTGGACAGTTGTCTAAGGGTGTTCTAAGCAAATTTTATAAATACGACTGTTAGACTTTCAGGCAGCAAATACATTTGTCTACACCCAGATGATATATGGATTGCATAAGGATTTACTTACCAGTCAATAGTGCAACAGTTGATCAAAGATGGATACATTCTAAGACGTTCCTTGAAGGAATTGCCAATTGGAGAAAAAGCTAATGCCACATGCAACTGCTCACGTACTCTTTCAAGAAAATATCCGTACATTTCAATTGGCGAAGGATCTATCTCTCGAGCCTTTTGCGTCCAGGACACGTTCAATAATGGTGATGATGGCAAGCAATGTTGGTTACGATTATGGTGTTGGCCAATGGAATAATATCGAATATAACAATTTGTTATTATTATTATTATGATTGTTGTGTGTGTGGTTTTGATGTGATTTACGTGAAGAAATATTTATAAGATTATACTTGATAGAGAGAGAGAGAACGTGTATATGCTTACCATTTGCTTGGCGATGTTTGTCATATTTTCCATAATTGCTGCCTTATCTTCCGACTGATAGAGATTCGGTAGGTCTCCGGTGTTTAATATTCCATTGATGTCCTCCACAAAACCCTCGTCCACTGCCTGCGGTTGGCGGGTTTGGGATAGGTCGTTGGGGGTATAAAGGATGAATTTATTAGAAAGGACATGATGTTGAATATGTACGAGTTTGTGAGGAGAATCGATTTAATTTAGTTTTCAGGTAATCGACCGGATGTATCGAAATTGAAACAAGCCAGAGAGAGACAGAAAGGTGAAAAGGTATGTGACGTGTGTGCCGAGCTTGAGTACCTACGATTTAATTAAATTACATTGCCAAGTGGAATGGGAACTTGTGTCCTTCAATGAAAAGTAGGTAGGTATAGTGTTGAAGAGTGTGTAAAGTGTTATACCACCTCAGTCTTTGTGAAAAGTTGGGGTAAGGTTAACTATTTCGATTGCCATTTTGCAAATTTAATAAAACAAACGTGTGATGTAGATGATGGAGAATAATTGAGATTAAAAGATACAGCCTGGGACAATAGAACTTACTGAACACGTATGTATATGAGTGAAGTCCTTTTGGGAGTTTGTCCTTTTGCCATAACCAGTCCCTCTCTAAAGAGAAATTGAATCAAAAGTGATAAACTTTGATGATGTCTGATGAAAGGACAATCTCGTGGCGATTTGCTTTGATTAGACATTGTAAAAGTGGTGTATTATGTGAGTGTTATGTGGGGCTTAATGTTCTCCATGTTGATGACAGTGTTTTGATGAATAATTGGTATGGAATACAAGACACAAATAATCTTTATGTGTTGTCTTTGAGGAAAAGGTGATGCTCATTCCTTTTACTCTTTGGGTTTAAAAGCAATTAGATTTTGATTAGAGCTCTATATTTGAATGAACGAACATGTTTTCTCAAATGCGGTTGAAAATCAATTTGGATATTTCTGTAATGTGAAAGTATTGGTGTAGGCAGTTCGCCAGAAAGGCAAAGGAAAATTATTGCGGCTTTTGAAGGTATTCAAATTAACTCTCAATTGAATATATTTGTTCTGAACAGCATTTTAATGGGTATAGCAAATACCTCAATCGTTGGAATGATCTCAAAACTATGAAACTATAGTTTGAGAAGACGGCAGATAAAAAGACAGAACTTTGGGAAAGGGTTCTGAAGTTGGATCCATGTGGAATTGGTTGACTTTAAGAAAGAGAATGCCTTTGGCAACCACGGGATCTGATATGGATGACCTTCCAAAAACGGAGAGATCCGGAGCCTGTGCGGGAATAATTGAGTATATGATTGTATATGAGGGACAAACTACGAAAATTTCCAGCTACACAGACCATAGAAGATGATCTTTTAGGGAATGTACTGAGAATTTTAAATGATTACTGGAAAATAAAGCAATTTTTTATTGAAGAAGTAGCCATCATTAGCACGAATTGGAATATCCTACTGCAACAGCACCTGGCAGTTTCCAAGTGTAAAATTATAAATATCTATAGGTTGGAATGATCAATAGATAGATAAAATAACAGGAAAATGTTGTTATTGGTTTACATCTCTGCATATTCATAGACGTTGTCCTTACCTGTTGATCAAAAGTGAATTAAAAATCTCCTTTTTGTCACAAGAATATTTGTGTTTTTGAAGTAATACTTCTTTTGATGCGTTTTGGAAAAATTACGAGAATAAAAATATATCAATGCGAATAATCCGGTCAAATTAAACCAAAAATTGATAGTTAAGTTACACAAATTCGCACCAAGCTGAAAGTTGGTGAGATCGTTCAAAATATGATTCCAAATAAAACTTGAAAGTTCCCCAACTTTCCCCTGCATGGAAAAATTTTTATTCGAGGTCAAAGTTCAAAAATGTGATTTTTTCCCCATTTTTTGCAATTTTCGGCAAAACGGTAAGTTTTATCATAAAAATATATCAGACACAATTGTAGATTATAAATTTATCTATAAGAAATGTAAAACTACTTTTTTTCTTACGAGTCACTGTTTCGGAGATATAACGATTCAAAAATTTAGAAAAGTTAAAATAGTTATAATAAGCGCACGTTTTCACGCCACCTAAGAGGTTAAGTAAAGCGCGTTTTTTAACTTGGTTTCCCAAGTATTCTATTCTATCTGTTGATCCTATTTAATAAAAAACAAAATATCAAAAATTGGCAAAGACTGCAAAAGAAAAATACGAAGTAAATTAAAACAAAGTAGTCAAGTTTATTCTTCTAAATCATATCGATTAAAATCTTTTCTTGTTCTTCTTCTTGATCTTCGTCTTGTTCTTCTTCTTCATCTTCATGCTGGATGCAAGCAAATTGCGTCAGTAGAGATGTTTCGGATGTCACCTCATTGGAATCAAATGAATCCTCCACTGTTGGTGATTCAACATTAGAGCATGACCGGCCTTGACAATTGGTACATGCCATAGAACAAAACAGTCCAATTTTTTTGCAACCACATTTAGCACTGCATCCCTTTTTGCAGTTACAAAAAATTGTGTTCAGCAGTTTTTCCGGCGCGGGTGGAAGTGCAGTTTGAATTGGTTCTAAAGTGTTGTTGATTAGTTTCCAACCCCAGTCTGTATTGTCAAGCTGATTACCAAGCCACACTTGAACTTGGTAATATACGCGAAGAAGATGTTGATGAGCAGCATCTGAAGTTGGAGTGAGACAAGCTAACTGAACTTGTTTTTTGCTTTTAGTGTTTTTAACGAAACATTCATATCTATACTTATCTAAGCAGATAGTTTTTTTAGGAGCTCCGTACATAGAAAGAAGAAAGCGAATACCGTTGGTTGGTGTTTTGCAAACACTATGTAATTCATTTAAAGTGAACTGACATTGCTATTTTCAAGGTAATTAAATATTTCATCCATTGCCCGATCCGTAGCTTCATCTTTAGGACGACCGACTTTAGCTCCAGTGGAGGGTTTCAAGAAAGAATTAAAGCAATCATGATGATACCTAGCTTCAACTGCAACTAAATCATTTTCAAATTCGACTCGAGCAAGAATAGCTTTTGCTGCAGCATCGACACGAATCCTAGCTACTTTCATAATTGAGTCTTTAAATTCAAATGTGCTTACTTTACTGATTCGACGACGAGAACCTAACGATTTTCTTTTCTCGTGTTCTTCATTACATTCCTGGCCACGAAATAAGCATAGTTTCTTAAAACAAAAACCTCCCTCACTGACACGTGATCTAGTACGAGGTGGACTTACTGCAGATGTACTGGCTTCTTGTTCTTCACGTTTTCTTTTATTGGCAGCAGCAATAGAAGACTTCCTTGCGTAATTTTTACGGCAACTTTCATGTAGTGTCACAGATTTCAGACTCCTAAGATGTTCCGAAAAATCATCAGCTCTTTCGAGACTTGCATTAATTAACGCTTTCATACCCCGTTCAACAGCAGTAACGTCATTTTTACCTAACCACAGATAAAATATAATATTCAGACTTTTTTATTATAAACTTCATTTTTACCTAATAGTTTACCACAGATAAAACAATTTTCAGACATTTTTGTAATTAGTTCAAAGCAGACGGATATATGTTTTCACGTATTTTCACTAGCGCGTAGTTTTCAAGACAAACGGTATTTCATTTGTCATGAATAGCAACGCATGCTGTTGAAAAGTTTGACGATACGTCTCAATTTTTTTGCACCGCCGCCAAACTACTTACCGATCACCCTGCGCTTTGCACCATCCACTTGCCGCGACACCATCCGTAACACGGGTACCAAGAAACAATCTACGCAGTCACATGAAAATACACACCTATAAGCAGCAACCGCCGAAAGCCCACCATGTGTGCATACACACTATTCGGTTTTGCACACTTTATAAGTTGGGCTCCATATAAAAATAAATACCAACAAGCAGCGGCACGTAAGCTGACATCGACCAGCGAATTTATTTTTCCTAGGGTCTGCTCGCCATGGAATGAATGTGTAGTGACCTTGGTAGGTAAACACGAAAACCGAGCATTTGCATGATCGGTGATGAGTTAATATTACACTCGCTTGATAAACCTCACATTTGCTCCCTACCAGGAAATCAATAAGTTATGGTGAAATTTTATGGAAAAAGCAGAGAAGATTTGTCAACTATTTGTTGTTAGGGGCAATACCTACAACTTCAATAATTTTCATCTTCTCCATTCCTCGACCGTCCTGACTCCTGAGTGAAATTGCTGGAATAGTGTCCCTCCTACCAGAAGCCGCCAGTCAAATTCACATTAATTTTGAGTTCACTGGAAAGGTGTTCCTCCTAACAGAGCACAGAGGCCGCCAGTCAACTCCCCGACTACTCTTGAATTCATTGGAATAGTGTTCCTCCTACCAGAGGCCGCCAGTCAATTCACCGCAAAGCACAAGACCGCTTGTGTAAATTTGCAAAAATAAACGCTCGAATTAACCGAAAAGGAGTTCCTCCTAACAGAGGCCGTCGGTTAGTTCCTCTGCCGTGGCCATTACAGCCACTCCTCCCCCGTTGTTCCGTCAAGCGTCGCCTCTTCCTATAGACGACGTTCCTAATCACTTTTATATTCTTTTATTATTACAGGAGCGCAGCTGACAGTAAAACCCGCCCCGGTCAAATCAACCTCGTACCGATTTCAAACTCCCGTACCGTCCGAAAGCCAAGCGATTAACATACGCAACTTTAACCAAAGGAACAGCGTCATCCAGCCAAAGCGCCCCGCAAGTACCAGGCCAGCGAGCCCGCGCCGCAACCCATCTACTCGTACTGTGCTAAAACTAAAGAGAAAACCAATTAACTTCAAACTTTGTAAAGACTTGTTCCTTTTTCTTTTGTCTATTTTTGGTAAACAATAAACAAGACTGTTACTCATAAATTGCCTCGACTCGCCACGTTATTTTAGAAGTTGGACCACTGCACCCAAGTTTTAGAGCTTCCTTGGGAAGAAACCTTGGACCCGCTGAGACTTACCCCAGCTGGGATTAAAGAAGCCTCACAAAAGGAGAAACTATTTAATCATATATTCCAACTTTGGAAATGCAAATACGAGGCGTACTCATGCATATTTTTAAAACGATCACAACTTTTCTAAATTTTTGAATCGTTATATCTGCTAAACAGTGGCTCGTAAGAAAAAAAGTAGCTTAACATTTTTTATAGATAAATTTATAATCTACAATTGTGTCTGATATATTTTTATGATAAAACTTACCGTTTTGCCGAAAATTGCAAAAAATCGGAAAAAGTCACATTTTTGACCTTTGACCTCGAATAAAATTTTTTCCATGCAGGGGAATGAGTAACTTTCAAGTTTTAGTTGGAATCATATTTTAAACGATCTCACCAACTTTCAGCTTGGTGCGAATTTATGTAACTTCAAATGTCTAGATTGACCGGACTAGAAGCCTTTGGCTGGGATATGAGAACTATAGAAAAACTACTATACCCATTTCAAAAGTTCTATGACGGTTTGAATGATCGTTTATTCCGTAGTAAAATAAGTTATATTTCTTCCGCATATTCTGATGGGAATGGGAATCAGCAAAAACTGCCAAGAAGTGACATTATGAATTTTAAATACGAAGTAGTGGGACGTTTTGATAAAAAGAGTTCGTGGTTCGTATCCCAACAGAGGAACGGATATCACCTTTCGCGAGGAATTGGCAAGTCCTCCGTTATTGAATTCATTGCCATGAAAAGCGATTTCTCGATTAGCCGTTCGGAACCGGCTAGGCTCTGGGGCTCCTCGCTCAGTTGCGCCACCCTATTTATTTTATTTTATTTTATTTTATTTAATGTGAGTACGTGTAGTATGCATGAACTGTTCTGCTAAATAATGTAAATTCTCAATTTTTTGTAACTTTTTTGGTTGTTTTAGATTGAGCAAAAACGCTTTTTTGTGCGTTTTAAGAGGAATAGAATCTTTCACAACGTTTTCATCTATTCCTTCAATTCAAGAAGGAATAGAGATAAGCTCTGATTCCTATAGCAGTAGGAAGTTGTGAAAGATCAATTATCAACAAAGCTTTGGTAGATCCCACGGTTTCGAATTATTTAGAATCCAAATTTTGCAACAAGTGGATCTATAGAACTTGACACCCAGAAATTTTCCTTCTGTAACAGGATCAAACTACCGAATACCTACTTCTGTCGTATATTCTTTGGCTTTCTACTAAAAATGAAAATAAGAAATAAGTGCTAAGACCAGAAATATACACTTTTTTGTTGCATTTTGCACGAAGACGAAGAAGTGCAAACAAGCCAACTGTTCCACTTTTATAGACATTTATTAAAACATAAACAAAGTGATTTGAATGAAGTCTGAAATTGAATTGTCACTCTTCATTTCAAAAACAAAGTTTTCTGGTCGAGAATTCCATAAAAAAAAAACAGTGCGTGGAGTCCCTCGGTGCGGAAGAAGCGAAACTTCAAACTTCCACCGAAGAACAAATTTCACTACAATCAAATCGTCTGGCTGAATGACGCGGAATTGATAAAACTGTTATATCAATAAATTGCGAGCAGTGCCGAAAAGTATGCAATCAATAATCCGCGTTAAATGTTTAACGCAACCCTGTTGGAAGTCGCATAAGAAGTTTCACTTCAAAAACGTGTTTAAGTTTTCAATGCAAGAGCGAAAAAACCAATATTGAATTTGTTTTTGCTTGTTTAGGGTGATATTTTTGCGGTTAAGCAAGTTGCAAATAATTCTGCGTAATAATCTGGATTGGTGCCAAATCCGGTGTTGAATACAAACAAGCAAAAAACAGGCCAACACACACTAAAATTGAAAATTAATATAATTCTTACTATGTATTTTAATTTTTTAAGATCGACAGAAAAAAATGTTTTCGAGAGATCAATTTTTTGAGGAACACATCCCTTTGAAATAAAATTCTGCCAACTTT
The DNA here is from genome assembly GCA_914767635.1 of Melanostoma mellinum. Lineage (NCBI taxonomy): Eukaryota > Metazoa > Arthropoda > Insecta > Diptera > Syrphidae > Melanostoma > Melanostoma mellinum. The sequence goes on from OU612058.1 coordinate 205,767,307, forward strand.
CAAAAACCTCACTGCAAACTTTCTATCCATAGCAAAATCATACTTGTTTTTAGTATTATAAATAACTACATACAAAACTTTAGTTTTTGTTCCATGAGAGAAATTTTACTGTACTAACTTAAGGCACCTTGTTCTGTAACAACTATCATCTCGATAAAATCAGGCAAAAATGTTTGTTTGCATTGGCTATTGATCAATGTTATCGAAGCGATATTCGGGTAAGGTCGGGTGATATGGAACCCTTTCGATATATCTTTTCGTTTTAAAACAAACGATAATTCAGTCTTACGTAAGCTTTCAGTTATCATCTACGGAAGCCGCGTTGAATAATCTATGTAGTTACGAGGATCGAACATTCTATCGATAAAAAGGAAATTTGCGTAGAGGCATTTCTCGACATAGAAAGAGACTTCAACAACACTTTCTTTATGTCCACAGAACGTGCTCTCAGGCACCTCAACGTTAGACAAGTAGTTCGCAAATGACTAGTGTCCATGCTTAAAAGCAGAATTATCCAGAAGAAGAGAAGAAGTGGAAATCTCAGAACTAACAACAAGAATCTGCCAACAAGGTGGAGTCCTTTCACCACTCATCTGGTCAATAGTCTATATACAACCTACAGCCTACTGAAACTACTACTTGCAACGCAAGGCATTTATGCAGTGGGCCTTGCAGATGGTCTAACAATTGTCATACAAGGCTCATCAGAAACACTAATATCAAGAAGATTTCAGACAGTTCTGAACACAGTGCAAAGATGGTGCTCACATAAAAGTCTCTCCTTCAACCCCCATAAGACAGTTTCTGCCCCATTTACAAAAAGAAGAAACCTAAATCTTCTAATACCCCCCAATCCCTATGGGGAAACAATACCATTTTCAAAGGAATCAAAATACCTTGGGATCATCCTAGACAGCAAGACGTCATGGAACCCTCAACTAGCATTCCAACAGAGCAACCAAGTCCCTATGGACTTTTCGAACCATATGCCGGAAAAACTGGAGTCTAAAACCTTAAATGATGTACGACCAATATACGCTAGTAGTCAGACCAAAAATAACGTACGCAGCCCTTGGATGGTGGACAGAAACAAAAGAAAAAACGGTAGTCCAAAAACTAGAAAAGATTCAAAGAATCGCAACACCATGCATTACTGGATGCATGCGTAAAACTCCAACATACGGTCTTAGCGTCATTGTAGGACTACCAACGATTCTTCTGTTCGTAAAATAGACCATTATCTGTAGACTATGCCTCGAAAACGAAGAAACATATCTGCACATTATAACGCAATGTCCAGCACTTTTCCGCCTTATAAAGCAAGGACTTGACTATAAGATCATCCCCTTGATAAACTGAAAGTCATTCACCCACAGAAGATTGCTAACTTCTGGTTCTACTCAGGATCAGGAGAACTGCCCTGAAACCTGACATGGGTTGGCACATCAGGTTCCATTCAGACACCGAAGCGCCCAGAGCTGCGCAAGCTCTAATTCAATCTAAGCTTTCGGTGTATTCATTCGGCTCCGTAATAATCATTTAGACTTAAAATTTAAAAACGGACGAAAAGAAAATTGAGTGCACTTGAAGTGAAAAGCTTTATTTGAGCATAAGTGATGTGCGTGTTTTGCAAAAGCATTTCCGTTGCAAACTCCCCCTTTTCTGCTTTTGACAACATTTATTTTTTAACTTTCAATCGTTCTTACTATTTTCTTTGAGAAATGCTAACAGCATATTAAAAAATGCTTCAGCGAACCGAGCCAATTTCAAGCCTTACTCGTATCAGCCATCGAAGCTGTGGGTGACTATAAAATGCCAAAAAATTTTCTTATTTCCTTCACTACATTTAGAAAGCTTCTCATAAACTTGACTCTAAAATACCCAATTTGGATACCGGATGATTGGATTAAGTGCATTATATGTCACTTTTACTCTTATACATAGTTGGTGTACGTAATTCAATACGCAAGCAAAAAAAAAAAAAAAAATTATGAAGAAATAGGGTGCCATATCACCTTATCTGAAAAAACTTCATGCGGTGAACGTGCACAATAAAGTCAGCTGGGTTTCGTTTACGTTTACAGTAACCAGAGCTATAGATGGGTCATTTTTATGATTAAAAATATGACATTTTACTCGTCTTTCCTCCTAAATTAAAATAATGTATAAAACAATTATTCTTAAAAAAAAATTAAATAATGTTATAGCTGAAAGGTATATTATACCAAATCTCTGAAAATGTAAAATGTGCGATGACAAACTATTACGAAAATATTTGACGAAATAAAAATAACTATGAACTATGAAAATATGACATAAGCAAGAAGTAACTAATACGGGTAGGAAAATGTTTCATAAATAAGGATTCGCTCAACGTGGCGTAAGGGTCTATTAAGTGCTACAACTATAGTCTTAACTACTCCGAGGTTGAAACGAGTATTAGTGAAATCTTATAAAGAAGGCTGAAAAAACTTATTTAGCGAGAGAAAACAAATTCGACATTATTGGGCTTTCGTCTAAATTCATCAAATGATCGGTGATACCCATCTAAATTGATTCATAAGCGTTTGGGACCATCCGCTCAACATTGCCCAACCATCGTAGCCTCGCGATGCGTACTCTTCTGGCTATGCCCATGTCGCGGTACAGCTCATACAGCTCGTTGTTGTATCTTCTTCTCCACACATTGCCTTCGCATACGGGACCAAAGATCATTCGAAAATTTTTTCTTTCGAAACGACCAAGGGTTTCCTCATCCGCTTTCGATAAGGTCCATGCTTCCGCGCCGTAAAGCAGGACTGGGATGATCAAGGTCTTATATAAGGTTACCTTGGTTTTTTTGTAGAGGGTTTTGTTTCTCAATTGCCTTCTTAACCCAAAGAAGCAACGGTTGGCAAGAGTTATTCTCCGTTTGATCTCCGCACTGATGTTGTTGTCCGTGTCTACAGCGGATCCTAGGTAGACGAAGTCCTGTACTACCTCGAAGTTATGTGTCTATTGTGACGTTTTGTCCAATTTTCGATGTTCTGTGTCCTTGTTTGATGACAGCATATACTTCGTTTTGCCCTCACTAACCATCAAACCCATTTTTGCCGCTTCCGTTTCAATGCTCGCAAAAGCACCTATGACATCACCCTTTTTTCTTCCCATTACGTCAATATCGTCTGCATAGGCGAGTAATTGTACAGACTTTTGAAAGATTGTTCCTCTAGTGTTGACGTTTGAGTTTCTTACAATCTGTTCAAGTATGATGTTGAAGAAATCGCATGACAGTTTATCGCCTTGCCTAAAACCTTTTTCGACATCAAAGGTCTCGGTGAGTTCTTTACCGACCTTGACGTAGCAGCGTGAATTCTCCAAAGTCATCCTGCATAGTCGTACGAGTTTTGCAGGGATACCGAAACTAGACATGGCTCTGTACAGCTCGTCTCTGTAAATACTGTCATACGCGGCCTTGAAATCGATAAAGAGATTGTGAATATCGATATTCTCGGGTTTTTCCAAGATCTGCCGTAATGTGAAAATTTGTCTACCTTCCTTAGGATCGGGCATACAATACTGAGGTTCCATTCATCGGGCATGCTTTCTTCCGACCATATCATGCAGATCAGCTGGTGCATTCTCCTTTCCAACTGGTCTCCAGCTGCCTTGAAGAGTTCGGCATCAAGGCCATCTGCACCGGCAGTCTTATTTGATTTTAGTTTGCATATGGCAAGCTTAACTTCTTCTAGGTCGGGAGGACGGCATTCTTGATCATTGTCCAAGCTGAATGGGGCAATCTGCCTGGCAGCTGAATTTGTGTCCTCATCGCCGCTACGCAGTGTGCAGAAATGATCTTTCCAGATCCTCAGTAGCGACTGTGACTCTATAACTATGTTTCCCTGCTGGTCTTTACAGGCTTGAGTTCGGGGTTTGCCACCCTGCCAGGCTTTTGTAATGTGTTTGTTGTTAATGTAGCTCTGGTGTTCAGCTGTACGACATTCAGCCGCACGTTTTGTCTGTCTAATGTACTTGTTACTGCAGGTATTGCAAGTGATTCGGTGTATACCGCTCTTTTTGTTCATAGGTTTGACGTTTTTGAAAGAACCAAGAGAAGAACTTAGTTTGTTTTTTATGGAATTGGTGATAGCCATAAATAAGCTTTATTAAATGTGTGTTTGAGTTGATTGCAGATTCTTGGTACAAAAGAAAGCACGACACGTTGTTCGGTGTTATTGTTTCCCAGTAATAGCAAAAACCGTGAGTGTATGCTTTATCCCCCGACTTAACCCTAACAGAACAGGGGTACTGGCTTCAAAAAAACCGAATGTTAATGCAAAACGAGACTATCCTTCTTTTTTCGAGTTCTTGTATCTGGGAAATAAATTCAAAGCTAATATTTTAAAATAATGCTATTGACGGACATCTAACTTTTACCTCAGCTACTTTCTGAAATCCGTTGCATCCTTTAAACTTTAAAGTATCAGTATAACTGATTTGTTTTTGTGTTCCGTGGGATGGTGCTTTGCTGAACTGATTAAAGGACTGCTAAGCTTCGACAAAAAACGTCTTATATTATTGCTGAAATGCGATTAAAACGCAACAAGTGTCGGTCGACTGTAGAAAAGATTACATATTTTTGCTGACTGTCTCTAAATGTTCTTATTCTATATTACAGCTCACTGGTCAAAAGGGAACTAACAACCTAAAACAGACACCTTCCTACTTTTTTTTTTTTTTTTAATTTATGAAAAACTGTTTCTTATTTTATTTTAAGTTGGCTGTCCTACGGGCTGTAGCCTCTCCCACAACACCACAAAGCTTGATTTCCAAACCTTCTTAAGAATTGATTTATTTTAGAATTCAGTGCCAATTGCGCTGAGGGCAAAAGGTTCTGAGCTACCACACAAACGTAATTATGATAAGCATAATGTCCATCGTGTATCGCTAACTACTTTATTCTTCGTATAGTATTTTTCTGTTTGCACTTTTAACATATTCTGAGGTTTCCAAAGAACCACAGCTCCCCTTCATTCCAGTTGCCTGCCATAACGTCGCATCGCCGTGTTCCACCCTAATTGACCACATGTCGATATTATTCCCTTCACTATACCCCAGATAAGATAATATGGTACGGTTGGATTTTATACTGTGTCGCTCCACCAAATAGTTCTGTGTGCCTTCGCCTAATACAACATAAATTTTGGAATATTGGGATAACATAGTTGGTTTTACCCTTTGGAAATTACCATCAGTCAAAAGTGTTCTTACTCAAAAAGTATTTGCTTCCAACTTAAGTTCTTTTTTTTTGCAAAGTGAAAAAAGCGACAAACTTAAAAAAAATAACGATGTCTTTATAAAACTCTACCTGGATATTTTTGACCAAATAACTTCACTTTTCCATTGGGTTCCAATTTCAAGATAATTGCCAACAGAATGAAAACTAAAGCATAAAACTTTTCTATTTCCTACTCGAAAATCAATTTTTGAATTTCGAGCTGCTCTCCACAACTAAATTGCATTTCAACATCAAATTTCAAATCGATTTCTTAAACAATGCAAAACTTGCAGCCTTACCTGTGAATCTGAAAACAGGAACACCGTGTGATTCAAATTGAAGCCGGCCGTCATTAGTACTTTCCGTAGATCGTCACGCCAGTCGGCTATCGAATAAGTTTTTGTCACTTGAATAGTCATCAGTTTCGCATCGGCAATATTTGCTGCCAATTTAGCAGCACTCCGTCGACCGGAACCACCCATGCCAACCATTAAAATATTTCCCCGTGGCATTTGTAGTATTCGCGAAACCCTGTTTCATATATACAACAACACGAACAAAATATAAAAGAAACAACTAAAGCATAAAGCAACTTCAAAACAGCAATTTTATTGCCAGCAGACACCATTTTGCATTCGCTTACCGGGAAATATGCTCGATGGCAAATCGAAACAGAACCAAATCCATTGGCGTATTGGAAAACGCATTGTATTCCTTTAGATAGTATTGCATGACCTTTTCCAATTTGTCATAGCTCTCTACTTCGTCGTAAATTTTTGGTTCTGCATCTGGTTCCATGTAGTTACCGAAAAATAAATTTCGTAAATCATCGTCTGTCAGTTTGGCACCTTTCTCGATGCGCTCTTCCATGGCATGTTCGAGACTAAAGCGCAGATGGGCCTTACAAGCGTTACGTGCCATTTCCAATAGCAGCTCGCGGTCCCTTTGTTCGATTAAGCTTTTGAGTAAATGACAGAAACGAAATTTAAGTTTGATTGTGTCAGACATTCCAGCGAAATGCACACAATCACTATGAAAGGGAAGTGATTTGTTTTTCTCACTGGGGGATGAGATGAAATGCACTTTCCAGGGTGAATTTTGCCAATTGTTTTTTTTTTTTTTTCAATTTGAATAGTTCAATGTAATTCCACTTAAAACATAAGAATTGTCTATAAGATTTTGCATATAAGATTTTCAAAGACATGTGTAGACGCAAGCGAAATAATTATTTCGTAGAGGAGTCTAGGAGACTTGCGCAGTGCAGGAAATCTACTGATTTTCGGAGTTTGGTAAAACACTTGAACGAAAATAAGTTTACGATTCATAGAGATCTCACACCAAGAGTGTACTCTACCAATATATCAAGGAACTATTAAATCACCGCTCCAATAATGTAAACATTACTTACGATGGCAAGGCAGCAGCAGGCTCCGTTGGAATACCTGTTGAGCTCTATAAGTACGGAACCTTTGAACTAAGCTCAATTATTCTTTCAACCAAATCTTGGAACTTGGAACCGTACCACAAGAGCTTAAAGAATCCTTAATTTTTCCAATTAAAAAAGGAAGTACGCAAAATCCGGAGAATTATCGGAGGATAAGTTTTCTTAATGCTTCGTATAAAATATGTACCGGAATTTTGCCACGGAGACTCAATAAATGGATCAACCAATGGATCATATTTTTGTACTAAAAGCATTGGAGAATTTTTCCTTCAAAACAGTAAAAAACTTTACAGCTTTTTATCGATCTCAAAGCATAGTTTGATGCGGTGGATAAGCAAGCGCTTATCTAAAAGCTCTATGGACTTGGGATGTCAACAAAGTTTTGAAATTTTTTTACAAAATCTGTACAAGGAAACTAAGGCAGCAGTTTGGAATGGGGAACAAATATCCGAATGTTTTCAAACGGAGTCTGGCGTTCGACAAGGGTGTGCACTGAGCCCTCACTTATTTGCGCTTTTTTTTTTAGGGGATCTAAATGCATTCCCAGATGTGTAGAATTTGCGGGAACCATTATAAAGGCCCTCTTTTACGCTGACGATAGTACTACTTTCCAATCGCTTTAATTGATATAATCTACCAACTGTACAGGTACTGTACAACTTGGAATCTTCAAGATAATTTAAACAAATCAAAGATAATTATTTAGAATTTATCAGAAATTGTGGAGAAAGAAATAATCAAAACGAAAGATGGTTCTACAATTCAACACATATTGAAGTCGTGAACGAATTTAGATACCTAGGAGTGGGTTTGACAAAAAACCTAAGCATGGAAAGGCATCTGAGTGGCCAACTAGTTAAGGCAGAGACAGCTATTGGATCTAAGTGGAAAAAGTGTTTCCCTAACAAGAAAATCTTAGCTCAAAGCTGTAAATTCCGTGTATCTGGAGCAGTTGCTGAATCGATTATGTTCTATTAGGTATGGGGATACAAACAATATGGAAGTGTGGAAAAGTGGCTCAGGTTCAACATTAAAAGGATATTCCACCTCCCTTCCAACACACCAAACTACGTCGTGATGCCTGAAACAGGATTATCACCACTCTTCGTCAAAACCCTCAAGGCTCAGGTGGACTATATTATCAAAGTTTTGAACATGAATAATGAAAGACTTCCCAAGAAAGCTGCCTTATACGTAGTCAACCGGAAATACGGCTGGCATGCGGAATGGAACGAGCACGCGCAATGGTCTGAATGGAGCTAGACTTGCACATTGAAAATGTTATTGTATGGAAAGGTCAACTTTTTAAGTTAATTGCAATGGTTGATGAAAAGTTTAGGGAGAAACATATCGAAGATGCCACCAGCTCTGTACACCGAGAGGACCTTCCCAGGAGCTTATTCTTCGGCTGCGAAAGACCTTGCTTATGCAGATAAACCTTTAACATTCGTCAAGTTATGGCTGAGATACCGCCCAATATGTGTCAAAAATTGGTCGAAAATTACCTCAAAAAAACCGATGCTTCCAAAAATCATGGTGGTCATTTAAATGATGTGGTGTTTCACACATAATGTCCACGTTCAAACTTTTTAATAAAAAAGAAATATCATGAAAAAAAATTATATATGTGCTATAATTACGTTTACTTTTGAAACCCCAAAATTGATAACCCTTTACCTCAACAGTGGGTCCAACATCATGCTCGAAAAAGTAAGGTTTAAAGAACTCTCTTGGCCAAACACCAAACTAAGCAATCAATCTTTGGTTATACGATTCTTAAATGTAACAATTCTGCTTGTTTACTTAGTCACTAATTGAAAATGGGCGTACTCATTTAAGATAGTCTTCCGACTAAATTCCGAGACATTTTGATGCATTTCAAGAAACCAATTAGCAAAGACTCGACGTTGTCAAAGGTGGGTATGGGTGGTTCGCTGTTCCTAAAAGCGTTGAAATCTAAATAAGTTAAATTTTGTTTGCGGAATGCCCAATTCTAAAGATCAACGGCAAATGGATCAAACTGGGCCTTCCTCAACACTAAAGACTTCAGTAATACTCTCAGTTGTTCTTGAGCGACACGTACGAGCTAAAATCTTCAGATCTCAATAATTTTGCAACAGCTTTTTATTAAACTAATAGTTTAACATTTTTAATTGTTAAACCATATACAACAACAATAGAAATTTATCAAGCAGCTCTTTGCTTTGCTTTGTTAATTTAAGTTTCGAGTTAATATTTAAACAAAGGTATTTCTTTCTTTTTACACTCTCAATATCTTCGTCGAAAACTTCGACTTAGCACCAAGAAATTCTCTAATGAGGTTGAAAAAAAACTTTCGATTTAATGCGACACTTAATCTTAAAATGAAAATCTACTTCCAAAAAACTTTATTGGCAAAATTCACCCCAAGCATCAGTTGCTGTGATCCATTACCGGTCATAAAAAACCCGATAGGTTTCGTGGGCCCATAGACGGCCTAGTTTCTCCGCATCGGGCAGTCTTTTGGGCGGCATCAGGACAATGCCAGTGAATACACGGGTTATGTCACGTAGTGAGAAGGTGTAATGCGATTTGGCCGGAGTTGGCAGGAATACTGAAATTGCTTGACGATAAATGTTGACCATTGCCTCAGCAACTCCCTATACATGTTCCACCAAAATGAAATAGGGTTGAATGTTGAATCACACACACACACACACCGACAGAGAAATGAGTAAAATTTGGAACAAGGAAAATATGATTTATTTCTGGCAAAGCAAAACGAACTTACTTTCGAAAGGAGTGCCACTTTATCTGCATAGTCCTTGGCAAAATGCCATTCACCAATTGTTGTGAATATTTTTGTGATTGTGGCATCTTCAAATGCATCCACTGCTACCACAAATGTATGACGATAGAAGCGTGGGAAAATAAAATTGCTTCCTCCGACTAGACCCATTGCTCCGATAAAGCCCTGCAAATATGAGAAAGAGGCAATGTATAGAAGAGAGGGTATGTTTTTGATGTTGATGATGGAATTTCATGCAATCGCGATTCCATTGTTGGCACAGGTTTTGTATGCCTACAATACTTGTTCATATGTGAATGTGTTTTGTTTTTTTCATTTGTTTTTGTCAAAAATTTTTTGTGTGAAATTTGTTTGCAGTAGATGCATATTCATATAGAGAAGACACGTCTGTTTTGTAAAGTGCCACTCAGTGGCGTATTTCATGAATAACAAGTGCTACACAAGTGCCTTCGCTCTTACCATATCAATCAATTCCAGTTTTGAAGTATCAAGTAGGTCAGACCAGTAGCCGTGGTCAAGCCATTGTCGCACCAGCTCCAAGGGTGGTTGAGAGCCATAAGTGTCTTTGGATGGCATGCCGACGTCATCACAAAAAACCAAGCACTGAATTTAGAAATGAAGTTGAATTGGAAATAAGGGTTCAACATTTGACTTACTTTTTTGCCAATTGGTGGTCCAAAAACGCCCTTGCGTCGCCTGTCCAATTTCGCCATCACTGTTTCTTGAACCTAGGGTGGGGGCAGTATTGTTCAATTATTTTTTTTAATGTCATCCGTTCAAAACGATAAAGCTATTCTGTTTCCCCCAAACACACATTCATTGCCACTATTTTCCAATCATAAGCCCCGATTCAAATCTAATCACCGTTAAATCCCAATCCTTACGTTTTAATCGCTTGGGTCTACTTTCTAAATGAAAAATCAATGTGCCTGTGGCTATTCAGTTATGGTCAACCTGTTAGATCCCGCCTGACCTTTAGAAATTATTCCTTTAAACTCTGCCTAGCCTACATTTCTAATCCACTATCGGCTATCATTTGAAACTCTTCCTCTCTCTCGATATGTGACTAACATAAAAGCGACACAACTATAACGACACACATGTGGAAATCTATTAATTTAGCCCAATTTGCGTTCTCATTGTGACCATAGATTTTAATGCAATTATCCTGCAAAGCCCCGCTCATTATTTTTAGGATAAGCATATGGCTATCGTTATATTGTATCTACATCTACATAGCAAAGCATTTATTGATGCTGCAGATACATTTATAGATATTGGCGCGTCAGGTATTTGATGTGGTGTAAGGCATGAAAAAGCAATGGAGCTTATATAACCACCAAAGCCACCGTCCGTTGGTCGATATGATGTTAATCTTTTGTTACTCGTAAATTTCCATTAATGATTTTTGTCGCGAGGACGTGGTCACAAAGGCTAGTTACCGACCGCCACGCATAATTATACATTCCATTGTCCCCGCCATATTATAAAGTGGTAAAAGGGTTTGAGTTTGTATAATTTTGTTAATTGGTAAACAATGCTGGAAAATAATGTTGCGGCGGCAACACAGGCCACTAGTGTGTCTGACAATTAACACAGACCATGACGACGCAAAATATAAAGAGATGCTTAATAGATATTAAAAATGGCGCAGAGTAAAATAAAATTATTTTAATCGGCTGCGTCACTTAAATGGCTGCAATTCAAAGGAAAACACATAATGCATATTTGTGTTGACATTTTTCGTGGAAGTTTTTTGATTTTGATTTTTTCAAAGTAGAGAATTGAGCAGCCAGCAACCGTGGGTGGGCGTGTGCTTTTTTATATTTTTGGTTTTTTTAATCTGGGACATCTGAACGGGCATTGGATGTTTCGAATACGATTTATGTGTTGCTGCGTATTTTAACTGAGCGATTGGAATAAATAGCTGAGCAGCTTATTTTTTTCCTGACAAAAGGATGATTAGGTATGGAAAACGCACTAGTATCCGGACACTTAAATTTTTTCTAGACTTTGACTGCGACCCATTTTGTAACCATAAATACTATCGCGGACACTTATATTGATTGAAAGAATATAGACAGCTCTCAATAATAAAGCGTTCAAATAAATTGCAAAGAAATAATTGTTTAAATTAATAAAACAACAATTCAGAAAAGTTCCATTTTCGTTAGTATCCGGACACCAAAATCTAGTATCCGAACGCTTTAGTTTTAGTATCCGGACACAATCATTTAAAGAGACAAGCCCTGTCCAGATACTGAAAATATATAATAATCGCACATTGTTAGTATCCGCACAACATGTCCGGATACTGAAAAACATCTTCAATTTTGGTTTTAGTGTCCGGACACCACAGATAATGTCAAAGATTTTATTAAATTTGTTTTTTTTTTTGCAAATTGTTTTAATTAATGATATTTCAAACCATTGACTTTCCATTACAATAAATTAATTATTACTTGTTCAATTGCTAACTACTAAAAACACTTTAAAAAAAAACGTGGCAAAAAAACACATTTTTTCGGTTTCATCATTTCGTGTGACCGGAAACAGCATGCCCCAAATGCTTGATGCCTGTGCCAGAGGATTTCTATTGTGCCAGAGGATTTCTATTCTATGCACTAACTCATCCTTTCAATGTAAAGTTTTATGATTTAATCCGGTAAGAGCATTAGCAAACATCCCACAAAAACACATAACACTATATCAAGACATTAATTCACACCAACTACCGTTCCATTTTAAAGAAAACCTCAGCGGACACTGGTAAATATTTACCAAACTACTCTCGTCGACTTTATGAGACATTTTTATACCAACTGTCTTCAATATTCATTTCATTTAAATTCGTCCTTTAGAATCAAAAACAACTTCTGCTTTTCATTTGCTAACAGTCTTCTAAACTACTTCGAATGGTTTTTTGGTGTGTCTGGAGGAGTTCTCAAAAATTTAATATTAATAAAGAAAATTCTACTTACCAATTGCGCACTTGTTCGAGCTGAAAAATTTACAATATTCAGCATATGGGCAGTCTTGGGCAACCCCAGCAAATGATGTGTGATAATGGCACTTTTTCCAGTTCCAGTAGGTCCAATAACCATAAACGGCATTGGTCGGCGACCAATACAAAAGTCTAGCCAATAGTTTACATAACCCGTTTCTTTAGTCGGTACAATAATCTCACTGATTTGAACACCTTCAGGAAATGTAATATCTTCTTGTCGATGCCATGGCCACCAGTTTTCTGTGCCATCAAAGCGATAATCCAAGAGAGAAAGTTTCTCGGGAAACATTTGACCACGATTCAAAGAAAAGTACTTTGGCTTCGGGTGATTCTCATTGGAGCCGTACAAAACTTTTCTGATTAAACTGTCGAAATGTTTCTGGCCTTCAACTATGGATGGGTCGGTAGAACATGTGCGTTGTCATCGTTGTATCGTTTGAATTGGTGAAGATAAAGTGAAAGATAGTGAATAGAAAGGAGTACGCATGGAGAGGACACATAACTGTTTGGAAACTTAAAATATAAAACGAGAACAAGGGCATTATTGTGCTGTTCGAGAGGTGTGAGTGGCAATGGAAAGAAATTAAGAAATACCTTCGTTGCAATATGATCAGTACAGTGTGTTGCCGAAAAGGAGCTATCTTTTGAAAATAAATAAGACTGAGATGTATCTTTGTGATTGTAAAACAAAGAATCAACACGCTGACTTCAGACTAAACAAAAGAGCTGACAGACGAACTTGATACCCACTTTTTCAACTGCCAGTCGCAATGCAATGCAGCATTTTATCCGACCACCAGTAAAACTCCAAAAAAAAAGAAACTCATTTAAAATCTGATTGAAAAATAAAGAAGTTCGTTGCATCATCATCAGAAAGGCCCGTAACATAGCTTAAAAGTGTTAAAAAAAAGATTGACAAACACACTGTACTGCCAAACTACATCTCGTGTGGGCACCCTATCGTGCAATTGAGTTTTCTAGATACGACACCTAGACCACTTCATATAGTTCATTTGAAACTCAATTATCGACAAGGAAACCCAACGTAGGTTAAGAGAGAGAGTGTGTATCTGATGCTTCAGATGAAGGTATGTTTTGGAAACGCGCTGCAAGGAATATGATATAACTGCACACTAAAGCTTTCAATGAGTTTGTAGAAATGTTTGTACACTTTGTTCATACCTGTTAGTGCGGAACCATATGCCCAGGCGAAGCTGAATAGAAATGTCTGCTGGAACCATATCTGGTTATAAGTTTGATTCTTCTCCTCCAGGAATTGCAAGAAGAATCTTGAGAGCATCTACGAGATACACCCACATACGCGTCGATTGAAGTTTCCGCAATACCCCAGGCAAGCACGCATACAAAGAACACGACATCCGGCGAACACAAAAGAGAACGTAAAATTTATAAAAAAAGCAGAATAGAAAAAGAGAAAAAAATGAAAATGGAAAAGTTAAATAAATTAAATTTCAATTCCACCCTGGGGACACTTTTAACGTGTCCTTTGTGAAAGAAAATTGAAAATTGAACTCTCATACACACCAAATAGTGCTCGCGTAGCAAACTCACCGTATATTGATATATCGGCGTGGTTTCGAGCATAGATTTGCACTCAACCAGCACCTCCAAAGCGGCAGGAACTAACCAATTAACCAGGTCCTCGTACAACGCCATGTAGATGTCACTTAGTCCCTTTTCCGTTTCAAGGATATTTGTGAAACTCTTGTGAAAGACCCGCCAACCCAATTGAGCTGGTTCCATATATATCATGCCGCAGCGTGACACAGTTGCGGGAGAGGCTTGTTCCAGGTCGGCTGGCTCAAATATCATGTTCATCATTTTGGTCATTTGTACTATTTCGCCTGACATGAGGCAGAGTTTTTTATTATCGTCCAGCACGGTGTTGAGATTTTCTATCCAAACCGCGTCCACTGGTCCGTCAAAGAGCACCCAGTGACGCTCCCTTGGCGAAGCGTTGGCCATTTCACGAAAAGTTTTTGCTAGCACTCCGTCAGTCCATTCATGCGAGATGGCATCAAAATATCCGTACAGTTGACCCATTGTTATGGCTTTGGGGTTGATTATACGATAATTGACAGGATATTCCACGAGTGTAGCCTCTTGGTCTGAGCTGACGCATTTCATTGCATGTGCTAGAACCTGCAAGAAACGATGATTGAGAACAATTTTATTTTCCGCAGCACGATATGAGTGCTGTATGAAGAGAAATGGATGATGGAGTACGTTGGTAATGAGAATCTTTTCAAACTGTGTGTTAGTGTAAGCTCAATGCAGCAATACAAACATCAATTTGAGATTGTCAACGTTTATTTAATGCTGTGGTTAGACGTTAGATACTCGTTCGGTGTTATCAAAATGTTGAGTTATTTTAAGTTTTGATTTTTTGTGCAATCACATTTCTTCAAACAATTTTACCGGTCGTAAGAATGTTGTGACTTTACATCATGTTTTCGTCGCATAAAAATGATTCTTTTAAGTCTACACATAAAAATGAAAAGGCAAATGCAAATCGAGAAACCAATTTGGCAATTCTTTACTATGGTAACAATTTTCATTTGGTGTGTTTTTCTAAAAATAAAAATAAAAGTTTCATTTATGTTAGCCTAGAGGAAAGATTTTGCTTAATACTCTACCGCATTTTACTTGAACAGCTTGACCGATCTAGATTTTTTTAAGTTCAAGTTCAGAACTATCAGCAAAATTATGTGAAAAAATCTTAAATTGTTTCTTAGAGGTAAGACGTTGAAAAATGTCTCGAAGACACACAGAAACAGCCGAACACATTTTATTTGATTGCCCAGCCATATCTAGATCCAGGCTAAAAATATGCATTTTAGGATTCACTTTTAATACTAGAAACACTTCTTCTTCGAGTATTCTGATGTTTTTACATGACCTCAACTTTGAATGAACAATACACTCTTCGTGTTTAAACCTATGGGAACAGCACAAAAAATCTTTCAGATCGACGTGCTTGCCAAGGTGTTTTACCTTCGCTCTATTCAACTAAAAAAAAAAAAAGTTGAAATGCTGGCCGGCTTAATCGTGACGTAAGCTGACACCAAGCTTATCGAGTAAATGAGACCAAAGAAAATCGTATACAAGACAAATAAACTAAAAACTTAAACTCAAATATGACAGCAGAAACTGTGCTGCGTCATCAATTCTGTCATGAAATGAAAAAAGTATTATGTGATTGCAAAAGGTCGTAACACTCTTCAATACTGTTTTAATAATACGCTCAGATGATCCCCAAATCAACCTGATGTAAAAAACCTTAAGCGTATCTGCGAAACGCGTCGGCAATGTGGAGAACATGGAACTCGGTTCTTGGTTAACTAGTCCATTACAATGACCGGTTAGTCATTTCCATTTTTTTTTTTAATTTGCGCCCACTTAAGGGGTTGTGACTACCCTTAACATGTTAAGTATCACAGTACGAGCATTAGGAAAAAGGGAGAGAGTTTAAAAGTAGATACCGATGCACATAAGTTTTAAATTTCAGAAGATTGTAATGAGAGGGAAAAATAGAGCGTATTACGGCTGAAGAAGGAATTATTACGGTTGAATTGTTTAAGGTGAGGAATGCATCTGGCAATCTCATAAGAGATAAAATAAGGAGAGACAAAAAACATTACGATGATGTTCGAGTGTCGTGCAAGTTTCGATTATGTTCGTATCTCCAATCATTTTAAAGGTTCTTCTGTGAAGATTGAGGTGGGTTGAAGGAGCATCTGCCCAAATATGGGAGTTATACTTCATCTTAGAACGAATGAACGTTTTGTAGATGACTGCCAGGTCATTGGGCGAAAAAAATTTCTTGCATCGTCGAAGAAAGCCTAAGCACTTTGCAGCGTTTTTGGCGATTTCAAGTATATGGTTATTCCAAAAGAGGTGGTTGGTAATGCACATACCGAGGATTGAAAGCTGATCTGTTTCAACAATGCAAATGCATGGATAGTGTCAAAGGAGGTAATTTTCGCTTCAACGACAATAGACAGCATTGAGTTTTTGAAGCATTAAATTCTACGCGGGTTTTTCTTCCCCACTGGACAATGCTGTCTAGATCAGAATTTAATGAACTTAACATACCTTGCCGCCCTAATTCCACGTCCGAAGATGAGAGATGTGAACTTAAGAACGAATATGAAAAGCTGAGGGTACTGTCGTCGGCAAAATAATTTATTAGATTAGTAGTTTCAGACATAAGATCGTTAATGAAAATAAGAAAAAGTGTCGGAAACAAAACGGAGCCCTGGGGCACAACAGCATTTATTTTGTGGGTTTCAGATTTATAGCCGTCCAAAACAACTTGTAATGAACGGTTAGAAAGGTAGCTACTAATCCAGCGAAGAAGAAACTCATCGAAATCAAATCGATGTAAAGACTTGTGCCACTGTTCGGTGAAATATACCATCAAATCACCAGTGCACCTACTGCAACGAAAGCCATACTGTCGGTCATTAAGAAGCTTTCGTTCTTCGAGATATTTCTTGAGCTAATAATTGATCAGCGTTTCCATGACTTTAGAAAGGAGGGAAGTAAGTGCAATTGAACGGGAGTTCGAGGTTGAGGAAGATTCGCCTTTTTTTAGGGACTGGCTGGACCTGTAGAGAAGACAGATGGCCAAAAATTCTTACAACTTTGGGACATTGTAGTATTTTTTGCCTCAAATTCTGATCATGTAAAAATTTTGTTCGTCGAATGTGAACGTTGCTTAATTTCCTGGCTTGTTTAATTTTTTTCCGATTTTCCTCAGTTGGATTGGCTTTGTATTCTCGGAAGCTTACTTCTCTAACCCTGATAACCTCTTAACAGCTCGAATCAAACCATGAGTTTTCCTTGGGTCTGATACTTTTCACCCTATTCGGGATGAAATTTCTCATTCCCAAAAAGATTAAGTTTGTGACCATATCTGCACTGGAATCAAAGTCACTATCGAGGAAACATAGTGACCAGTTAGAGCTCTTAAGGAAAAAAACTAGACCGTCCCAGTTGGATTTCTAGTATTGCTAGACGGTTCTCTTTGGGATTTTATCTTTAACTGGGTTATTTTGACACGAGAAATTAGCAGATATGACACAATGGTTTGATGTGCCTAGAGGCGATAATACATTCATGGTGTACTCGTATTTATCAGGGTCAGAGCTAAGAAACAAGCCTAGGGTGTTTTCAGCTCGACGATCAACGTCAAGTATTCGAGTCGGAACGTCAACCAGCTGAGTTAGCTGGTTAAACTTAGCAAGGAAATAAACAATAACAGAAAGGTTTGTTTTGTGAATTCTTATGTTTACGGTTTGTCAAAATGATGTTGTATGTTCCGTGTGAACTCCAAAGCAATAGAACGTGTCGAGACGAAATTTTTGAGATATATTTAGGTTTGTTCAGGAGTTGATCCTTTGAAGTTTGATAGGAATCAAGTTAACAAACATCGCCGGATCACCTTCAAATAAAGAAGCCTACTAAATTTTAAAATAAATAAAGTCTTTTCATTTGTTTTTTCATATGTATTATTTTGCTCAAATATATCAAGACAATTGAAGGCCTTTGGGGCTCTTTTGGCTGATTATTGTTTAAAATAGAAATAAGAGGACAATTCTAGACGTTTCTCTGTTGGCCCGAAAGTTCATCGGTTCAAAATGAAACATCTGAGTGCGGAATACTCTTCACTACAATTTTGCGGAACCATCGGCAACTTAGAAATAACCAGACTGATTTCAAAATTTCTTTCACCGTAAGAGAACTTCATTACTCCCGAGTTCGGAGTAGCATGGAATAGATTTTATACCCGCATTCCCACGGAATCGGTAATGGGAATTTCAAAAAATTACTGAGTCAATTTAGTTAGTTAGTTAGTTTTTCAATGCATGAAAAATCTAGAAAAGCAGCCACTTTAGCTGTTATAGTCTCCTATTAAAATATTTAATATTTATTTAATGGAAAAAAAAAAATTTTAACATACGGTAGTTTTTTTCAATGCATTTTAACATATTCAGATCTTTAAAACTCTCTCTTAATATTGAATTTTGTCATTTCAGGTTGGATATATCAAAATTCAGAATGGACAGGGTAAGTTTAGTGCATTAACTAAGAATTCTTTGTCGTCCTGCAAAGGGCAACGCTCATACGCTTTATTTATTTTCGACCCATTTATTATTTGATAAACCAACATTTCCTACTGATGTGTACTATTTGTTAAATTCAAATTCATAAACTAAAAAGGAAGCATCACTGACGCCCTTGTAGTAAATGTTTTGCCACAAAATTTATTTCTATTAATAAAGTTACTAACAAGTTATAAATATCTGTTGCCAAGCGTTCATTACGAAGATGTGTTTAGTCATTTCTATTTGACATTCATAGTCCGAAATTGCTGCTACGGGATTGTGATAGGGGTGAATACTAAAATAAATACGAGTAAATAAATAGGGAGGCGCAACAGAGCGAGGAGCCCCTGGGCCTAGCGCATTTCTCACAACCATGCCTTGTGAATGGAGGGGACCTACAATTTTCTGCCGGTTCCGAACGGCTTTTTTGAGAAAGTGCTTTTCATGGCAATGAATTTACTAACGGAGGACTTGCCAAATCCTCGCGAAATGCGAGTAGAAAAACATTTTTGCCTCTGCTTGGATTCGAACATAGAACCTCTGGATTAGCAGGTGGACATGTTAACCATCACGCCACGGGTACCAGTAGAATACTAGATATGATAAATTGAGACTTATGCAGCTTGGGGTCTGTATTCCGCAACTTTTAACACGATTATTGTATAATCGCCTTTCGTCGATTTTATTGTCAGATGATTGTTTCATATTGACAAGAGGATATTTTACTCTCGTCCTATAAATTTTTGTTTTGAATTACCTAGAATTTAGATGATGATCGTCATAAATCATACGGAATTCAGGCTCTGGAGACTGCGTTGTATGGTTGAAACCTGAAACCTTTTGTTGATAATGAATTGAACCAGAAGTTGATAATCGTCTGTAGGTGGATGAGTTCATAAAGTCTATGAAGAGTCATGCAATTCAGTCACTTGTGGTGTTTTTCAAGTTTAGCAATCGCTAAAATTAAAACGGAATGTATAGGAATGTTTGAAGGCCCTCAAAGAAATTTTGTTTTTCATGAATCCGCATCCATTGTATGGCTCCACACCCTAAGTTCAAACATCGACATACAAAATTTTTGTAGTTCGAAATTTCTGATTCTTTCTTTTTAAAAGAATCACTCTGAAGGAAATTATTTAATCCAGCGCAAAATACTCTCCAAACATGCACTTCACCATGGTTCTTTCTTTTGATGTAGGTAAATCGCGTTTAGTTTTTAATATCAATATTGACACTCATATAAGTAATTCAAAGCACTTCCAAACTTATTCACTTTGAAAAACCTTAAGTTAAGTGCAAAAAAAAACTTGTGAACTCTTTCAGCTCTTCGAACTTTGTCGTCTTCCATCGAATAGCGTTAGCTGTTTTAATTCAGTATGTGCGAGAATTTGGAAAAAAAAAAAAAAACGACAGAAAAGTTACATCTTCTACTTTTCTGCCATGACACTTTCGCCGTGTAGCCATCGCCGCACGTGTCTGTCCACACAAAAACCCACTTTCACCTCAGTTTTCCTGTGACAAACTTTAAATTTACGTCACACAGAAGCCTCAGCTCATAAATATTTCAAACCAAAAGCCCAGACATCTAAAACTGTCCCAGTGCATGTTCATAAAATGTAAATCAACTCCAGGAAACTCTGGATACTCGTATACATGTACATCTACCCATACCAACCAACTACAACCAGCTCGAAAAGAATGTTAAGACAGAAGCAGATAGGGGGAGACAAATTTACAACTATCTCTTTGTACACCCCCATTACCGCTGTTATTGACCGTGCTGCCTCAAATTAAGTTGAAATTTAGGGCCCTCATAAAAAAAGTTAACGAGTTCTGTCCACCCACGTCCGCTACGACGCGCCGCGCCGCGCCAACACTCTTTTTGAGGCGACCGACGTGCATTTTTACAACAGCCATTTCGTTTGGCATATTCTATTCAATTTAATGCCTCATTAAAATGGAATATATCCGCAACAACAAAGACAACCCCCTTCCAGATTTTCTGTAAGCTGAATGAGGCTTTAAGGCTGCGTACTATTTGTTCAGTGCCTTTATATACACGGAAAGGCTGAAAACCTCGCGCGAGTGTGGTCGGTCGTAAATAAATCCTTTCTGATTGTAAACGACATTTGCCATTTGCCAGTTCTCATCAAAGAAGGGAGTTAACAGAGGATCACAGGTGAATTTCAGCTGTTGGCCAGTTTCTTTCTGGCTTCTAAAACATCGCAAAAAATTCAACTCACCCGAACGGAATGAAAAAAGAAACCTATCTTCAAGGCCAACATAAAAGTGCTTGATTATCAAAAGGAAGCGAGCCCTAAGGGATGGTTTCATGCTTGTATGCATATCAACTAATCCAAAAATCTTGATTTCTTAGAAAACAATTCTCCTGTGGAAATCTTCCTTTAAATTCCTTAGAAACAGATAAACACAAAGGATGCTCTGACCACCCTCACAGTTGACAACCCATACAAAACACTCAACTTACTTGATATGCCGTTGTTTTGCCACCCATTGGCCCGCCTACAATCATAAGACCATGTCGCACCAGTAGCATTTCGTATATTTGCAAAATCTTCTCCACAAACCATGGTGTCGCTTGGAGATTGCGCTCCTCCAGAGTTTTTTTCATCCATTTGACTAGATCATCTCGTGAAGGCTGAAAACGAAAATGAAATAAAGCTTGTAGGCGACAAAAACTGAAAATAACCAGAAATTCATGTTGCAAGGCCTAAGCCGTACACCACTTCATCCGTATCGCCATCCGTTTAGTTGTTGGTAGGTATCCAAGTTTTATGCCACATCTCTGATGCAGGCAATCGCTTGGGGTAGAGATTAATTGGACATATACGAGCTAAGGAGGTCCAACAACTAAAAAGCCCTTTGGCGAAGCAGGAGCGTGTGCGGTCGACGATAAATGAAAGACTTACCTCAGGCAGGTCCACACCTGGGAATAGATCCGTGTAAATGCCTACGAACAAAGAGACATCTTGGTCGAGAAATTTCGGCAGATTAACATCGACGATGGCTCGTAGCACAATTTGTGATTCTGCTAAATTGGGATGCATTCGACGCAATGATGCAGATGCCAGGAGGACAGATTTCACCGCTCGCATACCTGTAGATAGAGAAAGTAGTGTAAAATGTGTTTTGAGTTGTTGAAAAAAATTTCACAGGCTTGTTCGATTAGGTTTCGTCAACGTGTCCAACTGCTTTAGCTGTCAAATCAATTGAAATGACATTTCAAAATTTTTTTTTCTTAGTTAGACATGAAAAGTTCTTGGAGCAGAGCATTTCAATTAAGACTTTGACCGGAAAAATGAAACATCAGACGACGATTTTTACGTCTTGTGACTAATTGGAAAAAGTGATTTAATCTAATTAGAAGCTGCCTTTTAACGGGATGAATGAACTTTTTTTTCCTTCTATTTCTTAATCAATCAATCTAATGAGCAAATACTTCTTTTACGTTTGCGATGAAAGTCCGATTGTATTTAACAAGGCCTTTTTTCCAATAGAAATTGGTCTTCATTTATTCCAAACTAGCTGAGCCGCCCGGCGTTGCTCGAGTCTGTAGTTTTAAGGTTCCCGTTCTCGTTCCTGTTTCTGTTCCTATGGGACTATAGGGAGTCGTGAGCATGCCACATAAAATTGACCATAGAAAAAACATTCTACGATTGACCTTGTGATTTATTTGTATGGTCATAGCGAATGCAAGACGGATCGGAAACAAAAACGGGAACCTTAAAACTATTTGACCAATTTCAAAAGTTCTTTCGAATTATAAATGAAACATTAAGGAGGGATGCGTAACATGTACTATATTTTATCCGCATATTCCCACGGGAATAGAAGGACGGGAACCTTAAAAATACAGACCTGAGCAACGCCCGCCCTGAATGTCGAGGGATAAGGGGTATATGAGTATGTCTAAAGCAGCCCAGGGTGTTGAGCGAAGATCTCCGCTGACTCATAAACTTGCTGATATTTGGACAATGCTTAGTCTATTGCGATAAGTCAACTTTTTTTTTGTTTTTTTATTTTTTTTTAGAACAGTGTTTTGTTAATGTATGTATAATTTATTTAGTTGAATTTAACTATTATATTACAATTTAAAATTATTTTTAACTATTAACTATTAGCCTTGATGTATGTATATTTACAATGTTTGGTTTTTTATGTGCATTGTTAATTTCTTTTTAAAGCTATTAAAGTTAACTTCACTTTTAATTGATTGTGGTAATTCATTAAATAACTTAAGTCCACGATAAAATATTGTATTTTGGGATCGCACGTCTCTATACAGTTGAAGTCTGAAGTCATCATTAGATCTGAGATTGTATGGTTGCACATCTCTTACATAGTTGGTATTTGACGTCAAATATTCCGGTAACAATTTATGCTTCATTTTGTAAACAAAGAGTAATGTGTTGAATGTTACTCTCTGTTTAATATTCATCCATTTGAGACACGATAACATCCATTGTACAGAGGTGTAGTAGCTACATTTGAGAATGATGCGCATAGCCCTGTTTTGTTGCAATTGAAATCGGTTAATTTGTTCATTATTACCTAGAAACAATATTGTTGAGCAAAAATCGAAATGAGGCTTAATTATTGTGTTATATATATTTATTGCACATAATAACGTTATGTTTTTACGTATTCTCCTAAGGAAAGATATTTTTTTAGATACTTTTTGAGCTATATAGGTAAAGTGACTTTTAAATGAAAGTTTATTGTCCAATATAACACCCAAATATTTTATTTCGTATAACTGTTCAATTTGTTCACCATCAATTGATATATTAATCAGTTCATCACTATTTAGAAGCATGCATTTCGTCTTATTAACATTTATTTTAAGTTAATTTACTTTTAACCAAACACAGATCTCATTCAAATCTTCTGTTACCTTTGTTACAAGTTCATTTACATCTTTACCACTCACAAACACTAGTGCATCATCAGCAAATAACGCTATCTTTGAGTTTTTTAAAACAGTACTTATGTCGTTTATGTAGATTAAAAACAACAGTGGACCAAGTATAGTCCCTTGAGGTACTCCAATCCGCGTTTCCACGGAACTTGATGTTGAGTTATTAACACAAGTCTTTTGAGTTCGTCCGGTTAGGTACGATTCAAACCAATTAAGTTCATTGTCACTAACACCGTATTTATTCAATTTTATTATAAGTTTGTTGCGGTCAATAGTTTCGAAAGCTCTTTGAAAGTTAAAAAAAACTGTAACTGTTCTATTACCACAATGTCTTTCTTCTTTCATGTTCAATATGAGCCAGTTAAGAGCCGTTTCACATGAATGTATGTGTCGAAATCCTGATTGGTTTTCAATTAATATTTTATTATCACAAACATATTTGTAGAACTGTTCATATGCACATTTTTCAATTATTTTTTCTAAAATGGGTAACATGTTTATTGGTCTAAACTTTTCACAGACATTTGTTTTTGATTCTTTTGGGATGGGTATAACTATAGATTCTTTTAAGTTATTTGGGAATTCACCATTTATAAAAGATTTATTTACAATTTTCACTATAGTAGGACCTATTGTATCAAAACAATCTAAAATAATATTAATATTCAAGTTGAAAGCACTTTTGGTGTTGATGGATTTACAAATTTTCTTTAGTTCTATGAGATTTATTTCATTAAATTTAAAATTGGTTGAGATTTGTATAAACTGGTTATTAAAATGATGGTTATGTACAAGGGGTATTGAATTACTTATAGTATTTATACTTTCAACAAAAAAACTGTTGAACTTTTCTGCAATCACCGAACTTTCTGCTTCAACTGTGTTACCGAATCTAACTTCGCTTATTACCTCTTTTTTCTCTTTCAATACAAGCGTTTTTATTGTTTTCCACATGTCTTTTTGATTGTGGCAAGACGTAATTTTATTACATATATAATTTCTTTTTGTTTGATTTAGTTTATTTTGATATAAATTTCTAGTATTTTTATAGATATCCCAGTCACTTGGTCTATTTGATATGGTTGCCTTTTTGTAGCATTTAACCTTATTGTATTTTAACGATCGCAGTTCACTCGTAAACCATTTATTTGCTTCTGTAATTCTTGTTACTTTTATTTGTTTATTTACACAATATGATAAACTATTTTGTAGCTTAAGTGATATTGTATTTGAGTCCGCGTCTAAATTACATGATTGAAGTTCTAAACAAAGTAGTCTTTCGAATTCACTCTTGTTATATTTAAAAAGATTAACATATTTTGTATTTGTATTAACGCGACCAGAAGGTATTGTTATTTTGGCTATGATTGCTTCGTGATCGCCAATATTGAATTGTGGAGCTGTATCCGATAAAACATTTCTTTCTGCTGGACAAATGACAAAGTCTATTAACGATCTGGTGTTATTTGTTATTCGAGTTGGTTTAGTGATTCTTTGAGTTAAGTTATTATTTATTAAAATATCTAAAAATGCTCTTGTGTATGTGTGTTCTCTGTCCAATAAATTTATGTTAAAGTCACCAAATATAATTAAGTTTGAGTAATCATTTAGTTCTTGGATCCAATTTTCAAAGGCATTACAAAAAATTCGCTCGGAATAACTCGGCGATCTATAGAAAATAGCAATTGTGTCCTTAAATTCGTTACTATATATCTCATAACACAAGCACCATACTTGCATATCAATATTAATTTTATTTACAAATCTATAACGTAATCCTTCCCTAAAGTAAAGTACGACGCCACCTGTATGTCGACTTGGACTATCACAACGTACGGGTAAGCTATAATTTGGAAGACTTATTTCACTGTCACTTATGCTGTCTGTTAAATGTGTTTCAGAAAACGCAATTATATCAAAATTATTGTTATTGATTATATATTCCACTTGATTAAAATTTTTGGTCAAACCTTGGACATTAGTAGACCAATATCTGAGTTGAGTTAGTTGCTAATATTGAGTCCTGTCTTTAAGGACTTTAATTTTGCGGAGATAAACCGGACATTTCTTATCGTTTGCCGGATGATCACAGTTCATCTTCATTTCTAGTGTTCTATTTAGCTCTGTACAGTTTGTACACAAACTACGCTCACTGTTACATTCTGCTATTGAGTGATCACCTCCACATTTCATACACTTTACGTCTTTTTTACATACACTTGATTTATGATTAAACCCTTGGCATTTAAAACAACGCGTAACATTAAAGTACTCTCTAACTGGACATTTCACCCACCCCACCTTCATGTATTCCATATCCAACATTTTACTGAAGCCAACACTATCAACTTCCAAAATCGCATTCTGATTTCTAAAT
Organism: Melanostoma mellinum; assembly: GCA_914767635.1. NCBI lineage: Eukaryota > Metazoa > Arthropoda > Insecta > Diptera > Syrphidae > Melanostoma > Melanostoma mellinum. Next base: position 205,793,250 of record OU612058.1, read on the forward strand.
TTATTGTTTTTATTTCTAAATACATGTAATAGTTTAATTTCGCATTCATTTAGTTCTTTGTTTTGTATTTTTATTTTTTTGACTATGTCTTCTCTGGTTTCCTCATTTTCTATGTTCATAATACATATTTGAGGCTTAGTTTTTAATGTCACGATTACTTTATATTGATCTTTAAACTGTGTTTCAATTTCAGTTTTCAGCTTTTCAGAGGATGATTTATCAGCACATTTTATAATTATTCCACCGTCATTCTTGTTCACCAGACTGTTAATATTGACACTAGTTGGGTCTATTTTTTCTTTTATTTGTTTTCTCGTTTCGTTTGATTCTTGTTTTGATTTGGGGTATATAACGACAGCTGACTCGTTTTTTCTTTTTAGAGCATCACTGTATGTCTCTTTCCCTTTTTCTGAATTTCCGTTTATGTTTTTGATTTCTTTTGTAAGTGCATTCACTGAGTTTGCTATATGCTTAACACTTTCTTTCACGTTATTCTTATGTTTTCCATCATCATCATGCATAATTTTTTTTGTATGGCTTCTAAGGTGTTTGAGACCGTAACAATTTTGCTGACGTCATCAGTTATTTGCGAACTGTTACTTTGAATATTGCTGCTTATGATATTCATCTTGTTTACATAATTTTCACATTTTTTTTGTGCGCCTTCCATTGCCTTAATTCTTTCTGCATATCTATCTTCGATTGCCTCTAATAGCAATTTAATTTCTAATTCGTTCTTTTTTAACGATGTTTCGAACTCATTCTTATATTCTTTTAAGTAAAGATTATTTTTCTTAACAATTTCTTGCATTTCCTTCATCATTGCATCTAGATTTGATATATACAATATACATCATACAATCTTCGCAAATATACTTCACTCTTTTACACTCATCAAATATGCGACTACTGTATGCGTCTATGCCGCTGCATTTGACCGTAAAGTGAAATATTTTCCCGCACACACCATCACATCTTAAGCCCGATTCTCCTCGGATTGAATTTCTGCATTTACTGCAGTTATTCATATTAATTTAGAGTTTTATCAACACCATACACTTCAGAATAGTTAACTATACGTATGAGTCAATTTTGGAATTTTAATTCTCAAATTAATTTCGGTTTTCAATGTATACTTTCGGAACGATTATTAAATTCACACTTGCACTTGCACTTCTCTCTAAACTTAAATAAATAACGAATGCTAGCGCATTGTATTGATGTCGTTTCTGTAGCACGCTGCTTCTTGTTTATTTGAGTCAATGAAACGATAGCCAAAGCCCAATGTAGGTTTTTTTTAATGTTTACTTTTCCTGTACTGATTTTAAGCATTCCGTTTACATTTTATGTCTGTGGCGGTATGAAAATGTTGTAAACGGGTCCGTCTCCTTGTCTTAAGCTACCTCCCCACCAATTTTCATGCAAATCGGTTCAGCCGTTCTTGAGCTATAAAATTCGAAAGATCTTTTGAAATTGGTCAAAAATTTTTATAAGTTTTGCGTTCCCAATCACGTTCGCGTATCATCCTTAATTCGAAAGAATTTTTGAAATCGGTCAAGATGTTTTGAGGTTCATGTTTTCGTTCCCGTAGGAATATAATGATGAATTATAGTCTTAGCTACTGAGGGATAATGTATCATCCCAGTTCTGAAAGATTTTGTTAAATCTGTCCAGTAGTATATAGGTTTCCGTTCCCAATCCCGTTCCAGGATAAAAAAAATATTTAGCTGAGCCTTCTGGCGTTGCCCGGGTCCCTAGGGAATTTGAGGATGAAATAATTTATGTTAATGAGGGATAATGTAACATTTTAAAGTTGAAAACATTTTTGAAATCGGTCATGCGGTTTTAAGGTTCCCGTTCTAGTTCCCGTTACTGTTTCCATGGGAATATATGGATGAATATAGTCTATGTTACTGAAGGATAATGTAGCATCCTAGAGTAGAAAGAATTTTTGAAATCTGTCCAGTAGTTTGTAAGTTTGCGTTCCCAATTCCGTTCCCGTGGGAATATGGGGATGAATTAAAATTTATGTTACTCGGTGATAGTGTAGCATTCTAACGGTGAAAGAATTTTTGAAATCGGTTCGGTAGTTTCAAGGTTCCTGTTTTTGTTCCCGTTCCCATAGGAATATAGGGATGAAAATTATCCTATGTCCGTCTCCTGGTCCTAAGTTACCTCCCCAAAAATTTTCAGAAAAATCCGTTCAGTCGTTCTTGAGTTATAAATATTGTAACTATTTCTTTTATATATGTTTATATAATATATATAGATATAGATTAAGTATTCATTACAAATACCGAGTTTTAATTTTTTTTTAAGATGTATTATGCTATTCGGGGCGGAGACAAATCGAACGAATCAATAACCATGAATATTGGTTTAGCAGATCTCGAGTTATAAGTGTTGTAACAAACCAGTCTTTGTTTTATATATTAAGATCCATATATTTTTTTAATTTTCTTTTGCAGACATGATAACTTCTTTTGGGCATTAACCTCCATCTATTTGGATTTGAGGTCAATGTGAGAATGCACAATGACTATTTAGGACTAAAAGATTAAGGGCCAGTTGCTCAATCGAATAATAAATCTAAGTTCTACATAAAGTTGTAATTAAGTATGGGGATTTTATGTAGAACTTAAGAATTCCGGAACGTCTCATACAAAAATGAAAACTTTATGTAGAACTTAAATTTATAGTTCGATTGAGCAACTGGCCCTAAGTTGGCTATTCTACTCTGGCTTTTTAGAAAGGTTTTTGTGTAACTGTTTAATGCTGCTGATTTTTCTCAGATTGTAGTGGTTGATGAGGAGCTGCCGTTCAAAAATAGCCCAGGAAGAACTAAAAATATTGCATGGTTTGATTCGAAGAGATACTAGGCTCGTTCGTTGGACTTTACTTAGAGTTGATCCAGGTTTTCGGTTTTTAAAAAATGGCTTAGCCAACCTATCAGCTATTTGAAGGAAAATTCTTATCATTTGACAACCCAGTTTGGTATCCTCGCTCTATTAAAACCAAGTCCTATTTAATGACGATTTGAGTTTGACATTTGGGGAAAGTTGATGTTTTTCAAAAAAAGATATCTCTGCGGCGAATACCCGGAAGCACCAAGACTTGAGTGAACGAAGCTACTTATTGTAAGCCCTTAGTAATATTAAAAATGTGAAAGTAACCAACAGTCCACTTTTCTACGTTACCATCTCCCGCCTTAACGAATGAACCAATTAAAATAAAATTCTGTGCAGGTAGCTTAGAACATTAGGATGGACATGGGTTAAACAATGTTATCTGTATATCCAACAGGTACGTCAACGGGAAACTACTGAACCAAATAACCTAAACTTTAACTCTTCCCCATTAGTCCATCACAGCGGGAATCTTTACTAATAAAGGGTTTTTCAACAACGACGCTTTAAAAGTAGAGCAACAGGGACAGCAAACGACGCCAATTTCTTGCCGCTCTCTTGACATTTCTCTTCAGGTTTCCCATTTCATGATGGAACGAGCCAACAACGAATCGAAATTATCAAAATTTACTACCGAAATTCGGAGTCAGGTGCCTCAACGTTAAGAGCGCTACGTCCAATTTATGGTCGTCATGATTGTCCTAGTAGATCAACAGTTGAGCATCTAGTGGAAAAATTTGAATGCACAGGCAAAGTACAAAATGATCAAGTGCCAGTGAGACAGAAAGTGTCCGCAGTGTTGAGAATGTTGCTGCCGCTGAGGTTTCAGTTGCAGAAAGCCCAAATGTATTTCTCACAAGTCGTTCTCAAGCGTAGGGCATCTCTGTGACGTTGTTGTGGTGAATTTTGCGAAAAGATCTTGGCCATCGTCCTTACAAGATTAAATTGACTCAAGAACAGAAGCTGCTTGACCACCAGAAGCGTCATATTCGTATGTTCGTGAAATGGGCTGAGCAACAACTTGAAAATGATTCGGATTTTCATCGAAAAATCATCTTTAGCGATGAGGCTCATTTCTTGCTGAATGGCTTTGTCAATTAACAAAATATGCGGTATTGGTCAGGCAGCAATCCACACGTACTCCATGAGTCATCATTGCATCCCAAAGAAATTACGGTTTGGTGTGGTTTATGGGCCGGCCGGGCGCGGCGTCATTGGGCCGTACTTCTTCCGTGGTGATCAAGACCGGCACTTTCCTGTGAATGGGGATAGCTACCGTTCAATGATAACCGAATATTTTTGGCCCCAATTGGATGGTATGGACTTGGAGGACATGTGGTTCCAACAAGACGGCGTCACAAGGCACACAGCGATTTCCACAATCAATTTATTAGAAAACAAGTTTGGAGAACGTGTTATCTCATGAAATGGTCACTTGGCCGCCTTGGTCGTGCGATTTGACGCCGCTAGACTATTTCCTGTGTGACTACGTCAAGTCTATGGTCTATGCCAACAAGCCAGCGACGATTGATGAGCTTCATACGAATATTGAACGTGAAATTGTAGCAGTATCGACTGATTAATGCTTGAAAACCCTCGAAAATTGGGTTCAGCGTCTGGACTTCTGCGTCTGGAGCTGCCCAACCAATTTAATGGAAATTTGGTACAGAAATGGTCTCGAACCTGAGGAAGGACATAGGCTATATAATTTATCTTTTGGTTCCCAACTGAACGGGTACGGGAATTCAAAAAATTCGATTTCAAATATATTTTCAAAAGGGCCTAAAATGAAATGACTGTCTGAACTACAAATAAATATGGGTTATTTGGGATTGACTGTGTGAATGGGCAAATTTTGCAGCTACTAATAAGACAGTTGCCGATTTGAACTAACAAATTATGTCAGACGTGGCCGATGATGTTGTCAAATTTATATCAATACCTAGACTATGTTAGGGACACCGAGCAAGCCACATTACCCTACAGAGTTTTTTAATTCTTAAGAATTATCATGAGTTCCTTCCCAAAAGTTAAAGCTGCAAGTAGGTGTTCCAGTCCTAATAAAGAGAAACATAGACGTGCCAAAGCAACGTAACTGTATACAAGCTACAAATTACACATCTGGGATGCTATACTATAAAAGCCTTAATCATGACTGGTATAACAAAAGGAGAAAATGTTTTGATTCCCCGTGTTTCTATAATTCTGACTGATTTGCCATTTTAGTTTAAAAGAGTGCAGTTTCCCCCGAAACCAATATTTGATATAAGTAAAAAATAAAGCTAAAAGAAAGACACTTAAATTTGCCATGGCACCTCATGCTCACGCGTATCAAACTCGCAAACTCGTGAACTATTAGGAAAGGCTCTAATTGACGTCAACTGAACATCGTTCAGATCTTGAAACTTATAGTATACGTCAGCTACCACCCCGCAGTTACCAGATACTGGTCTCGTTCAACCAGAGGTAATCTGTCAAAATTGTGAATCTGAATGTCGACAAGGTGACTAAAGCAATTGGGCGGCATTATAATAATCTGGGAAAAATGACTGACTGAACCAGCGTCAGTAGTCTAGAGCTTATATGGATGGTATAACTCATAGAACCAACGCAACGGTTGAATTCAAGAGTCAGAAAGTGGAAACCACTGAATGAGTCTTTCAGATTCCTCCAATACTAGGACTAGAGATGGTGGAATATGAGCTTCAGGCGAGCAAACGTGAGCTCTTACGACCCTGCAGCAGGGAGGTGAAACCGGATTATTTGGTGATTTATGTCTAAAGGTATTCGAAAGACAACTGTGCTCCTATTCTGTAACTATCGCACCGATAACATCGATCGAGAAACGGTGAGAACCGGAACGAGATCTTACTGGATTCATAGAATTTCGTTCCATTTTCCGCATTTTAGCGCTGGCTTTAATCGAGGCGATAATTACAGAACAGGCTCTTCAGTTTGTTAGTTGTGCATGTGGCTAGCTAGGAAGCCACGTAAGAATTCTGTAGTTCCTAAGCAACCAACAGCCCTAGCCAACGACCCCCGACAAGGACCTCCGAATCTGTGTAGTCTGAGATCTCACAACGGACTAAGTGCCGCCGGAGAATTAGTGGAAGCCGGGGACTGCTGCAAAGCAGATACTTACTGCCGCTTTCCGAGGAGTGCGATGACTTAGGAAGGCCAAAAGGAAAAGAAAAACTGTGACATCTTTTATTGCGAAAGCAACAAGCAATATCTACGCTTATTTGTCGTTAGGCGCAGGTTATCAGCCGTAATCCAGAGTAAATGAGCGTATTATTGCAATCCGCATCAGGGGCTAAATTTGCCAACATTAGTTTTATATGCGTTCAGGACCTCCTCACAAAAAAAAAACAAAAAAAAACGATAATTCCAAAAGATCTCTTTCCACGAGCTCTTCGAAGAAATATATACGACCAATGTCCTAGACTCGGTGTGAAAATAATCAAAATTTGGCTTGGACCAATATTTTGTTTGTTGCCTATTTACGAATGAAAATATTTCGGTCCAGACCCGCTCGAACAAATGCTGTGAAACGATTTGACGTCAGAAAGCTATAATCGAACAAGAGATTGCAAATGCGTTTCTCAAACATATTTCACTAGAATGCTATGTGTCAGCTGAAGATCAGTGGCATTAATGTCAACAGGAAATCAAAACATCAGTTTTTTGGACTAGGCCCTCAAAAGTAAATCTTTGGTTCGATGAAGAATGCAAGCAAGTAAGTGTAGTTAAGAGAAAGCACGACTAATGTTGATTATTGATGTACAACAAAACTGGGGCTAACTGTGTCAAGTACGTTAAGCCATACAAGGAAAAGAGGAGGGTAAAACACCGAAATCCCAAAAAAGAGATTCAGCATGAGAAGTGCTCGTTTAGTTCAGGTTCGAGAGTTACAACAAAAAAAGGGAAAAGTCATGTCACGGTAGCGAACCTCTAAAAAAAAGATCTTGAAAAAAAACCCAAGAACTTCAAATCGATATCTACCATCTTTTTACCGATTTTAAGGGCGCGCATGACGGCATCTATAGAGATGAGTTATAAAGAGCCATGTCTAGTTTTTGCATCCCTACCAAACTTGTCCGATTGTGTAGGATGACGATGGAGAACGCACGCTGCTCCATCAGGGTCGGAAAAGATCTCACCGATACATTCGATATCAAAAAGGTTTTAGTCAAGGCGATGCCAGGTCATGCGACTTCTTCAACCTCGTTCTTGAAAGAATAGTGCAGAACTATCACGTCAACACAAGAGGCACAATCTTTCAAACATCTGCAGTGCGGTATAGTGCAGTAGTTTTTGGGCTCCATGTCACTTTTTGGCTGTCGGTGCAAGCCCACGCAATGTCAAAATTTCACTTTCTTAACTTCTCAGAAACGCGCCAGAAAAGTATATGTATCCTTGTATAAGCTCGTCTTCGACAAGGGCATTTGAAACATAAAACTAATGCTTTCCTTTTCTACCACCTCAATTACATATTTAGACCTGGAATCACATCCCTACCATACACAACCAAATCAAGGTCAATCCAAATATTCAAAAATGTAAGGTGATGTCAAAAGTTTTTATACGAAAAGTGACTCAGCTCACGAGATTTGTCTTACATCCTCAAACCTATTGTATAGCACTCAACCAATCGATGTAACACCATCATAACACACGAATTATTTTCTCTTTACATGAATTCAATAGAAGTGAATAAAAGCAAATTTCCCAGAACATATTCAACAAAATTCAACTTCGTGCACCTAGAACGGAACCCTTCTTTAAAAATGTACTTAATTCTCAACTGGTGCATCAGTTTTTCAAACTAAACACATAAAGCATGACCCGAAATTGAAAAAAGGAAATCGCAAGCAAAAAGTTAAAAATAGTAAGGCATAACTTCAAAAAACAAAAACAAAAAAACACTCACCATAGTCGTAGTGCGATTGAGAGGATAACTGCTCAGAGCACAGCTTGTACGTGTGCACGATTTTCTGGGCCAACGGACGTGCATCATCGAATCCATTCGAATATAAAGTGATTTCACCAATCATTGCATAGTCAGGTACCATCATAGCCACCGTACGGAAGAGGACCTTCAAATTGTCCGGAAGTTCTGTGCGTCCAGCATACCTAGAAATCGATTCACACAAATCTTTCTTAATTTTCCTTCCTCTTTCAATGGCACAAAAGGAAGAGAAAAAAAAAATACACAAGAAAATGAACTCTATTATGAAGGAGTACATATTTTCTGGTTACGGTCCTATTTTACATATACTCGTATAGCCAGTATGCGGAACTGCTGCTGTCCACTATCACCGAAAGTAAGTTTTTCAATTTTAATTTTCAAAAAACCCTAAACTCACTCTTGGCAGGAGCAAGTTTCGCACACGTCGACGTTGTCGGGTTGAGCCATTATTATGTCCTTCGGACAGGATATAGTCGTGTATAGTAAGTACATATTATATTACAGGGTAGCTCTAGCCAGTATGCAAAATTACGTGACATTACCAACCAAGCAGACTTACCCGGGGTTCATTGTAATAAATATGGAGCAAGTTGGATCCAATTTCAACATTGTGTCTTCAAAGAAGAACTTTACCACTCTCCTGGCGATGGCCCGTTGTATGGTAAGGATTTGCTGGGCAACAACAGACAACACTTCCAATTCGATTCTATTGAATTCGTCGAAGCATGCCCAAGCTCCAGACTGTGCTAGACCCTGTAAAACAAAACATTTGCGAGCATGAAAATGCAATTAATTTTTGAGTTTTTATTTTATTTTTTATTGAGCCGAACAATTTACGATAGGGTGTAGGTGTCTAACTTTTGTGTTTTATTTTTTATTATTTCTTTTTATTTTGTCCTCGAAGAGAAGTTTGCGTTTTCTGCTGAGCTTGAATTAAGCTAACAATATCTATGATTTATACACACTACCCTTCCACCAAGGGCGGCTTTTATTTAGTTATGTCTAAGACTCTTCTTACAGATAGAAATTGATATTCTCTTTTATCCTTTGGTGTTTGAAACAAAATCAATTTTTGTCTCAAGCAAACAAACTGCTTCCCTACACTCGACGTCGCGTCCGTCGCTGTCGGCGCAGCGTCGGACGGCGGGCGTCCTTGTATTTTCTGGACGAAAGATTTATTGACCATAAACAAGACGGTTCGGTAAATCTTGAACCCGTAAAATATTTGTTTTGACTCATCCCTGGCCTTGGTAGTTTGCGGTATGTTGAGTGTTAACAGCAGCCACCGAGATTTTAAAACAAAAGAGAGAAAGGGTGGAGCATAGGTAGGTACACTAGGTTTTAGATGACGAGGAGGAGAGTTAAATTGAGAATTTCATTTAATTAGCTTTCACAGAACATTTGGATTTCGAACATTGTTTTGCAAAGTCTTCATAGGATTTTTGTATGAACTTAATTGGCTGCCATAAAGTCTAAGCAAATACATTCAAAGAGCCGTTAAAGTAGCCATGATGGGCTTCGCGTGTTATTGTTTTTCTTTTGTTTTCTTATGCTAAAGAAAAAGCTAAAAATAAATTAAGTGGAAATGTATTTTAAGTAGAATCTCGAAGGTATTTTATGTCTGCAAGTGTTAATGGTACAACTAAGAATCAAACTCGCTCTTTCTTATTTCATGTTATTTAATGATATTGTAAATTTTTTACTGGTCTAATCGGATAAGAAAAGATTAAAATTTTAGAAGGGACTGTTTTCGAAAAAATGATTGAATTCTTGTACCAAAAATGACAGCGCCATAGATAAATCCCATCAATGTTTTCATCTTCCATAAACACAGCTCATAAACTGTTCCGTTGGCCTTTTTATAGAAAAACACATAAAAAAATTTAAACACTGCACATTTTAAGGCGCAATTGTTCTAATAAATCGATTAAAAGTGAACGTATGTTTTTTTTTATAATTAACGGGTTATGACATCCACTATAATGTTTTAGAACACGATGGAAGCATTAAGGAAAGTACGAGAGGAGTAAGCGAAAGACACCGATGCACATTGCATTTTAATTTTTGTGAGTCGTAATGTAGGTGAAAAGCAGAGTCTGGTAAAGCATTTCACATATAGATTGTGAGACTAAATGCTTGCTGGTTCTTGCGGCTGAATTATTTAACGAAAGAAGTGCGGCTGGCTATTTCACTAGAGCACTGTTCATGAAAAAGCAATAAAAGAAAGTTAGGTAGGTAAAATTTCGATGATGGTCAAAAGAATCAATCGATTCTACGATTGAACTATCACCTACCAGTCGTGACGCTCTGTTTCGTACACATCAAGGTGCACAAAGGTGTTTGAGGAGCACCTCACCAAATATGGGAGCTATACTCCTGTTTTGGACGGATGTAGGCTTTATAAATTGTACCCAGAATTCAGTTTGTACCGAGAATTCTTTGGAGAGACGAATCCCAGTTCACAAGAGAGATGGTATCACAAATTTCCGCATAACCTCCATATATGGATTTCAAGTAATCCACATTTAAGACGGCAAAGATCGTTTCAGCGGAGATTTTGTGTCAATATTGTTATAATTGTATTTGTATAAAACACACAAAAAACTATACTAAAAGTGCCATTATTATTGTTTTATTCAAACAAACCTCTGGCCCATGGCTAAAAATCTTTCTTTTTTTTTTAAATTTTTTACCAATTTGATATTTTTTCTAGTATCACAAAATGTATGGGTTTTTAAGTGCACTTTTTAATGATTTTTTTTTTATTGTTTTGTTCATCTGTAACAATTTTTTTTTTTTTTTAATTAACGCCCACATCAAGGGGTTATGACTACATTATAATGTTATAGAACACAGTGCGAGCGTTTAAGTTAATAGGAGAGGATTCAGTAGGAGACGACGATGTTTTCCATCTGCTCCGGAAGCAGAATAGGAAAGATGGAAAAGTTTACGCAGTGGTTTTGCCAGCAAAGAAGAACACCTCTTCAGAATTACGGCGGGGATATCATCTGGACCAACGGATTTATGTATATTGAGATCTTTGGGACTCTCGCAACCGAGCGAGTGCGAAAAAATATCTGCTTCATCACAGAATTTGCAGACTGGTGCTCAGGTGGAGCCAATATGCTATGAGCAGGTCTCTAGTTCGCAGCAAATTGGCTTTGTCGATGAAGTTAACATGTGGAGAGCCATCAAAGACGAGCGTTGGGACCGATTACGTTTTTACTTTCTTTTGGACACAACAGTATTTTTTGACTTACTTTTTGATCATGCAAAATCTTGGCTTTTGTATGTGAGCATTACAGATATTTCTGGCCCGTTTGAACAAATTTCGGTTTTCTACTGTAGGGTTATCTTTAAATTTTTTCTCGATCTTGCTAATCGCCTCTTTACAGCTTGAATCAAGCCACGAATTCTCTTTGGGGATGATACTTTTTGTTCTGTGAGGAACAAAATTTCTCATGCCGTTGAGAATTACGTTAGATATCATATCATATATGGTTAAACTCAGCGAAGATCTCAACATATTTTCCTTCGGGTGTTGTCTGGCCAGAATGTCGAAGCCAACCAGAATTTTGTACATTAAAATTGCCCGCAATTGTGATTTCAGTGTGATGATATGGGGAAACAATTCTTAATAATGGAGTCAGATAGCGCATCTAACTCAATAGAGGCTGAATTGCGATCTAAATTCTGGCTACTGTAAATAAAACAATAGTGAATGATTGGCTTACGGACAGTGAATTTTAACCACATGAAATTGAAGTTCGTATTAGAAAAAATCCTCCTGTATTTAAAAAGGGTGAAAAGATAGATATCAAAAATTATAGACCCATTTCTAAACTCGCATGCATTCCTAAGCTCTTTGAACAAGTGGTTTGTGACTGCCTCTCTTTTTACACAAATAATATTATTTGCAATCAACAGCATGGTTTTATACAAAGAAGATCGACGGTTACCAACCTGCTATCTTTTTTTCATAATTGTTCCAACTCTCTTGAAAATGGGTATGAACTCGATTGTATTTACATTGACTTTTCCAAAGCATTTGATCAACTTTCTCATGATGTTATATTATATAAACTTAAGGCATTTGGTTTTCCCACTGAGTTTATTATATGGATTTGTTCCTATCTGCAGAATAGAACTTATCAAGTTAAATTTCGTAACTGCTTTTCGAACACTTTTATTGCCCTGTCGGGTGTGCCACAAGGCAGTCACCTTGGACCTTTACTTTTCACTGTCGCAATCAATGATGTGGTCTCATGCATTTCTTATAGTAAAAATTTGATTTTCGCAGACGATATGAAATTTTTTAAATCCATTAAGAATGCTACTGATCGCGTGCCTCTTCAAAAAGATATCGATAGTTTTGTAATATGGTGCAGTAAGGCCGCGTTTCCATTTGCAAGAAAACTTCTGCAAGAAATGTCTGACAGTCTGTCCGACAGTGACTTGCAAATGGAAACTGAGAAGCAAGTTCGATCGCGATTTCGCGACAGCGAAATAGTTCTTGCGAGTATTTGCGAGTGCAATAAATTGCAGGTTGAAACAGGTTTTCATTGACTCGCGACAGTTCTTGCAGCTTACCGAAACAGCTTCGTATATATCGCACTTGCGGCTAGTTGGTCGAAAGAGAGTGAATTTTCTCGCAATTGAAGGTTACGAGTGTAATCCGTATTTATGGATTGTTTATGGGATGTGAAAAATCTCAGCGTCAAGAGGAGTGTATCCTTCGTTGATATTGTAACGTGCGCTTAGTTCGCAAAAATAAAACTTCACTTTTCAATTTAATTCTATCACTTTTATTCAGTATATATGCTTAATTCGATCTCAACTCGACTTTGGACTATCACTTGTATTTACTCTTAACTTTATCACTCTATAAACCAAACTGACTTTTGGTTGCCTCGGGCGGGCTATTTATATCGAATGACACGCCATCTAGAACTCTCCAGTAACTTCTACATTGTCGCCACATTTGCTGTCTACTCTCTGTCTGTCTGTCTCTCTACACTCACACACACTGGCTTACAAGCAACGCCTGTCATTTATACCATTCCATTAAAGTGTTGCCAGTTGTGTTTTCGGTTGAACGTTTTTCGATTAGGAAATTGGTATAAAATGTTGGGTTCACGTTACACTGCCCCCTCCTTAGGATTGTTCGTCCCGAATAATTCCATCTGCAGCCTCGCCACTATATCGATGCAGCCTGTCACAATGAACTACTTTTAACTTGCCTCTTAGTCCTCTTTGGATGCGGTAAACCACGTCGTTAATCCTCGTGACTACAGTATAAGGACCTTCCCAGTTTTGCTGAAGTTTCGGTGACAATCCCTTTTGACGATGAGGATTATAAAGCCACACACGATCTCCTGCTTGGAATCCTGACGTTGTCGCTTTTGTGTCGTACCGTGTCTTCATCCGGTCGCTGTAGGCTTTCATCCGTTCCCTTGTTCTTTTATGGATGTCAGCGAGTCTCTCCTTGAGGTCGTCCACATACTCGTTTGTGTCCTGTGGCTCCTCTGTGGGGCATCCAAATTTAAGTTCGCTGGGCAGCCGCATGGTTTTCCCGAACAGGATGTCAGATGGTGTTTGTCCTGTCGAGCTATGTACTGCACTTCTATAGGCCATCAGGAATAGCGGTACGTGCCTATCCCAGTCTCTTTGGTAGTCGCCTACGACCTTGGTGAGGTGTTCTTTCAAGGTCCGGTTGAATCTTTCAACCATCCCATCAGATTGTGGATGAAGTGGTGTGGTTCTCGTCTTCTTAATGCCAAGTAGTCCGCACACTCCTTGGAAGATGTTTGACTCAAAGTTCCTCCCTTGGTCGGAATGGAGTTCCATAGGCACGCCAAACCTACTAACCCAGTTAAACACAATCTGGTCGACCACCGTTTTGGCTTCTTGATTTGGGATGGCATACGCCTCAGGCCACTTGCTAAAATAGTCCATTACAACCAGAATGTATTTGTTTCCAGCGTTGGTCTCTGGAAAAGGCCCAGCCACATCTACTGCAATCCTCTCAAAGGGCGATCCAACGTTGTACTGATGCATCTTACCTTGAATCTTCCTACCAGGTCCTTTGGTTGCAGCACACTTGTCACATGTTCGGCACCACTTCTCCACGTCATCTCTAGCATGTAACCAGTAGAACCGATGTCGCACCTTCTCCAGTGTCTTGTTTACCCCCAGGTGGCCTCCAGAAGGTCCGTCGTGCATCTCCTGAAGAACTTCACTGACTTTCGATTGCGGTACGATCAGCTGCATCACATATGACTTACCGTCAGCGGATTCCCATCTACGCCTGAGGACACCTTCTTGCACATATAGTGAGTCCCACTGTGCCCAATAGGCTTTGAGAACTGGACTCCTGTCAGAAATGTCTCCCCATTCCGGTTTCTCTTCATTTTCTTTCCATGCGAGAATGGGTTCGATATCTGGATCTTCCTGTTGAGCAGTCCTCACTTCCTCATTGCTCCATCCGCTTATGGGGTCAGCTCTTAGTCGCTGAGCGGTAATGATTTCTTTGTCTTCTTGCCGCTTGCAATGCTTGCAATCCACTTTGCAAGGTCTTCGTGATAATGCATCGGCGTTTGAGTGCAGCTTTCCTCTGCGGTGTTGGATTTGGTAGTCATAGGTCTGCAATCTATCTATCCACCTTGCGACTTGACCTTCTGGATTTTTGAAGTTCAACAGCCAGCTCAGAGCACCGTGGTCTGTCCGCAGAAGGAATTTCTGTCCATAGATGTACTTATGGAAGTGCTTTGTTGCCAAGATAAGAGCTAGCAGCTCCCTTCTGGTCACGCAGTAGTTCCTTTCGGGTTTCGATAGGACCTTGCTGTAGTATGCCACCACTTTCTCTTCGCCATCATGCACTTGGGATAGTACCGCCCCGATTCCAACGTTGCTTGCATCTGCGTCGACGATGAATGTTTTGCCAGGTGTTGGATGTGCCAGAACTGGAGCGTTACAGAGGCGGTATTTGAGTTCCTGGAAAGATTTCTCACACTCACCTGACCATTTAAACTGCTTCCCCTTTTCGGTGAGCTGATGCAAACTCTTTGCAACTCCAGCGAAGTTCTTAACGAAACGTCGGTAATATGTGGCAAGTCCCAGAAAGCTTCGGAGTTGATGTTTGTCCTGTGGTGTTGGCCAATTTTTGACGGAGTCAACTTTTTCAGGATCAGTCTTTACTCCTTGGGATGAGATGATGTGTCCCAAATACTTGACTTCGGTTTTGAAAAGTGCACATTTTTCTGGATTCAGTTTAAGGTTAGCCTCTCGAAGTCTCTGAAACACGGCTTTAAGGTTCTTACAATGTTGGTCAAATGTTTTCCCGTAAACAATGACATCGTCCAAGTAGACTAGGCAAGCTTTCCACGTCAGTCCTTGAAGAACGCACTCCATCAAACGCTCGAATGTTGCCGGAGCGTTACATAACCCAAACGGCATAACTTTAAACTGCCAGAGCCCATTACCTGTAGAAAACGCCGTCTTTTCCCGATCATCAGGGTGGATGTCAACTTGCCAATATCCGCTCTTCAAGTCCAGCGTCGAGAACCACTGCGCTCCCTCCATGGCATCCAGGGTATCACTGATTCTCGGCAGGGGATAGCTGTCCTTCTTAGTTACATCATTCAGCCTTCGGTAGTCCACACAAAAACGAGTGCTTCCGTCTTTCTTTTTCACTAGCACCACTGGTGACGCCCAAGGACTTTTGGAATTTTCGATAAGACCGTCCTTCTTCATTGCTGTTATCATGTCCTCAACCTCACCTTGTTTGGCCAGTGGAAGACGTCTTGCGGGTTGACGAATCGGTCTTGCATCTCCTGTGTTGATGCGATGCTGCACCAACTGTGTCCTACCATATTGCCCCTTTTGCGATGCGAAGATATCAGTGTACTCTTGTAGGAGACTTTCAGCCATCCTTGTTTGTTGGTGATCAAGGTTGGATGAATTCAGTATTTTAGCTCTGATGGTTTTGAGCTCCTCCGGAGTTATAGTTTTTCTCGGAGCTTCGTCTGTGATCTTCGTAATTGCTGCAACCGATTCGCAACGTCCAACGACTTCTCCTTTCTTCAACTTTACATCGTACGGTCTGGTGTTTAGTAATCGTACGGGGACCATTTTGTTTTTCGGTGCTACCAGTGTTTTCCCAATGATGACGCTTTGGGAGGAACACTCTGGGTCTGGTTCCACCATGAGGTATCGAAGGCTTCCAAACTCACCCTCCAGTTTCGTCCAAACGAACACTTCAGAAGAAGGAGGCAGAATAAGATCTTCCCTGATGACAGTTCTCAGTGTCGACGTACTTTCGTTCGAATAAGTCATTGGAAGTTCCTTATTTTGGTACTTCAAAACCTGATTACCGATGTCCAAAATAACTCCGTGCTGTTTCATAAAGTCGATTCCAATGATGCACTCGTCACATATATCTGCCACCAGGAATTGATGAGTAAACACTAGGTCGGCCAGTCGGATCTTAAGACACACTTCTCCATATACCCTTGCTGCTTCTCCCGTTGCGGTTCTTAGACGGTAGCTATTGGTGTTATGGAGCCACATCATCTTTACCAGGTCTCGACGTACTATGGAGGCTGTGGCACCGGTGTCGATGGTAGCCACATGTTTGTTCCCGTTAATAGTAGTCTCCACAGTCAGACTTTTGTTGTCTCGTTTGGTCTGAGAGACCTGGATGGTGGTTCTGGGGCCATCGATACAAGAAACCAGCCTCTGCCCCTCGAAGTTGGTTCTTACTCGTTTCCCTGATGGGAAACGGGCTGATAGGCAACGCTGGTGTTGTTGTTACCTTGCTCTGGGTTGGATCTCTTGCTTCCACAATGTTGACAACTGGCTTTGTTTGGTGGTAGTCGGCATTGACGCTGTAAGTGCCCGGTCTTGTTGCAGTTCCAACATCTTGCTAGTCCGCTCCGGTTCTTTTGTATTTCAGCTCTTTGGCACGAGCATTCTTCGACTATGGCCTCTCTAAGTCGATGTACTCCCTGAGAAGCCTGTTCTGCTGCTTCAATTGTCAATGCGAATGCTAAGGTTTCGGAAAGAGTACGTGTTCTAGCAGTTCGCACAGACCTCTGAAGATGTATATCGGAAATGGCACGAACGAAGGACTCAACAGCGAGCTGGTTGATGATTTCTTCTCCAGCATCCGGGTATGCCAGGTGAACCAGTCTTTCGACGTCTGCTTGGAGCTGCTGTAGACTTTCACCCCTTTTCTGGACTCTGTTATTGAGTTGGACTCGGAAGACTTCTTTCAAGTGGCTATCTCCAAAGCGTTTATCTATAGCTGCCACGAGAGAACTGAAATCGCCGCTCTTACCAGCTGGAACTGTTTGAAGTAATTCAGCTGCTGGTCCTCTAAGAGCAAGAGTCAGTGCAATGTACTTGTCTTCGTCATCCCAGCCATTTGTTGTCGCGGCTGCCTCAAATTGTCTCTTGTAGACTGGCCAAGAAGACTGTCCATCAAATGTTGGGGGTTTCATCTCCTTTTTCTTTACAAACTCCCCAGCAGACTCTCGAATTTTGATTTTCCGGATCTGGTCCAATTCCTTGGTGAGAACATCACATCGACTTTCTACGCCTTCGAAACGATTCTCTACAACAGAAAGCTGTTTTTCCACACCTTCAACGCGTTCGTCAATGGCGCATACATTTTTCTCAATGTTGCCCAATTTGCCTTCTAGAATGTTTTTCTGACCTTCCAAAACATTCTGTTGCGCCTCAAGTCTTTCGAGAATATTCTGTTGTTCTTTCTTTTGTTCGTTTCGTTGCTCTTCCAGATTCTTTTGTTGTACTTCGAGTCTTTCGAGAACATTCTGCTGTTCCTTCTTTTGTTCGTTTCGTTGTTCTTCAATCAGCTTCTTTTGCTCGTTTCGTTGTGCTTCAAGTTGTTCGAGAACATTCTGCTGTTCCTTCTTTTGATCGTTTCGTTGCTCTTCCAGACGTCCGAGAATATTCTGCTGTTGCTCTTCAATCAGCTTCTTTTGTTGTACTTCGAGTCTTTCGAGAACATTCTGCTGTTCCTTCTTTTGCTCGTTTCGCTGTTCTAACAAAAGTTTCATCATGCTAGAAAAATCTATACTTTCACTTACTTCCTCTTCTTCCACTTCTGTTTCAAAAACAAAAGTGTTTACGTCTTCCCCTTGCTGTTCCAAATAGTTACGCAAGCGCAGAACGAGCTCATTTTTCGATCCCGCTCTAGAAAGATTTCGCTTACCTAACTCACTTTTAAGCTCAATGCAAGTGAGCTCTTCTAACAACTTACCCATTTTCACTGTATATAATTATTATTTTCTTTTTACTTTTTTTTTTTTTTTTTTTTTTTACACTTTTACTAGTCAAATAAGTTTTATTTACACTTCTGACACCAATGTAACGTGCGCTTAGTTCGCAAAAATAAAACTTCACTTTTCAATTTAATTCTATCACTTTTATTCAGTATATATGCTTAATTCGATCTCAACTCGACTTTGGACTATCACTTGTATTTACTCTTAACTTTATCACTCTATAAACCAAACTGACTTTTGGTTGCCTCGGGCGGGCTATTTATATCGAATGACACGCCATCTAGAACTCTCCAGTAACTTCTACATTGTCGCCACATTTGCTGTCTACTCTCTGTCTGTCTGTCTCTCTACACTCACACACACTGGCTTACAAGCAACGCCTGTCATTTATACCATTCCATTAAAGTGTTGCCAGTTGTGTTTTCGGTTGAACGTTTTTCGATTAGGAAATTGGTATAAAATGTTGGGTTCACGTTACAATATTTAATCACGGAATCGAGTGTCTTGCTTTTTCAAAATAGGGCCCACTTTTAATAACAAAACTTCCAAATAAACTGGGGTCATCCGAGTGAGATTGAAATATTGTTGAGCGTATGTTTAGTTTGTTTAGTAAACTACAGAAGGCACCAGCTTCCCGTCTTCTTAAAATCGAATCGCGCACCCAAGTCGATCGCTTTTTTATCCATAAAATTTTAATTGCAGCTCCTAAACGTTGACGTATTCTCGCCATGACTTCACAATTTCAAATAAATTACCGAATTTCTTGCGACATTAATGACTCTCCAGTGGAGACACCTCTGCAATAAATTGCGACAGTATGATGCGCGAGCTTCTTGCAAGACATTTATTGCAGAAGAAATTACAAAAATTCTTTAAGCAGTGTAAACGGTACTGCAAGAAACTTCTGCAAGACTTCCGCGAGTTTACTTGCAAATGGAAACACGGCCTAAGAATGGCCTTAGTTTCAATCCCTCCCAATGCCAAACTGTGACATTTTCGAAAAAACGGGAACCTAGTAAAGCTGTGTATTCGATGCCTGGTCATTTATTATGTAATGTTTCAAGTTTTTGAGACCTTGGTGTTTACTTCAATGTTAACCTCGAATTTAATGAGCACATAAGCTCAATTGTAAGGAAAGCAAACTCTATGCTAGGTTTTATAAAAAGATGGGCAAAAGAATTTAATGATCCTTATGTAACACTATCTTTGTATAACTGTTATGTTCGCCCTCATCTGGAGTATGCATCTCAAGTCTGGTCTCCACTGAATGAAATTCACAAGTCTCGTATTGAGGCAGTTCGACATAAATCTATACGCATATGTAGCTCTTTTGAAGGGTCTTCCTTGGGCGGATCCTTTAAATCTGCCTCCGTACGAGCACCGTATTCAGCTTTTAAGCTTGCAAACCCTTTCCCAAAGACGTATCAACACTGATCTAATATTTATGCATCAGCTCATTGCTGGTTATATTGATGCTCCGGCTCCCTACTTGCTCTCGTCCATTGGTTTTAACTACCGCGGAGGATCTCGCCACTTACGTAATTTAGAGTTTATTCACTGCCCCCATCACAGAACCAATTATGGCATGCATGAACCGATATCGCGCATGAGTAGATTATTTAATTCAAATCATTTACTTATTGATTTTAACATTAGCAAAAATAGTTTGAAACAAAAGCTTAAAACCAGTGCTTCACATACTTGATATTTTTTTCTATTATTTATTTCATTTGTAATTTGTATTAATTTTTATATTTTCTAGTCTAGTCTTGTTTAAGTTGTTTATGTTATGTAGCTATAATTTTTCTTTGTTTTTATTTGCTTTATACGCTCTCTTTGTGCTGGTGTAGGTGTTTTACTAACTTCTGACACTTGCATTTATGATGAAGAGCGTATAAGTAGGTACAAATGGGCTTGCTCTAAGCCCAGTGCGGCTTATGTCTCTGAGATGCAAAAAAAAAAAGAATAGAGACCCTGTTGTGGTAGGAGTTGGTAAGCAATATCATTACGGACATAAGCGACGAGGCCATGGTATATACCCAGGCAGGTTAAACTCTGAGGGATCAGAATCAACACCCACCTGTGTTTCACTCAAAGTCAAAACAGCTGACCTGCATTTTGCAGAGTGAGCATACAAAGCAAAGAAATTCGATCTTAACAAAACCATTTGGAGCTTTTAATAAAGCGAAGGAAATTTAACTGAAACTTGGCTAAACAATGACTATTCAAATGCAGAACTCTTCGATGATAAAATCTTCACCGTATTTCGTAAGGATAGATGCATGATTAAAACTAATAAGATTAGAGGGGGTGGTGTACTTGTTGCCGTTCGCTCTTCTCTTGTATGTCACGAGATTCAGCTACCTACGTTATCATCTGATTTATGGATGTTGATCAAATTGATGTGTGTGTGTCTATAAGCGGTTCCAGAGATGTCTTCATTATTTTAAGTTATAGGCCAGGTAGTTCTTTTGAATTATACAAATTGCATGTTGAAAATTGCAAGTTTATTTTAAATAATTTAAATTCCAACCAAAGTCCAACTATTTTAGGTGACTTCAATTTATGCAATGTGAATTGGATTTTTGACCCCGATGAAGGTAATTTAATTCTATTTAATGTTTTTAGTGATTTTGAATGTATTGTTATCGATTCTTTAGTCGAATATGATCTTCTACAAATAAACAAGTTTTGTAATAGTTTTAATCATTTCCTGGACTTGATCTTTGTTGATAAAGAACTATGTTCAAATACTAATACAACTATTGGTCCAGTTTTTCCAAATACAATTTATCATTTATCTCTTTGTATTAATTTTAAATTTTATCATTATCATAAACATTATGAGAAAGAAAAGTTTAAATATGAATTTAATAAGGGTGATTATCATTTGATTAGTAATTACATTAGTACATTTGATTGGCATTGTATTTTTGAAAATGAAAGTCTATCGGATGCTTATAACTTTCTAAGTATCTTATCGCACTGAAATGGATCTAAAGAAAAACAGCAAACGTTTTTGGTGCTTCGTCAATAGTAAAAGAGGTTCAAATGCAGCATGCACTACGCAGGGAAGAATTCAAGGGACCCTTTTGAAATAAATAATATGTTTTCAATTTTTTTTCAGTCGGTTTATTCTTCTTCAAACACACCTCCAAATTTTTTTCCAACCACCCCAGTAAATCAAGTCAATATCAGTTCCTTAATCTTAAGTAAATTAGATGTTGAAAGAGCCCTATGTGAACTTGATTATGATAAACAACCGGGTCCTGATGGTTTTCCTCCAATTCTCTTAAAATCATGTTTTACCGCTCTTTATGAACCATTAACTCGACTGTTTAATGAATCTCTGAAAACGGGCCATTTTTTGAGTGATTGGAAAGTCTCCTATATTATTCCAATTCACAAATCGGGTCCCAAGCAAGATGTCAGCAATTATCGTCCTATAAGTAAAATTTCAACCATTCCGAAGTTATTTGGTATGGTACAAGATGTAACCTTCTTGACCTTTAAAAACTTAAACTCGAAGACGATACTTTGAGATAGTTTTTATTCGCGATATTCTTGCTTATCGAATTGATTGCTCCTTTCTACTTTCGTTAGTAAAAATAAATGTTCCTATAAGAGGGCTGCGAGTACATAGATTATTTTTTGAACCTTTTCATAGAGTAAACTATGGACTCAATGAACCGATAACACGGTGCTTGAAACAAGCAAATCTAGTAAGCAGTCATATTGACTTTCTAAATAATATTAGTCGTGACTTATTTAAAAAAAAATGTGATGTATCAATCTGTAAGTATTTATCTAATTATAAAGCAAAGCATGCAGCTTCATCTTCTCAATTAGTCTATAAGAATATATATTAGTAACCTTTTATATAGTCTGCTTGATGAATAAATAAATAAATAGATTCGCAATTAAATGCAGGGTATCTGTGTTCGCCAGATCGCTTGGATCATCAAGAAAATATTTTCCTAGATGCCGTTTTGTAAGGAGAGTGCAGGACAGGAGTAGAGGAGGTGTGGGATTATCTCCTCCTTCTCCTCCTCATCTAAGCAACTTCTACAGAAGTAATTAGACGAAATGCCGAGTTTTATAGCGTGTCTTCCTATCAGACAATGTCCAGTGATGACATTGATTACGGAGCTAACGTGCAATCTGGTTATGGATAACAATAGTCCTGGCCATATCTGTTTTGTAAACCCTTACATTAACAATGATGGAAAAATTGGAAGTCTACACATACGGTGTTTAAGCCTAATGAAGCCTAGTGAATGCGACTTGGCTCTACAATTCGTTCGAGTCATTGAAGTATTTCAGTATTATGCCCTTAGCACTTAAATATTTTCTTTAATCTCGATAACATTAGATAAATTCCGTTGCGAAAAGTCACACCCTTTCATTTAATACCCTTGGTGGCATAAAAGGTCCTTAGATAACTTATAACACAAGTGTTACCACCCTTTGACATCACCAAGGTCAATTTTGTCTCTACCTCCGACACTTAATAACTATTAGCGTTGAAAGGCCGCTCAGTCATAGCCAGGGGCATCAATATAGGACCACGCGTAATTTCCATAAGCCATCTGCTCCACTCATATGCAAATTAGATACCTGAGAATCATTTATGCTACATAATCTTTATTCGCTTCAATAAACAATCTTCTTTGATTTAATTATTCGTTCGATTTAAGATCCCAAAAAACCTTTTATGTAAAACACCAACATCAAATGGTCTGCTATGGTTCATCAAAAGCCATAAATTTGTCTCTTTTATCTTTCTTTCCCCGTCCCTCTCTCTCTCTCTATCTCTATTCATAATAAATCAAAACAGCTGTGTTAGCATTTTTGGTGTGTCTACTCCAAATTCACACATCACTCACACTTAATATCTGCTGTTTTTTTTTGGCCTCAAAAAGAACTTCATTAAATGGTGAATGAACTTTGAATACCAGCGGCTCTAATAGCCTACCTTTTAACGATCGAGTGGGTACACTGATTTAAATATACACAAATGCAAAGTTGAAAAAGATTAATTATGCTACCCGATCCCAAAAAAAAGAAACTGTATCAAACAGATATTTTAGTGTTTCCACCAGCACTTCAACCTCAGCATGGTGAACCTTCAACGATATTAGATGGTGAAGAGTAAGCAAAATATTCCACTCATGAGGGACGTTGAAAATATAAAAAAAATTACAAAAAACTATTAGATCGATGCAAATTTGGCGTGTCTTCTTTTGTTTATGCAAATTTTCCAATAAGCCGCATCAGTAAATTTACAGACAAAACCAATTGGCCAACGCGTGAAAGGCTTTTATAGACTACAAGAAGAACTGGTTAATAGAATGGTGTGTAACAATATTTTTTTTTTTTTGCAAAAGAATTGCCGTTCTATCGGCCAACGCCAACGTTAAGTTTCCACATATAAATAGACAAGAAGATTGGCAAGAATCATCATTCACTCGACTTTCTTCTCGGGCTGCGATCCATACAACAATAGAATGGTAAGTTTAAGCAGATTCGGTTGAAAGGATTGAGATTTTTTCCATCGGATTTTCAAAATCTTCTAACGAAAACTTTTTTGCTTTAGAAATTCTTTGTCGTGCTTTTCGCTGTTCTTGCCACGGCTGCAGCTGCTGCTGTTTCAACAGAATACCTGCCACCTGTCCAAGAGGCCGTTATTCCAACACAGGAATACTTGCCACCAGCAGATGCCGCTGCTTTTGCCCCTGAGGAACCTAACATCCTTGCTGATGACGGTTACCGTTACAAAACTATCAAGAAGTACCGTTTGAGGCATCGTCGTGATGTTAATGAGCTTCCTTCTAACGAATACTTGCCCCCAGTTTTGCAGGAAGCCCAAGTCGTTGTTCCAGTACCAGCCTCAGTGCAAGAACCTGAGACTGTCTTGGCTGATGATGGTTACCGTTACAAGACCATTAAAAAGTACCGTTTGAGAATTCGTCGTGATGTTAACGAGCTCCCATCTAACGAATACTTGCCCCCAGTTTTGGAGGAAGCTCAAGTCGTTGTTCCACTACCTGAACCTGAGACTGTATTGGCTGATGATGGTTACCGTTACAAGACCATCAAGAAGTACCGTTTGAGGCATCGTCGTGATGTTAACGAGCTCCCATCTAACGAATACTTGCCCCCAGTTTTGCAGGAAGCCCAAGTCGTTGTTCCAGTACCAGCTTCAGTGCAAGAGCCTGAGACTGTCTTGGCTGATGATGGTTACCGTTACAAGACCATCAAAAAGTACCGTTTGAGAATTCGTCGTGATGTTAACGAGCTCCCATCCAACGAATACTTGCCCCCAGTTTTGGAAGAAGCCCAAGTCGTTGTTCCAGGACCAGCCTCAGTGCAAGAACCTGAGACTGTCTTGGCTGATGATGGTTACCGTTACAAGACTATCAAGAAGTACCGTTTGAGAATTCGTCGTGATGTTAACGAGCTCCCATCCAACGAATACCTTCCCCCAGTTCAAGAAGTTCAATTCGCTGCTCCAGAACCTGAGATCCATACCGACTTAGCTGATGACGGGTACCGTTACAAAACCATCAAAAAGTACCGATTGAGACGTCATTAAATACAAACTCTTTGTGATAGCAAAAAAAACTTAAGATGAAAACGAACAAGTGAATGATAAAAATAAACTGAATAGAGACTAACTGATTATAAGACAAGTTTTAGTTAGTTTATTAGTTTTTCTCCTCTTTTTCACCCCGCTATCTATTTTAATTGCTTAAAAATCTTCCTCTATTGTAAGACGAAGATAAATTCGAGGAGACAAAACGCTCTCCTTATTGTGAATCATTTGTCAATTCACTGTCACTCGTTATATTCGGCCTGCAAAGACATCGAAAAGGCTCTCTTTTTATAAATCATATCCTATAAATGTGACCTTTCGACAAAAAAACATTCGATGAATTGACATTATACCTCACAGCTCAAGCTCATACATGTTTAGGTTAAAAGCCGATACAATTAGTTGGGCAGACTTCGTTTGACAGATGTTGGATGGTCGGATGTAGTTTGCGTTCAGACTTATCAAACTTGCCGTCCAACTTTATGACATATATTCCTCCGCTTCATCCAAATTTTCAAAAATATTTGAAAATCATCCAACAAGTCGGTCTAGCGGTTATCTGAGGGTTCACATTATCCAACATTGGGCGTTCGAGCCAAAAGTCTGTCCAACTAGTTGTACAGTGTGAACGGCCCTACAACTGAAGCTATGAACAACTCATCTTCTTTTGTCACTTTTCAGTTACTTTCACAATTCTTTTGAAGCACGAAACAATTATTTGTCTATGGAAACAGTAACTTTTGTCTCTTCTCAAATGAATGACACTTGATCTCGAAGTATTCGACTGATATAAATGAAAAATTTCACATTAATTGTTATGAAAATAAATGACAAATGAGTTCGTGATTTCGAAACCCAGATAAAAGTAAAAGCAAGGGAATATAAAAACCACGACAAGTGAAAACTTTTATCACTTCGTTGCCTCAATCCATATCAAAAGTTGGGCACTTGAAGAAATGGTAAGTTGAATCATTTGTTCAATCAGAAATAACACATTGATTTTTTAGAAGTTGCTGTGGATGGTCATTGCGTTGCTTGTTGGCACAGAAGTAGAATCATTGACTGTCATACCAACATATCGTCAAACATTTCAAGAAATGGAATTAAGGGGAGCGATTCCACGTTTAAGGACATCCAGTGTAAGTTCAGAAGAGCAAAGATTTCGACGAAGCTTAGACAACTTAATAAATAAAAATGATCATCCGGTGATAAATTTAAGATATCATCGTGATAGCTCCGAACAATTCAGACAATATTTTCCTGAAAAAACACAACTGGAAGCGCTGAGAGTCCCTCAGTTTGATGCTACCGTTCTTGATGGATATCACTATGGAGGTGTCAAAAAGCTTAAGCATGCCGGGGGGAAATTAAAGAACAAAACAGTCTCTAGTAAGCTCTCATCACAGAAGACGTAATATGAGACTAGAAAATAGCAAATATGCGTAGCAATAAGATATTAGATAATTCACACTCATTTGATGCTTAGTAATTTCATTCTCATTTTGAAACGAAAGACTTATAATGTAATAGATTTGGTGAACACAGAATAAAGTAAAAGAGTTTCATGACTGGAAAGTTTATTCAACAGCATTTTTTTTTTTTTTGGACTTAAAATAAGACTTTGTTTTGAAACAGAGTGGATGTATTGAGGACGACTTTAACGTGCCTTGAGCTGCTTCATCTTCATAGAGTTGTACCTTTGTCGAGATCGAATCTGGACTTCATGAAACAAACCTCTCCAGCCAGTCGCTATTGAACCACCATTGCGTTCCAACTTAGTTCCGGCCCTCCACTTCTGTGATGTCTTTCGGTGTTAGAATCGATGACACTCCAGAACGAAGCAATGTGGTTCATTGGCACTCTCTTCTCTTCATTTACCATTTCACTAACGATCACGTTAAGAATTTTACTATCGAAGCATCCTTAAGTGTTCTCATCTATTCCAAATTCATTGTATTTGCACCATAATTACAGACCGGAATGATGAGGGTGTTGCAAAGTGATACTGTTCAATAGCTTTCTAAGCCCTTAGAAGCAACGATTGTCAAGTATGGTTCCAATGTCTTTGTCCAAATGTATGTCGGATTCCATACCTGTGTAGTTATTTCAGTTTAGGAATGTTCTTTATTGAGAATCAAGTTCCATTCAACGAGCATGCTCTCTTTTGACCACTCCATCCAAATGAACTTGTGTACAATCCAACTTGACCATCTCGCGCTGCTATGAGCGATTTCAGCTTGGATATTGCTTTTTTATGCTCTTCTAAAGCAGTTGAGTGGTATTGTTGGATTACTTTTCCTAAACAGAATTTCACTACGCCTTAAAGCTATTCGTGTCTTCATCGCTATTATATGTATACGTCGAGTTCTTTTGCGGCACCACTTTGCATGCCTCTTGTTCTCCATTTGCTAGGCAGGATCCCATAATTGCTGGGCAATGTTAGTACTAGTTTTCTATACTCGATGCTAGTGGCAAGATACTTCTATGGAGATTATTAAATTTATTGTCTTAACATTTCTTCAAATTGTAACCATTCGATGTCAAATTTCCTCTAAGCATATTTGTGTTGTCTTCGATAGAAATAGTCGCACACGTGCCTTAGCTACAACGGGATACCTAGTGTTTAGAGTCAGTGTTAGCCCCTCTGAATGTGGTTTATCTAGACGATAGTTTATTTTTCAGGATATTTTCATGTTTCCCTGTGAACATCAAAAAGTGGGAGTCACTTACTTACCATACGATTTCGTCTTGCCCAGCAGCGAAATCTATCATCCTGATGTTGTGGTGGCTTCGTGCCTTTCAAAAACTTCACGAAACATGTCCAACTTGCAATTGAGGAATCCCGCAATTTAATTCGGAAATCCTGTTGAGCTTTGCAATTAGCAAGTTTTTTGCTTCTTACGACTTTGATTTCGGGCGAGCTTTCTCCAGTTTTGCACTCCAAGTCGGTTGAAGTCTTCTTCCATTTGATTGCGCCACCTAAGACGAGGTCTTCCCTGCCCTCGAAGTTATGTCTGTCTATTCTGACGTTTTGTCCAATTCGTCGATGTTTTGTGTCCTTGTTTGATGACAACATATACTTCGTTTCGCCCTCACTAACCATCAAACCCATTTTTACCGCTTCTGTCTCATTACTCGCAAAACCACCTATGATATCACGCTTTTTTATTTCCATTACGTCCATATCGTCTGCGTAGGTGAGTAATTGTGCAGACTTTTGAAAGATTGTTCCTCTGGTGTTGACGTTTGAGTTTCTTACAATCTGTTCAAGTATGATGTTGAAGAATTTGCATGACAGTTTGTCGCCTTGCCTAAAGCCTTTTTCGACATCAAAGATCTCGGTGAGTTCTTTTATAGCAGCGTTAATTTTCCAAAGTCATCTTGCATAGTCGTACGAGTTTTGCAGGGATGCCGAAACTAGACATGGCTCTGTACAGCTCGTCTCTGTAAATACTGTCATACGCGGCCTTGAAATCTATAAAAAGATGGTGTATATCGATGTTATATTCTCGGGTTTTTTCCAAGATCTGCTATTATGTGACAATTTGGTCGATTGTGGACCTGGTTCCCTGGTCTGAAACCACATGGATAAGGACCTATTAAGTTGTTAACGTGGGGCTTCAGACGTTCACATATTACAGCAGACAAGATCTTATAAGCGACGTTAAGAAGGGTTATTCCTCTATAATTGGCGCAATTGTGATCGGTCATACGATACTGAGGTTCCATTCATCGGCAATGCTTTCTTCCGACCATATCATGCAGATCAGCTGGTGCATGCTCCATTTCAACTGGTCTCCAGCTGCCTTGAAAAGTTCGGCATCAAGGCCATCTGCACCTGCAGTCTAATTTGATTTAAGTTTGCATATGGCAAGCTTAACTTCTTCTAGGTCGGAGGGACGGCATTCTTGATAATCGTTCAAGCTGAATGGAGAAATCTGCCTGATAGCGGAATTTGTATCTTCATCGCCGTTAAGCAGTCTGCAGTAGTGATCTTTCCAGATCCTCAGTAGCGAGTGTGACTCTGCAACTATGTTTGGCTGCTGGCTATTCTTTACAGGCTTGAGATTGGGGCTTGCCACCCTTGCAGAATCTTTTTACCTTTTGGTAAAACTTACGAATCTCGCTCCTGTCATGGCACCTCTTTGTTTCCTCAAACAAGCGCTTCTCAAGCTTGCTCTTTTTGTTTTTGAGAATTCGGTGTTCTTCCATTCTTTTCTTCTTGTAAATCTCGTTATACTGAACGTAAGCAGCCCATTTGTTCGTTTTTGCATCAGCATATGTCGTGCTTTTTGTTTGACTGCATTTGCCTGCCTGCGTTCTTCATCGAACCATGGGTTTCGTTTTGGTGGCCGAGTGAAACACAGAACCTCAGAGGCAGCGGTTCTGATGGCTTCTTGGCATTGCTGCCACTGGTCTTCAATGCTTAATGTTGACGGCATGGGTTTCAAGGATAATTGAAGGGACACTCGATGGGAAAAGTCATTGGCAATCTCTTGCCATTGTAGCTTTCCGACGTCATATTTCTTCACAGCGTTAGTTTTTGCAGGTCGTGAACTAGATATCCTCATCCGTACCTTGGCTTTTGTTTGATATTTGTTTCATGAAATCTGTTTACAATTCCTCTTTATTGGAGTATTTTTCATCATCATTGCCATTCAAGTTTATTTTAAAAATAAAATCGAACTACGCTGTTGACTGTTTCATTGTTTCAAATGAATTGAGAACTCTGAGATAAATTCTGCTCAGGGATTGTTTGCTCGTAACAAATACATGAGTACGAATAAGTATTTTTATTTATTTAATTTTCTTTGGTCGATATTTTTGGTTGGTCACAAATTTTTTTAAATTAAAGTTTATTGATATTTTTGCGAACTCATATCAATAAATGTTTACACCTTCATAATATAAATAAATGCCTCAATAAACACAATCAATTAAAAACTCATATTCATTACATCATCTGATACTAAACACATTCACTCATTCGTCATTCTCTTTTTCTATGCAAAGCGACTATCCTCTTTGTTCAACGCAACACCGAATTGTACATGTAAACAAAGAAGTGTTTGAATAATAAATCTCTGAGGAAAGCATACAAAAGCGTAGTTTGTTTAATTTATTCAAAACGTGCTTATGTAAATAAGGTCATTCACAAAAAAGTCTAATTCAATTTACCATCCCACCAGACCAGTTCGGCAAATCCGATCTTTGCCCTCAGGCGCATCAAAGTGGAAGCTTAATAACCGTGTAAGCTGACAGATTGTCTACGATTCAAAATATAATCAAAAATGAGTTTTATTTTATTTTTTCTAAACATATAAGTCCATGGTAGGTAGTCTTTGTCGTTAACGTAACGAAAGGCATTTTCAATTGAATGCTTGGATTGAAATAATTTTGTGCGTTGATGTGATCTTAGTAGTTAAGGTTAAAAAGAGAAATGGTCAGGAGCTCAGCAGTCTTGTAACTTGCAGGAAGTAAGCTTGGTTAAAACATTCGTGTTAGGATTTTCCCCTGTATTGTATATCCAATTGTAGCTCAATGCTCAATGGGTATATGTCTCCAGAGGCTTAAGACTTTTGGGAGTAGACTGACAGTGCTGTTTGAGTAGAGATTGATTTATTAAGAGTTAAGTTTTTCAGGTTCGCTGCACTGTTTGGCTATGACGTCCAACCGTCATCTGTCAAAGTGAAAAGTTTTCAGTAAACTCTGACAGTCAATTATGGAAAGTCTTATAAACGAGCAGTGATAGCAAATTGTTGAAATTTATTAATCAAAATTCGTAAGCTGCGAAAAATGTGCATCGCGACCATATGATGGTCGTCATCACCAAATTTTTCACCAAATTTATTGTGATGGACAGGAAGCTATAGACTCATATGCTTACTGGGCGTTCCGAAGAGAATATTGCAGTCTTAAGTATGAACTATATTTCCATCGTTTCCTAAAAAATTCGTGAAGAATTTATGATAGTAACGTATTTAAAATCTCATTTCTTGATTTATTCGTCGTTCGTTGGTCGTGCTCATGTTAATAGTCCTTTAGCGTCCAGTGCTGATGAGGATCGTGAAATGTCAATTCGTCGCCGTTCTCAGCGATCGGACATGTGTTACTCAACACAGCAATTGACTTACCATAACGTCTAATTTTTGGTGAATGGGCCTTAGAACAGCATGAATCCTCTGTCTAATCCGAAAATCGTGTTCACCGCGATGGGGCTAATTTTTGGCTTAAAATGAGCAAAACTGTTGCATCTGGTTTGAAAAACAAACACCTTGCCATGTGTTTTATGGGCCATTTTTCTTCAAAGAAACGTTACCGTCAACGGTGATCGATATCGAATCATGATACGCGACTTTTTTACACCCGTTTGATGAGTTTATCTTGGTTGACATGTGATCTCATCAGGGCTGTGCGTCGTTCCACACAGGTCGTGAAACAAGACCGCCAAGATCACGTGATGTAAAGCTCCTTGATTATTTCGTGTGGGGTAATGTTAAGTCGTAAGTCCATTGTGGACCATCCAAATATGATTGAAGCCTCTCAGGATAACATAACACGCATGTGTTTTATGGGCCATTTTTCTTCAAAGAAACGTTACCGTCAACGGTGATCGATATCGAATCATGATACGCGACTTTTTTACACCCGTTTGATGAGTTTATCTTGGTTGACATGTGATCTCATCAGGGCTGTGCGTCGTTCCACACAGGTCGTGAAACAAGACCGCCAAGATCACGTGATGTAAAGCTCCTTGATTATTTCGTGTGGGGTAATGTTAAGTCGTAAGTCCATTGTGGACCATCCAAATATGATTGAAGCCTCTCAGGATAACATAACACGCATAGCTCTTGAAATAGGTACAGGCCAATATGATATAAACAGTCATGCGAAATGGGACCTTCCGACTGACAATTCTAGTTGTAATACGTCAGATAGAATAGAAAGAGTACGCTATCTCTAAACTCAGTTGAAATAGTGAAATCCCTTGTTATAATGTTAGGTGCTTATTAATGGGAATGCAATTTCACATCATAAGAAGAAAATATTTTCGTATAAGTGTTCATTCCTTTTAAATGAATTAAGCTTTAGTATCCCCTCAACTGTTTATGAGATGCTTTTAAAAATGAACTTTTTTTATATTAGCTAATCTTTAATAAGAAATTTTCAATTCCTTGCTTATAAACTCTTATTCATTGTATAATTGCAGATTTAAATAACCTTCACTTTTTGTATTCTAGTCTATAAGAGTTACTCTAAACTAAACTAAACTAAACTAAACTGAATGGAACATTTGAAACGGAGCCTGGCGGACAGCATTTAAGTGGAGTTATCTTTAATACGTGAATGCCAAAAGACAATCTATGGATTTCAAATTAAATTTTGAATATGATGCACACTTGAGTGTTTTATTCGTTTTTTGAGATTGCGCTTTAATAATCACCCTTTACTGTTTAAAGACTACAGACAGACATACAGTATTACAGGACTCACTTTTTTCGTTTTCCTTACAATGGTAATGTCATGCTTTATTTTTACAAAACTGGCCTTGTTTCTAGGGTTAATGTGAAACAATAAAAACTGATTGGGAGGAAGAAGCTCTTGGGAGGTAATATTTAAAATGGCGGTTAAAAAAGAAGAAAGCGTCTCCACTGTTAGGTAATATGAGAGAGTCTACCTCTCTACCTAAATAAATTACTAAGAAATTTTAAGATTGGTCATTGCGCCTTCTGTGTGGTAGCTTTGACGCTTCGGTTGATATTTTATTTGATATTATTATTAACAGCTTGATCCCACGTAAGAATTGTTGTACTCTAAGTTGACTGCTATACCTTATAAGATCTACGTCCAGAAACTGGCTTAACGTTGCTTCTTATGCGTTGGGGTGGTCGATCATGATCTACAAATATTTTTGGCTGGTTCGTAGCCTCTTGTTGCTGACAATTTTTTATTTCCTTTGTATCCTTTCGCAGGAGAGGCATTTCTCGGCATAGAAGGAGCATTCAACAACACTTCCTTTGTGTCCACAGACCGTGCTCTATGGCACCACTATGTTCCACAAGTAGTTCGACATTATCCAAATGTCCATGTTAAACACCAATAGTAAAGAAGTGGAAATCTCAGCACTAACGAACAAGAGGCTGCCCACAACGTCGAGTCCTCTCACCACTCATCCGGTCAATAGTCTATATACAGCCTACTGAAACTACTTGCAACGCAAGGAATTTATGCAGTGGGCTTTGCAGATGATCTAACAAATGTCATAAGAGGCTCATCAGAAACACTTATATTAAGAAGACTTTAGACAGCTCTGAACACAGTACAAAGCTGGTCACTCCGTCAACCTGCATAAGACAGCGCATCTATACCATTCGACGGACCTTAACCCTTCTGCGGTGTAACTAAAAGCACATTTAAAAACACTGCCAAGAACATCTTAATGGAAGAGTCAAATAAAGTTTGGCGTAACTCCTCTGGCCAAACCTGTTACAAACTCTTTTTGCCAGAATATATACTGAAAAAACATCAAAATTCCTACTGAACCTCAATAGAAAAATTATGAAAATTTGTACAGGACTACTAACCGACAACTGTTCTATAAAGAAACATCTTAACCAAATGAGGCTGGTAGCGAACTCCATCTGTAAACTATGCCTCGAAAACGAAGAAACATCTCTGCACATTATTACGGAATGATCAGCACTTTTCCGCCTTAGAAAGTATAAATACTTAACGATGAGATTAACCCCCTGGATAAACTCAAACTTATTCACCCACAGAAGATTGCTAACTTCTGTTTCAATTCAGGAGCAGGAGAACTGTCCGGAAACCTCACATGGGCTGGCACAATAGGTTTCATTCAGACACCGCAGTGCCCGAAGCTGAGCAAGCTCTACCCATCCCCTAGATCTAATTTAATCTAATCTAAAGAATTTGTTGAGTACAGCAACTGTATGCCCTGTGATTTATTTTCCAGCAGGTAATCAAGAACTTTATTGGAAAACTAAGGTATCAAGATGCTTCCTTGGTGTGCATCTATTGCGACTTGGAATGCCTCGGTGACTTCAGCTGGGTATCTTTGATAGCCATCACATCGACTCCTGGAACTCCTCCTGGTCTAAAAGTTATTGGTTATCAGAAATCTTAGTTCATAATTATTTTTCGCATTCGATAAGCGTCATGCCCGCTAAACGATCTTTAAAGTATGGGACATCATCTTGATCGGAGTAACTTCGTGTATCACTCTTTTTGTGCAACATTGGTATCATCACCTCCATCACCTCTTGTTAGATTTGAGATGAAAATCGTGAGCCCTCATAGCCCAATGCCTCCCATCTTGTTCCAAAAACAGATGTGGTATTTCTCTGACCCAACACCTTTATCTTCTTCGACTGTGATATCGGATTTTTTCGTTAAGTTTGGTTCATCTTCTGGAAACCGGTTTCGAAGAACATGTTCGTTAAAAAGGCCATCATTAATTATTATACTGTCACCGCAGAATTTCGTCGTAATCAACAAGAACAAGAATCTGTCCGTAAACATCGTTAATACACCTCTGTGAACGAGGTATCTCTTTCTAACTCTTTTTTCCTTAAAGGTCAGAAGAAGGTATTGGAGACATTGGTTCGTTCATAGCTGTTGGCCGTAAAGATTGGGCATTCTTCAATACAGCCTGTGCTTTTAAAAACACTACTACCGAATTCGGTTCAGCGTAACAGGAAGTGAGTATCACCTACTTCAATAATATTATTATAAGTGTGCAACTGACCTCCTAGGCCCGATCAAAAAGATGATAAACATTACTTTATTAATCACTAAATGCTTCCCACACCCATCCTATTCAGTCACGATTTGCTACCCAAGCTAAGTAATGATCTCCAGTTATTTCCAAATCAAAGTGATACTAATCTGAAATAAACACCACTCAAAATAAGTGAATCGATTTTGCTTCATAAATATAAATGAAATGATTCTGTTATCTCAGACCAACGACATAAGAATAAAATAATAGGTAGACTTAACTAAAGTAGTAATTACCCCTAAAGTAGTTCTTATTTGTTTGAATGAAAAGTGATCACTTCGAGAAAAACACAAAAACAAAAATAGTTGGAAAGAACCTTGTCGGGAAACACGAACACATTTGAGTGATTGTTGATTCGACGTTGATGGAATCAAACTGAACGATGGTACAATTTTAACCACTTCTTTGCATTATTTTCGTGACTAATTATGCAAAATAACTGTTCAAGAATTAACTATAAAAATGGTACAGTTGGCAGAAATAGCATCAATCATTTAATAACGTCTTAGAGTAGCAAACCTTAGTAAAATGGTGAGTAGACAGAATTTAGGGACTACAATATCACAAGTAAAAACCATCATTTTCAGAAGTTCTTCGTGACAGGATTCGCAGTACTAACACTCGCATCGGCAGGAGTCCTACCAGTCGAATATTTGCCACCAGTCCAGGAAATAGCTGCACCAACTGTTGAATATCTACCACCGGCTGCTATAGAGCCAACTACACTCGCTGACGACGGATACCGTTACAAGACAGTTAGGAAGCTTCGTTTGAGGCATCGTCATCGAAGGGATGTTAGTGAGCTTGCTCATGAATACTTGCCACCGGTAGAGCTTTCATCTGACGATACTCCTGTTTCGGTTGAAGAAGCTGCTCCAGTTGCAGAATCTGCCGTTCTTGCTAATGATGGATACCGATACAGGACCGTAAAGAGATACCGCATTAGGCGTCGTCGTGATGTCAACGAAATAAACAGCGAATATCTGCCTCCAGTTGAGGAATCGGCTGCAGAAATTATTGCTCCAGCTCCCGAATCAGCCGTTCTCGCCGATGATGGATACCGATACAGGACCGTAAAGAGATACCGCATCAGGCGTCGTCGTCGTGATGTCAACGAAATCAACAACGAATATTTGCCCCCGGTTGAGGAATCGACTGCAGAAATAATTACCCCAGCTATCGATTCTGCTGTTCTTGCCGATGACGGTTATAGATACAAAACACTCAGAAAATTGAGATTCAGATATCGACATTAAGAGGTTATCGATCCTTGAATTGGCTTTAAGTACAAAATTGTATACCATAGCAACTGCTTCTATTGAAATATAAAAGAAACAAATTGTACAACTAACCAGTTATATTTTCACTTCCTTAGTCTTAGGCAACAATTCTAGATCAGTATAAGAAACTTCTGTAAACAAGTTTCTTCTACAAAGACCAGAAGATTTTTCACTCTCCGGTCCCCATCTAGGGAATTTAAGATTTGAATCACCCTCTAGTCTGGACTAACGAATTAATCACAAGTTAGTCACTGTATTCAGACCTTCGTAGGACAATGGAGATACTCTTAGGGTCTTTGTATGTTAGAGCGCTGTTGTCATCGGAAAAGTATTCACCTAGGTCTGTTTTCCGTCTGTTAATGAGCACAAGGCATGGACAGAAGAGATGTTGGACTCTCTTCTCCTCCTCCTCGTCCATGCAACTTTTACAGAAGTCATTGAAGTAGACACCAAGTCTTTTGTCGTGTCATTCTATTATGCTGCGCTCTGTTGGGACACCTATGGTGGAGCTAATACGCAGAAGTCTTAGATCCAATAAGCTCCTTGAACGTTTCGAGTCTACACATGGGCAAATTCGTTTTGTAATATTGCACGTATTACTCTTCGTTCGTCTAGTGCTCATCTTCTCAGAAGCGTCTCGTTTTAGTAATAGCTTGCATGTAATGATAAGTATACCCATATCGTTCCTTATCGAAGAGAAGAGGTCGTTTCTTTTTTTGGTGAGTTTGTCTGTCATGCAGTTGCCTAGTACCGATATCTCTGTGACCTGGCACAAATAAAAGGTGAATATTTCACTGTTCTGACATCGCCTTAAGAGACGTGTTAGAGTTTTGGGCCGTAGTAGATTTTGTGGAGCACAGAGGTAAGAGTTTCGAGAGCTGCCTGCTGTCCCAGAAGAAACGAATATCCGTTTTCTCTGAGGCATGACAGGACGTCACTTACCGCCAGAATTTCCGCTTGTCAACTGGGCGGAAGAAATGGCTTAAATTCAGCCATTTCGAGAAAATTTAACTTCCTACATAATCAAAGTTTTTAGATACGTCAGTGTAAAAAGTGTATTGTGTATCCATTATCCGAACCGTTCTCCCAAGTTTCCAAACACAAACACCAACTTTGAATGATGCCCAACACTGATGGAGCAATTTTTAGCAACAACAACTCGTCGAGTGAGCCAATCAACTGCCCGAACCTGTCCACTCCGGAAGAAATTGCAGAAATAATACACAGCTCCAGGCCCAAGAAATCAACAGACCCAGACGATGTCTCAAATTACGTCCTAAAGAGGCTCCCACAGACAGTGATGATCTTTCTGGATATCATCTTAAACAACTGCATTAACAACAGCTATTTTCCCAGGAAGTAAAAAACGGCCAAGATAGTTGCGATTCTGAAGAAAGGCGATCCAAACCTCATCAACAACTACAGGCCCTTTCCCCACTCAACAATCTAAGTAAACTCCTGGAGGAGCCAATACTTAGAAAGTTGAAAAAGTTCTGCAGGGATAATAATATCATCCCAAACGTGTAGTTCAGCTTCCGGGAAAAGCATTCAAACCTGCATCCACTGATGAAATAGCCATTGTGCCACCGTCGCATTATTTTTGGATGTCGAAAAAGCATTTGACAGCGTTTGGATTGAGGTACTCATCCATAAGCTAAATCTTCTAAACTTTTTAGCTCCATTAATAAAAATAATTTTCTCTTTTCTCTCCCACAGAAACTTTTTCGTACAAATTGGAAGCGCAAAGTCGCAACCAAGAACACCGTTCCTCTTCAACATCATGACCTCGGAGCAACCTACCCCAAGGGACTGCGAAAACCTGTTTTACGCCGATGAGTCTCGTGACATTTAGCACATCTATATCACCAACCATAGCTGCCCGGAGAGTGGAAAATCACATCCACAAACTATATTCTTATTATAGTAAGTGGGGTATCCGGATCAACTCAGCTAAGTCAGAGCTCGTCTGCTTCAGAAGGACCGGAGGAAGAGGCCGTTGTTCTGATGGTAACTGCAGAGCCACATCCATAACTCTACCTGATCAAACCAGACTGGCTGCCCAAAGATACGCGAAGTATCTAGGCATTAATTTCAATGAGGTGCTTAGATTCAACCCGCACTCACAAGCCGTACTGAAGAAGGCCAACTTCGCTTTCCACCGACTGTACCCTTTGCTGAGGAGAAGGACAGGACTAAGTCAGCCAACAAAACTACTGATGTACAAGCAGTTGCTGAGACCCGTCATCAGCTACGGAAGCCCAGTTTGGTTCACCATCAATTTAAGAAAAAAATCACTAAAAATGGACAAAAAATTATTTAAAAATAACGGTAATACCTACAGAGTCGTGCTATAGCATTTTGAAAAGCCAAAAACTTATACATTAATTTAAATTTAAAAAATAATTTACCAAATTTTATATGCGTATTCAGTAGGTCTGAGAATCGGCTACTAATTATTTTTCATACCTCCAAGTGATAAGAGCCATCTACCCTTAACATTGTTTATTTAATTTACACTGTGACACGAGAATTTCATATTTTAGATTTTACTGTCTCAGAGTAAATGTCATATTTATCAATTAAATTTGTTTAAAATTAAATTCTGAAATAATATCCACCTAAAACTACACTCACTGCATTTTTTGAATAGTACGGATGATTTTGGTGCCTTTGCAAGAACATTACTCTATTCACAAGTACCACGCTATTTCACATGGGCTCAAACAAAAAATGGATGCCCCGAAAGCAAGGCTCACCAGTTGATGCATGTCTCAATTTATTTAAATCGAATGCTTTGGGGCGATTATTTACAGTCAGTCCAAGACACACTGAGTGCTTTTATCTTCGACTGTTGTTGGTTAATGTTACTGGCCCATTATCATTCCAAGATATACGCAAAGTGAATGGGCAACAGTATCCAACATATAAAGATGCATGCCTTGCAATCGGCAACAAACAAACAGCAATACAAATTCGTCTACTTTTTGCTATAGTGTTGACTAGATGTTTCCCAGCTCGAGCAAACATTTTGTAGGATAATCACAAAAAGATTCCATGACTGATGATATATTGCATCAACATCGTACACTGTGCAACAATCTAACGATAACATTCAGCGACGCTATGTACATTGAAGCATTGATTGCTATTGAGGATCTTTGTATTGTCATTACCAGGGATAGGATTTTACTAACTTTGCCTTTTTTTTTTTTTGGTTAAACGGAATATGAAATAGACTTTCGACAAACATGTTTCAAGCCCTGGCGATTGCAAATATATGTATTTTATTTTGCCTTTTTTTGCCTTTTCATACCATAATTGCCTTTTTTTGCCTTTCTTCGCCATTGTTGCCTTTTTCTGCCTTTTTTGCTTTTTTATTAAAGTTTGTTAAGAAATATCTAATAATTAGTTTAGCATTAAGAAAAAATTCGAATATTTTCGTTTGCCGTTGAGAACCTTTCGTTAAAAATCTTGTACAGTTTCAAACGAACACAAAAACTATGGAAAATGTTCAAATTTATGCATGTATTAATGTTTATCAGCGCAAACATGATTGGTACTTCTTCCTCACCTTCGTAAAATGCATACTTGCGTAACAGAATGTTGGCATGCATGCATGTTTTTCTACGCAGCCATGCTCGGTGCTTCTTCCTCGCAGCGTAAAATGCATACCTTCATCAACATTTAGAACGTTCTTGACTGTTCGGAGAAATGATTGAAGATGAAGAACTGCAAGCGCAGCTGGCGTACATTAAAGTCAATTTTGAGTTTGTAGTCGATCTGAAAAAACACATTTTCAAAGACCTACTAAAAACAGGAACCTCAATTGGTGAAGTGCTGCCCGTTTTGAAAGACATTGAGCAAGTCTTGAAGAAAGTTACTGCCGTTTCCAATGGAAACACAGGCCTAAAAATGATTGTGCAGATAAATTCTGTAATAAACGGCGAGCTGGATTCCAAGCTCCCAGGAAACATTGAAGTGAATAATGTTGAACGTTTTAGATTGGCACGACTCGTTTCAGCTGAAGCTGAGAGATCATTTAGTTCCTTCGAAGCCCTTTTTAGGGACAGCCGAAGAAGATTGCTTCCTGACAACTTAGAAAAAACTCTTGGTAGTCCAATGCTACTACAATTAAATGTATTTTTGTTAATTTTCCTTGTATTTTTTAATAAATGCCTTTTCTTTGCCTTTTTAAGTGTTTTGTTTTGCCTTTTTCCAATTTTTTAGGTCAACAAAATCCTAACCCTGGTCATTACCAAGTTATCACTCACTCATTTCGGTATGAATTCGCGAAATTGACCTGCATCTGATTTAATTAACACTGAAATGAATCGTGAACTGCAGTACGACACCGTAGAAATGGCAGCGATTGTTACTCGCAATGTCCCACATTGACCGCATAATATTCAAAATAACCCCCACACAGTGTGTAACATTAAAAAACAATCGTCCATGGCCACCGTGCTAAAAGAGGCGCAGAGGCATAAGACCCAGGGAACTTACCCCCCATTGAAAAAATTGGGCTTTATGACCACACAGAGTGGGTCATAAGATCCAAACTCAAAGTGGGCCTTATTACCCATTCTGGTGGGTCGTAAGGCCCAAACAAAAATGATGACAATATTATACATATATTTTAAACCATTTTAAGAAGAAACATGCCGATTACATTTCGATTCGATTACCCGATCTAGCTACCAAAAACAATATGACAGGCATACCATCTTAGAATAAAAATTCAGATATAGTTTTTTTTTTAACTCCAAAGATAGTGGAGCTAATTGAAAACCAATTGCCTCAATCGGAAAAGCACTTTTTGATTGACAGGACTTTAAGTGTACTTCCTTATCATGCGGATATAAGCAAAAAATTATCATAAAAGTAAGTACATTGCTCATGCCGAACACGTAAGTGCAAAAGTAGATTATAAATGAGACACGTGATCTTTAGGTTTTCATTTTAATCAAATTCTCTAAAACTAGAATTGTGTTAGTTCATATGGAAATTTGTGTTTGGTTTTTAATTCTCAAGAAAGTCAAATTGTATTGAATAAGAAACAACTAGAATATTATATCTTTTCTTATTTCACAAAAAAAAAAACTATCGGAGGAAACAGAATAATAAAATTATAGCCATTTAAAATTTAATTGAGTTTTTTTTTTAAGGTTTAAAAACAAACAGAAACATATATTTATTTGTACTTGCATATGCAAATAAAGTTTTAGAGAATTGGATTAAATTAAAGCCCAAAAATCGTTGATCGGGGCTAAGTTCCCCGGGTCTTATGCCCCTGCGCCGCTAAAACAGTGTAAAATTATCATCTGGGATAGATGTACTATGGCACACAAACATACAATTGAGGCGTTGAACAGGACATTGAAAGATATTTTAAAAACAATGACAAACTATTTGGCGGTACTCTGTTGGTGCTTTCAGGTGATTTCAGACAAACACTTCCCGTCATTCCACGTTCAACATACGCTGATGAGATCAACGCTTGCTTAAAATATTCTCCATTGTGGCGTCATGTTGAAAAAGTACAGCTGAAAGTTAACATGCGCATTCAAATGCTTCAAGATCAATTCGCTGAAATATTCTCAAAACAACTTTTAGATATCGGTGATGGAAAAGTTGCTACAGATGAAACTGGATTCGTAAAATTACCGACCGATTTCTACACAATCGCTGATTCGCAAAATACTCTCACTAAACAAATATTTCTTATAATAAGTAAGTTCCTTTTTGCCTACACTAGAATTTATCTAGAAACTAGAAATAATTTACAGGCAAAATAACGTTTGACGGGTCAGCTAGTATCTATTATACAGGGTGATTCGCATAAGGTGTGACAAAAAGATAGGGTGTGTAGGTTGGACCTAGACAAGCAAAAAATTGTATGGGAGGGGGGGGTCCATTTTCCCCCGTTTAGGCGGGAGGGGCAATTTAAGAAAACAATCACTAAAAATGGGAAAAAAATTATTTTAAGAAAATGGTAATACCTACAGAGTTGCGCTATAGCATTTTGAAAAGCCAAAAACCTATACTTTCATTTAAATTTCAAAATAAGTTGTTCAAATGAATGGTTTTTGAAATATTAATTTTCAAAGTCAAAATTTTGAAAAAAAAAACATAATTTTTTTTTTTTAACCATTTTTTTTCAAAATTTTACATAATTAAGTAGTATTTTCTGGCTTATTTTCAATGCTCTTGTTTATTTTTGATCAAACACAAAAAACCGGATGTCAAAATAACCTGTAGTTTTTGAGAAAACCAAAAATTACAAAAACGACTTTTTTAATTTTTTTGTTTTTTTAAAGTTTTTTTTTCGTTATTGGATTTTTAAGTGAATTCTCAATAAAAAAAGTAAAGAAAAAATTCATCCTTTATTTCGTAAGTTCACTTAAGAATCCAATAACGAAAAAAAAACTTTAATAAAACAAAAAAATTAAAAAAGTCGTTTTTGTAATTTTTGGTTTTCTCAAAAACTACAGGTTAGTATCCGGTTTTTTGTGTTTGATCAAAAATAAACAAGAGCATTGAAAATAAGCCAGAAAAATACTACTTAATTATGTAAAATTTTGAAAAAAAATTGTTAAAAAAAAGTTATGTTTTTTTTTCAAAATTTTGACTTTGAAAATTAATATTTCAAAAACCATTCATTTGAACAACTTATTTTAAAATTTAAATGAAAGTATAGGTTTTTGACTAGTGTAATCTAATTGATCCGGGATGAAAATTAAGTGGTTTAAAATGTTAGTGTGAAAAGAAAAAATGGGCACGACTGGGTCGCACGAACTTGCGATCGTTTGCAGGGTTGCCAACTACACATTAATTGTGAAAATTGAATTAAATCACGAAAAAAATTGAAAAACAATTAAATTAAATATTCCAAAAGTTTCAAGCGAAAATCTAAAAACGCAATTTTTTCGCAACTGTTTATACATGTAAATCCTTAAAATTTAATCGAAATCGTTAGAGCCATTTTTTTAAAAAACCGGTTTTTTATTTTTTATTTTTTTAAAAGATAAGGTTTTAAAAATTTAGTTTAGTTAAGTTTAGTTTATTCATCAAACAGAGTAAATCTCTTACAGACTACTATAATTATAAATAAATGTATATAAATAAAATAAAATAACAAAAGATAAATAACAAAAAAATTTATGTGACAGGTCGCAATAGTAAAGCGGACAGTAAGTTCTTTTTGAAAACATCCCTTGAATTACTAGAGAAAATATCTATGACTTCTATTACAGAATTTGTTTCTTTTATACAACGTGCAAACGGTTTGTTTCTACAATAATTACGTGTCGAAAAATTCTCATAAAAATGAAAATTAGCGCGAAGTATTCTTTGCGGAGAGTAAAAATTGATTTGTTGTAATAAAAGAGAACAGTTTATTCTATTGCTAATTACATCTTTTATAAACATTATTGCAAAATACTTTCTTCTTAGCTCAAGCGTTTGAATATCTATTAGCAAGCATCTAGAAACGTATGATGGTACTTCGATATTCCAATTAAGTTTATGGAAAGCGAACCTTGTGAAACTCTTTTGAACCCTTTCTATTCTTAACGAGTGTACATTATAATAAGGATTCCAAACT
Source organism: Melanostoma mellinum (assembly GCA_914767635.1). NCBI lineage: Eukaryota > Metazoa > Arthropoda > Insecta > Diptera > Syrphidae > Melanostoma > Melanostoma mellinum. Next base: position 205,836,712 of record OU612058.1, read on the forward strand.
GTACTACAATATTCCAGCACTGACCTTACAAGAGTTATATATAATGTTTTAAGGGTATATGGATCTGAAAAATCCTTAGAGTTCCTCCTTATAAACCCTAACATCCCATTGGCTTTATTTACTATATAATCTATATGCTTTGTAAACGTAAGCTTTTCATCCAGCATAACTCCTAAATATTTTTTGGCAGTGACTCTTTCTAAAGTTATGTTATTGATACTATAATCAAAAATAATAGGAGATTTCGTCCTATAGCACGTGAAACTCTGACATTTAGCAACATTAAGAAACAATTGGTTATAATCACACCATTCAGCCAAATTTTGAATATCTTTTTGAAGAAGGAGACAGTCTGAGGAAGATCGTATGACTCGGAAGATTTTCACATCGTCGGCATACATCAGGTTACTCGAAAAGTTAAAACAATCTGGAATATCATTAATAAAAAGGATAAATAGCAAGGGACCAATATGACTTCCTTGGGGTACTCCAGAGGTCACATTTATCATTCTTGACCTGTGATTACTTAGTTTAACGTATTGAATTCTTTTATCTAAGTAGGAAGAAATCCATTTTATAAAGCTTGAATGAAAGCCTAGTTTAGAAAGTTTGAAAATTAATATACTGTGGTTGACTCTGTCGAATGCCTTAGCAAAATCCGTAAAAATAATATCAGTTTGGAAATTATTTTCAAACCCATTAATGACAGAATCGCATAAAATTGTTAGGTTAGTAGCAGTAGATCTACCTGACACAAAACCATGCTGAAATTCAGACACAATACCTTTAACAAAAAAGCTCAATTTTTTGCAAATTAGCATTTCAAACATTTTGGGAATGACTGATAACTTGCAGATAGGTCTATAGTTGGTCACATTTTGCTTCGATCCTGACTTGTGAATAGGAGTTATAAAAGAAATTTTCCAGCAATCCAAAAACTGGCCACTTTTAAGGGATTTGTTGAAAATCAAACAAAGCGGCAAGGCCAAAGAAATCGAAAAATTTTTTAATGCGATAGGGGCGATATTATCAGGCCCAGCACTTTTGTTTATATCAAGGCCATTTAAGGCTTCCAAAACTTCGGAAACACTTAATTCGATGCTACCAACATCAATAACATTAGAAGGGAAGAAAGCAGGAGGTTCACAGGAAGAAGAGGGCAGATAGACAGAACTAAAATAATCGGCGAAAAAATTACATATGACATTTACATCACTAGACAAGTTATCAAAATATTTCATACAGCTTGGAAGTCCTATAGATTTACGTTTGGTGTTTATAAATTTCCAGAAATGTTTACAGTCTGTTTTAATTCTAGACTCTACGGAGACTATATAATCGTTAAACAGGAAGCTATTGAGGCAGTCAAATTCCAGGTGACACCGAGTATAATTATGTTTAAGAACATGATTATCTCTGCTATGCTTGTAAGCTTTGTAAGCTTTGTTTTTCCTGTTTTTAAGATTTAATAATCTTCTGTTGAACCAGGGTGGATTGGAATTTGATTTACGAATTTTTTTAGGAATATTCAATTCAAAAGTTTCATCAAGGCACATAACGAATTTTTCAAACGCGTGACTAAGACTTAAATTATTTAAAATTTGATCCCATGGAATAGCAGATAGATAGTTATTAATTGCTTCAAAGTTTGCACGTTTATAATCAAAATAAAATTCTGGTACATCAATGACATCACTAATATAAGTTAAGAATTTACACTCTACAGTAAGGCATATGTGATGAATTTTGTTTTCTATAACTGGGAAATCAGTCTTTTCTACTTGAGCTTCCAAATCTTTATCCACAAAAATTAAGTCTAATATACGATTCAGGCTGTTATAAAAACTGTTTAACTGTATAAGACTAAACTGACTAAAGAAATCCACAACTAACGCTTCTATGTCAGAATTAACATTGAATGGTACTAAAATCTTATCGTCTTGATCTGTTTCCCATCTTATTTCACCAAGATTAAAATCTCCTAAGATCGTTACATGGTCAGAAGTAGTTAGATTATTTAGAAATGATTGACAATTTAACAAATGCAAATTATACAAATCTAATGAGCTACCTGGTCGAATATAGCTACCGCAAATGTACAGATTTAGGTATCTATTCAGTTTTATTTTTATTATTAGCTGGTCAACATCGAAGGAAGATGGATTACTGTCAGAAACAAGTTCAATTTGACTACAAACGAAATTTTTTCTGACTGCAATTATAACACCTCCTCCTCGATCAAAACCAGTTGTAACTGAACATCGATCTTTTCGAAAAACTACAAATTGATTACAATTGAATATTTCAGAAGTAAGATGATTTTCATTAAGCCAAGTTTCAGTGAGCACTATTATATGATAATCTTGAGATGCGAAGTATACATACAGTTTACTCAATCTAGTTCGAATTCCTCCGACATTTTGGTAATAGATGGAGAGATTATTAGAGTTGAAAGCATTTGATCCTATTCCAGCAGGAACGATTATTGGTGAGTCAACAATTTCTGGTACGCCAACATCAATAGTTGCGGCAGGAGTTGGGTTTCCAACGGTGGATATGGCATCAGGTATATTGCAGGAATCAATTTGGATATCAGTTTCACTGATAACTATGCAGTTGACGGGAGTGCATAGCTGGTATCGTTTTTTGGAGTGTAGATAAAGTCTCGAACTACTACTCCCATAGGCCAAACAGAGGGATTGAGAGCATGATGAAAGGCATTTTCCGGAATAGCAATTTTGAAATTAACGAAAGATAGCTTACTTGAGTCCTCGTCTTTTTTTAAAAGCTTCTTACATTTAATTAAGGTTTGTGGGATTTGAAGCTTATCTGAGACGTATGCTGTTATTGATTCTTCTGAAGTATTATTGGCAAATCTAGACAAATGTAACCACTTTGATTTCGTATTAGGTACAACTTTCAGTAGCGTGTGAGAAGAGTCATTTCCTACGACTTTTAGACCACTGTTTGTCGAATATCTATTTGCGCTGTTAATAACTCCAATTGTATCAGAGCAAGAGGGCTGTGGCGTATCGAGATCCATGGCAGATGTTAATGTCGTAGGTTTGACTAACGGGTTAGAGCTTACCTCATCCATAGAGGAATCTGTTGGAAGATCCAAAGCAACGCTAGTGGCCAGTCGACTTGTATTTGATTCAGTTGCGAAAGTTGGCCTAGACCCTGAACGTAGTATTCTCTGCACAGTAGATCCTGAATGTTGTTTGTGATGATGTAACTTCCTTTGTAGGGGTTGTTTATTCTGTTGTTGTTGTTGTTGTTGCGGTGACTGTTGTTGTTGTTGAAGTTGTTGTTGCTGTTGATGATGCGGTTGTGCTTGTTGTAGTTGCTGCTGCGGCAATTGTTGTTGTTGCTGCTGTTGTTGTTGTTGCTTCGGCAATTGTTGTTGTTGTTGTTGCTGTTGCTGTTGTTGTTTTTGTTGTTGTTGCTGTTGCTGCTGTTGTTGTTGTTGTTGTTGTGGTGACTGTTGTTGTTGTTGAAGTTGTTGTTGCTGTTGATGATGCGGTTGTGCTTGTTGTAGTTGCTGCTGCGGCAATTGTTGTTGTTGTTGCTGTTGTTGTTGTTGCTTCGGCAATTGTTGTTGTTGCTGTTGTTGTTTTTGTTGTTGTTGCTGTTGCTGTTGTTGTTGTTGTTGTTGTTGTTGTTGTTGTTGTTGTTGTTGTTGTTGTTGTTGTTGTTGTTGTTGTTGTTGTTGTTGTTGTTGTTGGAGTTGATGTTGCTGTGATTGTTTGTGGGGTGGCTGGGGTGACGGAGTTAGGAAGATTAGCGGATGTTGAGATGTGATATTTGGGGTCAAATCATCTTGTTCATTGTTCTTAAACGCAATTGACATTACGTTGTTGCAAGTGATATCAAAGTCAAAAATCGATTTCAGATCCGTAAAAATTGAATTTGCAGTAGTAAATAGCTTCTTTAACTTCATAATTTTCCAGTGTATTTTGTCAACAGAAATTTTATCATGTTCCTTACAATAATAATGAAAGCCAGGAACAGAAGTAAACTTGTCAGCGTCTTTACCTTTCAAACCAACGCATTTTGCATGAACTTGCTGAAGGCAGACGTCGCAAGACAACGAAATATCATCTGTGCATTTTTTGCAAATTAAACAGCTTAGTTCATCCATTATCACAAAAAATTTAAGTACACAAGTTTTAAGATTTTGCTTGGAGATGTATTTACCAAAAATTTGAAATAAATCAAAGATATCGTTTTGAAAATTTTCGTAAAAAAATCAATGAAAATTCAAAAAAACTAAATTTTTAAAATGTTGATATCCAATCTTTCTTAAACAACTTAGAACTTCTTAAATATGAAATTTCGTCAAAATCATGTTAGCCATTACCGAGAAAGTCGGTTTTGAAAAAAAAAAACGGTTCTATGGGGAGTACCGTTTTTAGACTTTTTCCAAAAAATTTTCAGGCTGTAGATCCATATACGGACAGACAGACAGACGGACAGACATACAGACAGGCAGACATAATTGTAGGACCCACTTTTTTCGTGTTCTCTATCATCGTTATGTCAATTTTTTTTCTGCACCGTTGCAAGGCTTGCCTTATGTACCTATAATCGCAAGTAAAAGGTTAGTGTGAAAATGTCTTAAATGTAAAATTAAGTAGTAGTTAGCGCCCTGTTGATGCACATAATTCCTGTTCGCTGAACTTTGACAAGCCTTTTATAGTTAATCTAAGCAGCCCGATAAAAATTAGAGATCTCTTTTAACGAAAGAAGAAAAAGCCTAATTACGTAGTCTTATCGTAGTATAGTGATGAAAAAAAAAAACCATTCCAAGAACAAGATCTCGAACCTTGGAAGCCGCAATAAATGTGCCCAGAAACAGAGCTCCTAGATTTCAAAATGATATCCTGTCGTGAAAACAGCACTGTAAATCGACAAAGAACTCGGATTCCAAAAATTGATAACTTTTGCCTCAAGTTGCCACTTACAGAACAAGAGGCACATTCTGAAGTGGAATGATAAGCAAAACTTATGCGTATATGTATGTGTAGACCACTAGTAACGAACTAATTTATGTTCTTAAAACAGAACAAATCGAAGGACAGACGGCATTCACAAAAATAAATTAAGCATCTATTGAGACAGATTCAATTGAGCCAGAGCTTAATAAAGCTTAATAAAACAATCGAATCCAAATATGGATAAGACAAAATATAATTAATTCTACCCAATAAATATTTATGATTCTGTTTGGCTCATTCACAAGAAAAAACAATTAAATACCAACACACTGCCAGTTGAGAGGGCCCTCTCGTGGTTGTAATTATTTATACATAGATAAGATTGTTTTCGGTTAGCAGTTAGCATTCTCTTCGAGACATTTTGCAAAATATAATTGGGAGCAATTCGAACTCCTTAAACTCCACTGAGAGAAGACCAAACAGCAGATAGATATTAGCGATGGCCAGCTGAAGTTATTCAACTTAACATTTGAGTTGATTTACTGAAAAGCAATTCAAACTTTTATGAATTATTATGCAAATAATTGTGCCAAGCATTTTGTATGAAGATCCATTTTATATGACTAGCTGTCCGTCTGTCTGTCTGTCTGTCTGTCTGTCCGTATATGGATCTACAGCCTGAACCGCTTGACCGATTTTCTTCAAAATTCGCAGTTATGGTCTCTGGAGTAGCCTACAGAGGAGTTTTAATAACGGACCTTATCTCCATGTCATATAGGAGTGCTGTCATCGTCGTCTTTTATTTTGAGACTTATTAGTTATTACAATTGAAGTTTAATCCTCAATAACATTTTAGAAGAACCTGAAGAAGAACAAAGGCTATATATTTTATCACCATATTTCCACGCGAATGGGAACGTAAGCGAGAACTTAGAAACCACTTCACCGATTTGAAAAATTCTTGAAAGGTCAATTTCGGCACCGACTAATTAGATGCTCGAAGTTAACCATATAAACTAATAAATTATGTTTGACGTGGTGGAAGATGTTGTAGAATGCCTATCAGTAGACAATTTTGTTGACATTGAGTAAGTCACATCATACTCTATAGAGTTTACCAGTACCTTAGACTTAAGGTACTCGTGAACTTCCAAAATGTTGAGGCCGGAAGTTGGTATTCCAGTGCCAATAACTTAAAATCTAGAATTGTACACAGCTACAAATTACACATCTGAGATACGGCACTATAAAAGTCTTAATAATTACTGGTGTGGCAAAAGAACCATTTTACGCTTTCTAGGTTCATTGATAAAAACTTGTTTAATTTTCTTCATCCCAGATCTTTTTACGTGCAATTTGACAATACCGTGTCTTCAACCTTATCCGAGCATTCCTTCACTTCCCACCTCACCCATCCTCAACCGCAACTAACTCCAAGGACAACAGGAACTGAACACTCCTACAGTTATTAAATACTAACAATCTATTCTATTCTATAGTAATCATTAACTTAAATTTAATTCATAATCCAAATAACTGAAAATGTACATATATCGTTATGCCCTTATGTGCCAACACAACGAAAAACTTACCATTTTATATTTAAGAAACGTATAATTAAGTATCAATTGTAAATATCCTTTTGTTCAATAAAAAAATCGTAAAAAATTGGCAAAAAGCTTTTTGATTCCCCGTTTAAAAGAGTGCAGTTTCCTCTTAAACCAGTATTTGATATTAGTATAAATAAAGCTCAGACACTTATGTAAAGTTTCAGGTATTCGTAAAAAAAATCCCATGTGCCAAACCCGTAAAACTTTTTATTAAGCAAAAGATGGAAAAAGTAAGAACATTGTGTGCAAAAATAAAATAAATAAAATAATTTAACGAACAGCAGGTTATTTTAATGCATGCATGTGTTTTATTTGCAAAAAAAAAAAAAAAAAAACAAAAATGGGTTGTGCAACAGAGCGAGGAGCCCCTGGGCCTAACGCGTTTCTGACAACCATGCCTTGTGAGCGAATGGAGGGGACCTAAAATTTTCTGCCGTTTCCGAGCGGCTAATTGAGAAAGCGCTTTTCATGGCAATGAAATCCATTAGTAATGGAGGACTTGCCAAATCCTCGCGAAAGGCGATAGCCGTGGAAAAACATTTGTGCCTCTGCTGGGATTCGAACGTCGAACCTCTGGATTAGCAGGTGGACATGCTAACCATCACGCCACGGGTACCACTATTTGCAAAATAAGAAGCCTAAAAAATTTAAAATGCTACCGAAAGTCACTATTCGTCGCGGACAAATCGGTTCGTTAGTTCGTTAGTTCGGCAGAACTAGTTATGGTTTAAGGAAAATACATTCTCAGGACATTAAGATATACAGACTGTAGACATCGACTTAAAACTCTTGAGTACCTAGTCAAAAGTATGAACCTTATCACTTATATTTTAGAATTGAACTAAGTAAAATCAAATCTGTCTCCTGATTTAAAAGATACCTACTTAAAAATATTTTTTTATATATCACAGTTTTCATCTCTCTTTGGTAAAATAATACATCACATGTACGAAAATTTGGCCTTCTGTTACTTGGCCTTAAGTGTACCTTAGTCACGGCACAATTGAAATAGTCAGTTACATTCCTCTTCCTCCTCTGAACTTAGAAATTCTCCTCGATGGGAGTACTCTTCAGTTTTATCTTAAACCTAACTTCAGACGTCGCGTCGACTGCACGTCAGTCCAGTTAAGAGACTACTCCCACTCGTATGTAGAATGCTTTGCTAAATTCTGTTTCGTGTTACGAATTTCACGTTACGAAAAATGATAGCCACGACATAAAAAGATTATGAATGATGAGAATGGATCCATGAAAATGTTCATCCATGAAGCTGGATAAATGACAGATAGTATCGTAAAACGTGATTGAAACGTAATGTTAACCAAGGGTTTTTTAAGAGAATCGTTTTTTGTAATACGGGCCTGAGTAACGATTCGCAAAAGTTCTTTATTTATTGGTGTTTATTGCTTAATTCCCTAATGTTTTCCAAAATACTCGCACTGTTTTTCATAACATTATTCAAAATCAATTGATATTCGTGTTAGTTGCCAAAAGCAGCAGATATCCCAAAGCTCCGAAGTCAAGGTCAGTTCTGTTAGCCACATCTTGCAAAGAAGAAAGAATACACGTTTTTGTCGGATTCAGAAGCTTAAAGATAAAGTGCTTTTGACAGTAAATACTCTCGCACTTTCCAATCCCTCTCAAAAGACGATATCCAAGGAAACCAATTAGATATTTCTTCGATTCGAATGTCAAACTCTGCCACAACACGTAGACATGCTAACCATTACACAACATGCAACACTCTTAGTATTAAAAATTAATTACTTTTTCGCGGTTCGAGGAGAATCCAAGTACTTCCAGTTGACAACACAAATTAACTATATTTTGTTCGATTAACAGCATCGAATCCTTCCAATTTGAAACGTGAGTATGTTTGGAAACGATTCAACGATTAGATCTGTGAAGAGCACAACCGTAGATGGCATGCCTCCATTGGATGCAGACAAACCAAGCGTATGCTCCCCAACATTAATAAGAAGACTGCAACATTTTTGCTAGCTCGTAGCAGAAAAGACTGTAGAAAGCTTATTGGCGGTGCCAGCGGGCACTTCTCTTTTGCCAAACATTTAAACGTGTTAGGCTTAAATGACACCACACTCTGTGAATCTTGTGGAGAAGATTAGGGCACCGCAGAGCACTTCCTCTGTGAATGTCCTGCTTTTTCTCGCATGAGGGAACAGATACTCGCCGCAAACATGGTGAAAGCTGGTAACTTAGGCTCCTTATCATGGCAGCGTCTTTTGGCTTTTCTCCGAACATCTGGAAAGTTATAACAAATAGAAGGTTGCTAACTGGTAGTACAATGGACCGGTATTTAGGTCTGAGTGATCCAGCTGGTATTCTAAAAACCTCCTACAATAAATGTTTGGAAACAATAAAGAAAGATAAGTTTAGTTATGTCAAACCTCTGCAAAAATTGCTGACGCAGCTTCTTCAGGTTTCAAATATTTTCGCCGAAGATGTGGAGGTTTCAAATATTTTCGCCGAAGATGTGGATATATGTAGCTCAGAGAAACATATTTAAAAATACTCTAAACAGTCTCGGTGTCTTACAAATCAGGGTGCATTATAACAACTAAGCCTTATAAATTCATCAAGTCCACTGGGAGCTTCAATAGAAATATAATATCATAAGACTGCGGCGCTATGAAATTTTATTACTAAATTCGAATTTAAATTTTTGTTAGAACGGATTTGAATACCGCATCCCCTAACTGCTCGGTCGCATGAAAATATTTTTTAGGTCCACTAAAACATGACTAACTACTTTCATTTTTATGAATACTCAACCATATTCTGGAATTCTGTAGCATCGATGTTGATGGATCGCATTTAGATAAAAAACAAAATTCCTGACTTACCTTAAAAAACTTCCCCAGAGCCTTATAGTCCAATCCATCCGAACAATTGAAAACAACACATTTTTTTGCTACAGATTTTGCCAAATCCTTGCACGTTTCAGTTTTACCAGTGCCAGCAGGTCCTTCAGGTGCACCACCCAAACACAATTTCAGAGCACCCATGAGTGTCCTTAAAGCATTTTGAATTCGTTGAGCACATCTATTAACAGCTCAAAAATAACAAAATAAAAATATTTACCTATAACACCGGTCCGTTAATGGTGTAACAACCAATCGTGATATATTACCAAGGTACTCCATTCCGTATTTCACATCAGTTACAACCATACTCACAGCAACGTACTCCATTTTATCTGTTGGTTCATATACGAGATAAGAGGTGGATTAAGGCATTGAGAATGAAAAAAATATTATTTTAACATTTTATGTCAACTTGTGCTAAAGCAGAGATAACAATGTCATGTTGGGAGAATAAATTGAATAGTCATCATAGGAAAACAATGAATAAATGCAAGCAAACATATTAAGCCGATGAGGCCACTTACTATCCACTTTCCAATAGTAGCGCAATTGTGAAATCCAATCAAATTCAGTGACTGTTTTGACATGTTGGTCAATCATGTATTTGACCACATCTCGAGCTGGAAGGATACGTTTTTCGTATAAATAGAAGTAAATATTCATAAAATCGTATTTATAGAAGGGTTCTGAATGAGTGGATTCTGTTTTTTATGATGGTTTTTGCTTTGACTAATTGATATTGGGCTTACCATGAACATCCAAGACTATCAAAGCCTCAATTGTTATTCGGGCCCCTGAATTGAGATCAGTTCGCACCAACTTAACCAAATCACTTATTTGGGCGTTGCATTTGGTCAAGTATCCTGGAATGTTAGCAGATTCAATGGCCTCTTCGACCTAATACGAAATTCTTTGAGAATGGACACAGAAGCTAAATCCATTGATAAGTCACCTCATAAGTCCAAGCCATGCAGGAAATGCCCTGGACGACTTGACCCGGCCATGCTGTCACCCAAGACTTTCTTTCGACTTGATAGTAGTCATCCCAAGCTGACTTCATTTGGTCGTGCACGCTGTCCAACATTACGGTTTCCACTTCTTTTAGCCACATTTCCACTAGACCCTGTTTAAGCAACAAGTCATGACATAATCAATTGGAAGACTGCCAATAAAAAAAGTCTCACATTCGCTAGCTGGGGGTTGATTTTTCGGCTCATTTTGACTACTTCTGCTTCAGCTGATATCATAGCACTGATTTCCAAGTTATCATCAAAAGTGAGGCAGTCAATCTTGATATGGTGGGAAAACAAAAGTTGTTGTTTTTTAAGTGGTTTTAAGTAAGTAGCTCATACTCCACATTAAGTCGTCTGACGACCTTCAAAGCCTTTGTGGCTCTCAACCTAACAACTCCAATACCCATGAGCCACGACCCTATTACCTTCTTTCATTTGAAACACTTACGCATATATAAAGTAAAAAAAAACCAATTCCCTTATCCAGCTAATTCCACTCCTCATGTCATTTGCAGTGCTTCCCTAATGTGTAAACAAACTCACCCCTTCAAAGCATTTTTTGAGATGTGGCTGCACCCTCAACGGGTCCTTGGTCTCGGATAAAATCTCTAACAGTTCATCGTTGGAAAGGAAGAAAAATCTCGCAAAGAATAAACGCTTTTGTTCCAAGTATGTGTTCAATCCCTTTTGTACACACTCAAGGTCCTCGAGTGCTTTTCTGAAAACTTGCAATAGATTTGGGTAATCAGTTGCCTCGATGACACCCGGATGATGGTAAGTGTGCTTCATAACCTTGCGCCAGATTTTATCCACCTAAGAGTGTGAAAAAAGGTTCAGTTTGAGAACAAATCACCCATTTTCAAATCCCTTATCCCTTAACACCCAAGCTCTTTACCGATTTGAAGTTTCTGCCCTCCACTGGCATCTGTCGCATTATATCTTCCGAGCTAAAAATTGGCTCCAAGTACATCCAAGTGGCCTGAACCTGAATCCATGCATCCATTATATCCAACATTTTCACTAGCTTTGCTTCCCAGTCATCTGCTTTGGTGCCAAGAGCTACAATAAATGGTGACCGACGCATCGCCTGGGATTTCATCACTTGATCATCGAGTATGGTTTGTATGTCATCGAGAGCAGCCAGGATATGAGTATCTGAGTCGCGGTATTGTATCACCTCGAATTTGACATCCTCCCATTCGCGTTGCATCGCCACCAAATGGCTATTCAACTCAAATTCTTTGCCAGCTGCATTTGCTACTTCCTCTAGTGCTGGAAGGATGCTCATGATGTTAACATCTATCATGTCTTTTAGCGATGGATACAACGATGGATTGCAGGGTTTGCCTAGTTTTTCGGATATGATATCCCAGTGACGTTGTTCCAGTCCTTGTTGGCAAATTGCATCAAGTGCGGGAATGAATACCTTGAATTTGTCCAATTTAACGCGGATTTGTTCTGCTGCTCTTTTTGCGACTGCATTGGTTGAGAGTTGCCGAGTGAGCTTGTGGATCATCTTGAAAAAGAAATGTATAGTTTCGTGGAGTTGGTAGAATGCTTTTATATATAAGTATACCTTGTGCATGTTTTCTACTTCATCCCTTATAACATCCGCATTAAGATGTTCAAATGGACCATACATCCTGGCAGTTTAAAAAAGGATTATATGTAATGTTTACTCAAAAAACCAGATTACTTACCAAACATCGTGATTCTTCTCGAACTCAAAAGCTGTCTTCCACAGCTTTTCAATGGGCTCCATTTTCTCAATAATCTCGGTCAGTAGTGGAAATACTGAAACATCTATCTGAAGCAATCCCTCCTCAATATTTATTGCTTTAGCCTCTTTGCTGCAGTTCTGTAACACACAAAGAAAAAAAATTATTTACACTCACACCCTTATACCAAAGACAATAAATCAAAAATTCTTTCGATATAAATTTCCTCTTGTATACACAACAAGCTTCAACTCACATCCAGTGTATCATACAATTCATTCACGGTGTCTACTTTTTCTTGCAATTCTTCCAACGAAAGGATATCGTGTGTTTCCTTCATCCGAAAGCCGTCCATTCGAATTTTCTGCGACCCAATATATTTCTCGAACAAGGCCCGTTTTTCACTTGGGTATAAAATTTAACCACAAATTGTATTTGAAAAGAGCAGGCAGAATGTTTGACTAAAGAATACAAACCGCAAGGCCACTTCTAGATTATCCCGGACGACATTAAGCCGTGCCGCACTTAAGTCCAACACTAATTCCAATTCAGATGGTAAAAGGAATGTCCTGGTGTTCAGCCGGATATCATCACCTAAAAGGAGAGACAACGAACGATTCGCAGTTTTCGAATTAAACTGCAATAAATCTGGAGTGTTTGTTTGAATAGGTTGGGTGAATTTCGCCAGTTTTGGTAGTTGAAAATAAAAAAAAAAATTGGTAAATAGTCTTAAACGTTTTTAATTTGTATATTTCAAGTTAACTAATTTTGAGGCCTTTTCGCAGCTTGAGGCTTTGCTAGGAACTTCAATTTTTTGTTGACTTCGAACTGCTAAGTAAGGATGCTCCACTCATGGCAGTGAAACAAGTCATGACTGACACATGCTTATTCTTACGCTACGCATGCCACCGGTCTCAATTTACCGTTTAAATTTGTATTTCCCACCATCAGGATTTCTGTGGCAGTTTTACAGCAATTGGCGCAACGCTGTTAAAAAAGTGATTTAAGGTTCTGCACTGAAGCGTGTGATGCAAAAAGATTTTAAGTACGCATAATTGCAATACGTAGCGTGACTTTTACGTTAGTTAATATATAATATTTGGCAACATTATCTTACGTATTATACAATATGCCTGAAAGGTAGCTTTAGTTTCGGTTTTGCCCGACTTTAATGAGTTCAATCATAGGAAAGCAGTACGTCCTGTATCCTATCACAGTGTCGTTTAACCTGCAATGTAACATAAGTTCGTGTTTTCGTGTATAAAACAGCGCAAAGTGACTCCAATTTGGAGCAAAAACTAGGTTTAGTTGAACTTTGATTGCAGAAAAAAAACCTTAACGTTGTTTGTAATCGAACACTAAGAGCTCCCCGTAATGTGGTCGAAGCTTTATTACTCAGGTAACGCTGCATTTTGAACCTGAATGTGTGAAACTCCCGAAGCTCTTAAATGCTTTCTTCGGCTAGGCCAAACTCAAGGCTGTGTTGAAAGCCTAAACGTGATATTTACAGAGCAAGTAAAGGATCCATCTGACGATATTTTTTTTTTCAACTAGTGCTCCTTTCCCTCTTAGCCTTGGAGAATGTAAAGAATGTCGATGTAATTTCAACTGACTTTAGTAAAGCTTTCGATAAAATCTCTCACAAATTTTCTCTTTTTAAACTTTCCACCCTCGGCTTTGGACCCATTCTGTTGAGATGGATTTTCACTGCGTTCGGTTCAGACCCGCGTTATCCAGCCACTTCTTAGCTACATTCGGTGTTCCCCAAGGCAGCTATTTAGGCCCTCTCCTCTTCTTACTTACTTACTTAGGTGGGCATTACAGTTCGGGGTGAACCTGGGCCTCAACCAACATCCTTCGATAACGACTTCTATTTCGGGCGAGCTCTCTCCAGTTTCGCACTCCAAGTCGGTTGAGGTCATCCTCCACTTGATTGCGCCACCTAAGACGAGGTCTTCCACTTCCGCGATTTCCCTGCAATGTGCTTTCGAACACCCGACGAGCCGGAGCGTTTGGGTCCATCCGCTCAACATGGCCCAACCATCGTAGCCTCGCGATGCGTACTCTTCTGGCTATGCCCATGTTGCGGTACAGCTCATACAGCTCGTTGTTGTATCTTCTTCTCCACACATTGCCTTCGCATACGGGACCAAAGATCATTCGGAGAATTTTTCTTTCGAAACGACCAAGGGTTTCCTCATCCGCTTTCGATAAGGTCCATGCTTCCGCGCCGTACAGCAGGACTGGGATGATTAAGGTCTTATATAAGGTTACCTTGGTTTTTCTGGAGAGGGTTTTGTTTCTCAATTGCCTTCTTAACCCAAAGAAGCAACGGTTGGCAAGAGTTATTCTCCGTTTGATCTCCGCACTGATGTTGTTTTCCGTGTCTACAGCGGATCCTAGGTAGACGAAGTCCTGTACTACCTCGAAGTTATGTTTGTCTATTGTGACGTTTTGTCCAATTCGTCGATGTTCTGTGTCCTTGTTTGATGACAGCATATACTTTGTTTTGCCCTCATTAACCATCAAACCCATTTTTGCCGCTTCTGTTTCAATGCTCGCAAAAGCACCTATGACATCACGCTTTTTTCTTCCCATTACGTCAATATCGTCTGCATATGCGAGCAATTGCACAGACTTTTGAAAAATTGTTCCTCTGGTGTTGACGTTTGAGTTTCTTACAATCTGTTCAAGTATGATGTTGAAGAAATCGCATGACAGTTTATCGCCTTGCCTAAAACCTTTTTCGACATCAAAGGTCTCGGTGAGTTCTTTACCGACCTTGACGGAGCAGCGTGAATTCTCCAAAGTCATCCTGCATAGTCGTACGAGTTTTGCAGGGATGCCGAAACTAGACATGGCTCTGTACAGCTCGTCTCTGTAGATACTGTCATACGCGGCCTTGAAATCGATAAAAAGATGGTGAATATCGATATTGTGTTCTCGGGTTTTTTCCAAGATCTGCCGTAATGTGAAAATTTGGTCTATTGTGGACTTCTCCGGTCTAAAACCACATTGATAAGGACCTATCAAGTTGTTGACGTGGGGTTTCAGACGTTAACATATTATAGCAGACAAGATCTTATAAGCGACGTTAAGGAGGCTTATCCCTCTATAATTGGCGCAGTTGCGAGGGTCTCCTTTCTTTAGGATCGGGCATACGATACTGAGGTTCCATTCATCGGGCATGCTTTCTTTCGACCATATCATGCAGATCAGCTGGTGCATGCTCCTTTCCAACTGATCTCCAGCTGCCTTGAAAAGTTCGGCATCAAGGCCAAGACTGCAGGTGTCTTATTTGATTTAAGTTTGCATATGGCAAGCTTAACTTCTTCTAGGTCAGGAGGACGGCATTCTTGATCATCGTCCAGGCTGAATGGGGCAGTCTGCCTGACAGCGGAATTTGTGTCCTCTTCGCCGTTAAGCAGTCTGCAGAAATGATCTTTCCAGATCCTCAGTAGCGACTGTGACTCTATAACTATGTTTCCCTGCTGGTCTTTACAGGCTTGAGTTCGGGGTTTGCCACCCTGGCAGGATCTTTTTACCTTTTGGTAAAACTTCCGAGTCTCGTTCCTGTCATGGCACCTCTCTATTTCCTCAAACGAGCGCTTCTCATGCTGCTTCTTTTTCTTTTTGAGAAGTCGGTGTTCTTCCCTTCTTCTCTCCTTGTAAATCTCGTTATACCGATCGTGAGCAGCCCTCGTTCGTGTTTGCAAAAGCATTTGTCGTGCTCTTTGCTTGGCTGCATTTGCCTGCCTACATTCTTCATCGAACCATGGGTTTCGTGTTGGTGGCCGAGTGAAACCCAGAATCTCAGAGGCAGCGGTTCTGATAGCTTCTTGGCATTGCTGCCACTGGTCTTCAAATGTTAATGCTGGCGGCATAGGATTCAAGGATAATTGAAGGGACACTCGATTGGAAAAGGCATTGGCAATCTCTTGCGATTGTAGCTTTCCGACGTCATATCTCTTCACAGCGTTAGTTCGTGCTGGTCGTGAACAAGATATCCTCATTCGTACCTTGGCTACAACAAGGTAGTGGTCCGAGTCAAAGTTGGCCCCTCGGAAAGTTCGGACATCTAGCACACTGGAAGATTGCCTTGCGTCGATCGCAACATGGTCAATTTGGTTGATGGTTAATTGATCTGGGGATCGCCATGTGCCTTTATGAATTTTGAGATGCGGGAAGCGTGTACTACTTACAACAAGATTTAGCCCCGCAGCAAAATCGATTAGCCTCAATCCGTTTTCGGAGGTTTTGTCGTGGAGGCTATGCTTACCGATTGTGTTTCCAAAGATGTCCTCCTTCCCTAGTTTTGCGTTGAAATCGCCAAGAACGATTTTCACGTCGTATCTAGGGCATTGCTCATATGTTTCTTCGAGGAGCTCGTAGAAACAGTCTTTGGAATCGTCGTCTTTCTCTTCTGTGGGGGCGTGGGCGCATATAAGGCTAATGTTGGCGAATTTAGCCCTGATGCGGATGGTCATTATACGCTCATTGACTGGATTTTGGCTAATCACCTTATCCCTGAGTCTTCCTCTAACGACAAATCCACACCCAAATAAACGCTGTTTCTGTTGTCTGTAGCAGTCGCCATAGTATATGTCACAGTTTTTCATCTTCTTTATGCCCGGTCCACTCCATCGCACTTCTTGGATGGCGGTTATGTCTGCTTTGCAGCAGTCCAGGGCGTCCGCTAATTCTCCAGCTGCACCTAGTCCGTAAAGAGATCTTACGTTCCAAGTGCAGATCCGGAGGTCGTTGTCCTTTTTTCGTTTGCATGGGTCGTCAACTTTGAAATCATTATCGTTATCCGAGGCTGTTCGTTGTTTCGGAACAAATTATTTTTTCCGTGGTACCCTACCACAACCCCCAACCTGGAGGGCCAGGTCCTTTTGGATCCCTTCGGACACAAAGGGCTGGAATATCCAGTGTCAGTACCCTGCTGCAGGGGTGTGAGTGCTGCCATTGGCTCACCAGGAGCTCATCCGCCACCATCTCTACTTCAATACCCTGTCCTAGTATTGAAAGACCCTGAAAGACCTTTAAACCAAATATGTTGGAGTAGCTCCTTCAGGGGTTTCTGCTTTTATGGCTGCTGAAGTCCACCGTTGATTCTGTCCTTCGAATTCATCCGCTGGGACATTTACACGAAAGCTCTCGTAGACCACTGAGATTCGTGCAGTCAGTCATTGTTCGCAGAGCAATTATAGTGTTGATCGATCACAATTCTTTGTTCCGGATTCCCTTATCTCAACACTCGCTCTTCTCTTCATTCTTAGTTTTAACAACACTGAAATGATCATCAAACACTCCTCTATCTCTCTCTATGCGGACGATACTAAGTTTTACCGGGTTATTTCTTCCTCTGAAGATTCTTCCCACCTACAACAGGGTATCGACAATTTTTCAATATGGTGCTCCAAAAACTGCCTGGAGGTAAATGTTTCCAAGTGCCAATCAATAACATTCTCACGTAAACGCATCAAATCTCCTCCCCGTCTCTATCTTCTAAACAGTCAAATCATTTCCACCGTTCAGGTTATCCGTGACCTTGGAATTATTTGCGACCGTGAGCTGAATTTCCTCAAGCATATCGACGATACAATCCTTAACGCGAATTCAGCACTTGGCTTCGTGAAACGATGGTCCAAAGAATTTGCAGATTCCTACGTAGCCCGATCCCTTTACCTTTCATTTGTTCGTCCGCTTCTTGAATACGCTTGTCAAGTCTGGTCGCCTTTCCAATAAGTGCACATTGCCAGAATTGAGAGCATATAACGCCGTTTCCTCCGATTTGCTCTTCGAGGTTTAAATTGGAGTTATCCTTTGATATTACCTTCTATTAAGACCGAATCAAACTCCTCAACCTCAATACGCTGAAAGATCGAAGAGAAATATTTGACATTCTCTTCATTTACCTAATCTTCACAGACTGTCCAGCCCTTAACGAATCCATTTTTATTAATACTAAACCTCGTAACACTCGGAACTCATCGAACCTCTTACGGCTCCAATGAACCCATCTCCCGAATGCTGAGGAATGTCAATTCCCACTCCTCTTGTTTTGACTTCAATATGAGTACTCCTTGCTTAAAATTTCGTCTCCTAAGTCTTCCAACTAGTTAGTAGGTCTTGGCTATTAAGTTTCATAGTTTGTAAGTTAATAGCTTGTATTAAGACTAATAAATGGGAGTTTTGCCCCCACCAAAATTATTTCGTGAATTAGAACACTTAGCTTACGTCTGATTTGACAGATTGTTAGTTTTTTCCTTCCGCTAAACGAATATGGTTGAGTATAAGCTTGAACAACGTTGGGAAATATTGAAAAGCCAAAAACAGTGCGTACACCCTAAAATATTGCTGCTGTGGCAGAAAGTGTCCGTGAAGCACCATCAACATCAATTCCCCGTCGTTCTCAACAATTTAACTTTTCGGAGACATCATTGAGACGAGTTTTGCATAAAGACCTTGGTACGACGCCATACAAAGTCCAATTGGTTCAGGAGTTGAAGCCAACTGGCCATCCACTAAGAGAAGATGCCGATTTTGTCAAAAAAATCATCTTTTCAGATGAAGCTCATTTTATTCTTAGCGAGTGTTAACAAGCAAAATTATCGCATTTGGGGCACAGAAAACCTGCACGCATACATTGAAAAATCGATACACCCAAAACAAGTCACTGTTTGGTGCGGATTTTGGTCCAGAGGCATAATTGGGCCATTTTTTGGAAATGAGCAAGGAGTGGCCGTTACAGTCAATGGCGAAAGTTATCGAGCCATGTGGAACGAGTTTTTGTTCACAAAAATTGAAGAGGAGAATATTGGCAGCATTTGGTTTCAACAGGACAGTGCTACGTGCCACGCAGCCGAAGCTACACTCGATGTTTTGCGCCCTGTTTTTGAAGATCTGATGTCGTTTGGCCACCTCGGTGTTACGTGTTACGCCGACAAGCCAGAGACAAATGACGCTTTAAAGGACAATATTCGTGTAGCCATTGGTGAAATACAGCTGCACACAATCGATAATGTGCTTAAAAATTGGACCGATCGTGTAGGCTACTGCATGGCCAGCTGAGGCAGCCATTTGATTGAAATTATTTTCCATCATTAACTGGAAGGACTGTACTTTCAAATAAAAAAAGAAACTTGAGAAAAAAATCAGTTGTTTTTTTAATAGCATCTTCAAAAAAAGAAAAGTTATTTGGCGGACCCTTTATAATAAAATAACCCTTCATTTAAAGTTAACTGCTCAACATAATATTGAAGCACTGCATTGCATCGCGTTGTACGGCTAGAAATATTTATATAGAGGTTCTGTCCTGCCATTTAAAGTGTCAGCCAAAAAGTTCCATCAACCCCATATTCGAAAGGCCTTCAAATCAATCCTCAGTAGGTACTGTAACTACCGAGAAACTGATTTCCATTACAAAACCCATGATTCCCATGATTCCCATGCAAAACTACATGACTAACGAAATTCACAAAACCCCATCTACAACTAGCTGAAACTACGGATGTTATCATGCTCGACGCTGTCCTAATGACTCCACAGTCCACACCGGACAACTGCATTGCAATTTCTGGCGAGTATCATTTTAAAGGTCTTTTGCTACACACAACCGCACACACACCGGGTCCGCAGGCAGACAACTTACTATTCAGATTGGTATATTGTAGAAGGAACAACACTCGCTTGGACACAACTTTAATGTCATCCTTTATTTTGAATATCCTCTCGTCCCGGCATTCGGCTAAGTAGTTCTGCAATGCCACAACTTCGGCTGTTTCCTCGGGACGTTCGCCGGCCTTCATGGACATCTCTTCTAGCTCATCGCATATTCTAGAAATTAATATTTTCATAGAGTTAGATTCAATTAAGAGATGATGGTCTATCTAGTCGTCCTCGTCAGTTGGTCGTATATGAGAAGAGTATACACTTGTGTATAAGTAAATTTAATCGAGTAAAACGGGATTACTTTTGGGGGTAGAGGGATAAATCCTTTGAGTTATTGTGTTGGTGGATTACCATAACTGAAATTGGACTTTCTATGTGGGTATAATAGAAATTAATATTGAGAGCCCGGTAAATATGTGATATTTCAAAGGGACAATTTATGGACGACACACGAATATCCCACGTTGGTTTTGACTCATTACGGAATTTAATGTTTGAATTTAATTTCCTAATTTGGTGTGAATTATAATAATAATTACTTATTATTATGCATCTCTATGATTGTGCAGTGTTCACATCTTGTGCGTGTTTATGAGGATTTACATACGTGCAACATAAAGGAGATGTGTCGGATCAATCCTTTTGTTTTGTAATTAAGATTGAATTGCAATTTGATTGATATTGTTTCACTCATGCCGTTTGAAGCTTCATGAGCAGATTATTATTAATTGCAAGGAGAAATTCGAAGAAATTTGCTAAGGAAATTGAGGACAACATTAAATTGCTGTCTTGTACGTTGTACGTTGTACGTTACAGGTTACAC
Source organism: Melanostoma mellinum (assembly GCA_914767635.1). NCBI lineage: Eukaryota > Metazoa > Arthropoda > Insecta > Diptera > Syrphidae > Melanostoma > Melanostoma mellinum. The sequence continues at coordinate 205,857,375 of OU612058.1, forward strand.
GTACTCCGTCCTCCTTATTACTTGGGTCGTGTGCCTGAAAATTATATGAACACGTTCTTATCGGGCTTTAAGGCTTCTCAGCTTAGATTAACCGTTCAAGAATCGGTTATGAAAGGCTATGACAGCTAATAAGTAAGCAATAAATATATCAGTATGTGGAAGAAAAACGTTTCCATGTTATTCTCATGGTGAATATAAAATAACGACGCTAATGCTTTTTTCAACTTATCTGTTTGTTTTTCGGATCCTTTCTTTCCTAAAAGTTAGAAATGAGACATATCACTGGAAGATCTTTTGGAAAAGACTTCCTCATTATCTCACTTAACTTCTCAAAACATCTAGAGTTCCATGAAAGGAGTGTTGATTACTTGTCATTCGTATGTGTGCCCAAGTAACATTTTTGGAACTGCAAGTTTTAAATATGCTTTATTTATTTTGAACTTTGTTACAGCTTCTGGCAAATTTTAGTTTATCTAATGCTCTAAATGTGTGTCTTACAACATCTCCAAGCTCTTAAACCTTATAAAGCTGGTTGCTCTATAAATATGCTTTATTACAACCTTTACCGCAACACTCCACGAGCCTAACTCATTTTAAATCTCTTTGCTTTACAAAGGCATTATATCTGCTCGAGAGATGTACTAAGAGCTAATCGGGAGCTTAACGCTTTACAGTGCAGGTTAACTTAACTTTAAAGGAGCTTGAGAATAAAACAATTGTGTCAAAAAATAGAATAATTGAATAAAGAAGAAGTAATGGAGTGATACTCTTACATAGAATATACATATTTCGTTTCTAACTTTGCATTCGGAACATATTTATCGAAAAGAGAATTCCACTATTATACAGGGTGATTCGCATAAGGTGTGGCAAAAAGATAGGGTGTGTAGGTTGGACCTAGACAAGCAAAAAATCGTATGGGAGGGGGGGGGGTCCATTTTCCCCCGTTTAGGCGGGAGGGGCAATTTAAGAAAAAAATCACTAAAAATGGGGAAAAAATTATTTAAAAATAACGGTAATACCTATTGAGTCGTGCTATAGCATTTTGAAAAGCCAAAAACCTATACATTAATTTAAATTTAAAAATAAGTTATTTAAATAAATAGTTTTTGAAATATTAATTTTCAAAGTCAAAATTTTGAAAAAAAAACATTTTTTTTTTTTAAAAACCACTTTTTTTTCCAAGTCTTACGTAATTAAGTAGTATTTTTCTGGCTTATTTTCAATGCTCTTATTTATTTTTGATCAAACACAAAAAACCGGATGTCAAAATAACCTTTAGTTTTTGAGAAAACCAAAAATTACAAAAACGACTTTTTTAATTTTTTTTTTCTTAAAGTTTTTTTTTCGTTTTTTGATTCTTAAGTGAATTTAATAAATTAAGGATAAATTTTCTCTTTACTTTTTTCACTTAAGAATCAAATAACGGAAAAAAAAATTTAAAGAAAAAAAAATTTTAAAAAGTCGTTTTTGTAATTTTTGGTTTTCTCAAAAACTACAGGTTATTTTGACATCCGGTTTTTTGTGTTTGATCAAAAATAAATAAGAGCATTGAAAATAAGCCAGAAAAATACTACTTAATTACGTAAAATTTGGAAAAAAGTGGTTTTTAAAAAAAAAATTATGTTTTTTTTCAAAATTTTGACTTTGAAAATTAATATTTCAAAAACTATTTGTTTGAACAACTTATTTTTAAATTTTAATTAATGTATAGGTTTTTGGCTTTTCAAAATGCTACAGAACGACTCTGTAGGTATTACCGTTATTTTTAAATAATTTTTTTCCCATTTTTAGTTATTTTTTTCTTAAATTGCCCCTCCCGCCTAAACGGGGGAAAATGGACCCCCCTCCCATACGATTTTTTGCTTGTCTAGGTCCAACCTACACACCCTATCTTTTTGTCACACCTTATGCGAATCACCCTGTATATGTAGGTTGTTTTTCAGCTGTCAAAACATGTAATTTCAGTTGTAATGAATATTTTTATGCGGTGAAAAAAATCACGAAAAATCGAATGTTTTTGACGTTTCAGGTGTAAAGTAAAGTAAAAGTAAAGTAAAGTAAAGTGAAAAAATGAATATTTTAAATCAAAAAAAATTACACTGATTTTTTGACATAACAATTTGAGTTTTCACATTGACAACATGTGAAGAGATTTGTTTGACATAAAAAAAAAGTATTTGCTCGGGATCAAACTATTTTTGAAGTTCTAATTATGAAGTTGTTTTTGTGCTTCTGGAGACCTGTATTTGTGTGTAGTTTTCTTTCTTGTAAAATTTTTATTGGCAAAAAGAACATGGAAAATGTAATTTTTGAATTTTTATTGAAAGAAAACATTTGATTTTACATGAACATAACACCTCCAAAAACGTGGTGACAAATTAATATATATACATATAATTTTTTTGCAAATTTCAATTTTGTTGTGTATTTATCACTGCGAACAAATCAAATAAACATGAAACATCTGTGTAAATAATATTAAATGTCGTCAAAAATTATTTTAGCAAAACAAATTTAAACGAGGAACCCTGTTTCCTGGTTTTGCTGCTCTATAAAGACAACAGTGTAGCACTATGGGCTGTATAGTAGCTCTAAGGGAGATGTTTTTGTGGCGTCATTAAAATGGTGGTTTTTGTAATGACTACCAATTTTCATACCAATTTTTCCATAAATTTTTTTTGATTTTGTTTTTATTTATTACTAAAACTTAAATATTTCTAAGGCGCGTTGTAAATTTTCGAAGTGCAACATCTATGTTTGTAATTAAAATAGAGTGGAACATGAAATCACTACTCTGCATTGTCTTTATCGTGTTATGTAATTAATATTTCACCGCCACGATAATATGTTTCATAAATTTTTCTATTCATTAGTTCGAACATTTTCTCTCTCTCTCTCAACAATTTATATTGTTGTTGTTAGTATTATTATTTTTTCACTCACACTTAAGTAAATGTGTGTTTATATTTCCATTTTACAGAAAAATGTGATACAACTAGCTTCTGATTATCTTTAATAGAGCAGAAAGTGCTCTAAATCAAAACGCTAATGTCATTTTGTTTCTTTTGTAGAGCATACAGCCATTCTAGCATCATATTTAGAGCCCTATTCGTGCATTTCAATACCACGAAAGTAGCTTTTAAGCAGCTCTAGAATGGTGATAACGATTGCACTAATGCTACTGCAGACTACAATCGCTATACAAGAAGTGATATGGAGCTTATTCTAGCTCTCAAAGTCGAAAAAAATGCTCTTAATAAATGTTATTTCAGCTCTAGAAGCGCTTACAGAGCAACATGAATTTAATTCGGCCAGTTAACCCAGCTTTTTAAGCGCTGCAAGACCTATAATATAGAGCTAAAATTGTTACTTGGGTGTTCTGATTTGACCGTATGAAGAACTCGTAAAAAATAGATTATTTCAAAAAGTAAACTTTCGAAGAAGCATTGGTCACATTAAGTGACTCTAATAGTTATGTCTGGATTAAGAAAAGTCGAAACAAGTACTCATTTAATGTTGGTATGGTATTCACTTCAATTCAAAACTTTTACAATATTGCAATAATGTAAGATTCATGCAATCCAAGAGCTATGGACCTGGAGGGGCCGAGTTCTTGGTCTTGGAAGGCAACGAGGGTTCAATATTCTCTATGACCTACCCCGGACCTGTCTTATCATATCGAGCTCTTTTGCAGCAACTAAACTTGCTTTTCTGTGATCAAAACCTGGTTGCGGCGATGGTAAACTATGAAACGAACGGTGAGTGGCAAACTTTTGTTGTTGCGTCAGTTTACTTTCCCTGGAACTCTATTTTACTCCCTCCCTCTAGGCAGGTTGTGGATTTGGTGGAGTTCTGTAAAAGTTGGGGCTTATCACGTGCTGTGATGCTAACGCTCAAAACATAGTTTGTGGAAGCAACAAATGCAACATGAGAGGCAACCTTCTTCTTAGTAACATTCTGTCTTCTGACTTCGACACCAGCAATGTTTGCAATATGCCAACTTCTGTAACGGCTATACGACAGTACGCGATTGACCTGACACTCTCAGACCGCAGATACATTGAGTTCCATAAAGCAAATGTGTTTTCCACTCCCTTATTTACAAGGAATCCCAAAAAAACTAACTGGACACTTTTAAACGGGAGCTTGGTAATTTCGTCAAAACTCTACCCAAGCTCTCAACATCACAAAAAGTAGAAGATCCAGTTCTAGAAGTGAATTATGCCCTTACAAGTAGCTTTGAGTTGGCATGTTCAGCTAGACAATTGCAAAGTAGATCAATGGTTCCGTGGTGGAACAATGAACTACAGAAACATGCTTGGGAAATCAGGAGTATTCTGAATAGGTCCCTCAAAACCGAATCAGAGGTCGACTGGAGCCTGTATCGATCTAAACAGAGGGACTTTAGAAGATAAGTTCGAAGATCAAAGATTGCATCTTACAAAGAACTCTGTGAAAGTATAGAAACACTGAGTGAGACTGGTCGACTTGCCAAAGCCGAAAAGGAGCAAGATAAACAAACTAGAAACACTCAGGAAATCAGACGGTTCCTATATCGAGTCTAAAGCAGGGACACTCAGGCTTATGCTGGAAACTCATTTTCCAGACAAACCACAACAATCTCTTTCCCGTAGATCAGGTGAATCCGATAAATTCCCTCGGCGGAGCTGTGGTACACGTCATCGTTTGTTGTTACTGACGAAGCCATCAAATATGCCGTGGCATCCTTTGACTGTTTCAAGTCACCTGGCACTGACGGTGTTTATCCAGTTATGTTGCAGTAAAATATAAACCTAGGTTGCAACTTACTTTGAAAAATATTTTCACTGGTAGTTTGGCTCTAGCGTATATACCAACTCCATGGCAAAGTGTTAGAGTCGCATTCATACCAAAAATTGGCAAGCAAGACTACTCACTCGCCAATAGCCTTAGACCCATCAGTTTTATCTCCTTCCTGCTTAAAACGCTGAAAAGAATTATTGAGACTCAAACCTCACCCCAAACACACCAAGCACAACCGTAGATGGCATGCCTCCATTGGATGCAGACAAACCAAACGTGAGCTCCCCAACGTAAATAAGAAGACTGAAACATTTTTGCTATCTCGTAGCAGAAAAGACTGTAGAAAGCTTATTGGCGTTGCCAGCGGGCACTTCTCTTTGCCAAGTGTTTAAACGTGGCAAAAGGAAGTTTGAGTGATATCACGCTCTGTGAAACTTGTGGAGAAGATGAAGACACCGCAGAGCGCTTCCTCTGTGAATGTCCTGCTTTTTCTCGCATGAGGGAACAGATACTCAGCGCAGACATGGTGAGAGCTGGTAACTTAGACTCTTTATCATGGTAGCGTCTTTTGGATTTTTTCCGAACATCTGGAAAGTTATAACAAATAGAAGGGTGCTATAACTGGTATAGTACAACGGACCGGTACTAAGGTCTGAGTGCTCCAGCTGACATTTTAAAAACCTCCAACAGAAAAATCCATGAAGATTGCATACTTTGCAAAGAATAGTTGATTTACTTTATCTTCTAGCAAACATAGAAGACTGTTTTAAAGAACTGAAGACTCTTCCTTGGTGTACAACACCTACTGTGTAACTGTGTCACCTGTGCGTGTCATCACTCCTTCGTGCAAATAGTTGACCTTTTTATAGGAATTAACTAATTCATCTCGTCATGTACCGATGTATTGCTAACTGAGACCTTTTGAGTATCAAATCAATTCAAAACTGCTGCAGCCACTAGCGAAAATATGGAGTTTAAAAGAAAACTGACTAAACATTATAAATTTTAAACTATTTATGGTTAAAATGTTCTCAGGAGAAATCCAATCAGCGCCAAATCTTTTGTTAGAAGTTTTTTTTTTTTTAAAGGAGAGGGATGACATAACTTGTAGCTATTACCTATTACCTCTACCTCTAGGCACCTTTAACCACCTCCTAAACGACAGACAAATCGATGAAAAAGTACATTCAATCAATTGAAGGAAGACAACCATACTATGTACTGATATTTTTATAAATAAATTAACTTTGAGTCTTTCATATGTCTCCCGCTACCCCCTAATAATCGCATTTTTACCCAATTTAAAAATCAAAAAACAAAATTTACCTCCTGTTCTCGTTAAGATTGAGTGTCATAAAGTAATTCGTTATAAAATCAATAACATCTTGTACCAGCATTCCCAGTGCCTTATTAACATGCCTGTTATCGAGCATAAACATATTCAGCGACACGAAGTCCTTGAGAAAATAAGTACCCTCGAGGAGCTCCTTTAATTTGCCCATCAAATCCTCGATTGCCTGTAACGATTGAAAAATTAATTTATCATCATCATTGCTAACACTTCCAGCTGTGATACTTGACATTAAGAGAGAGGGGAAAAAATACACAAAACAAAAAAATCACTCCAAAGTAGTAGCCAACGCTTCAATGACCTCATAATCGCATTGAACTTATTAAATAAAAACTCCGACGCGACGCGGCATATCACAAATGCAAATTAAGAGGTGTGCGTACATATACTCTTCGTACAACGCGCACATGGCCTAATTCAATTGAATGTTAATTCTACGGATCGCTGAGCTTAATCAAATCCAAATAAATCGTAATTAGATTTTACGTGCGTCCTATGTTTCTCAAATGTACAGAGACGTATCCGTAACCGTAGCAAATTATACCTTCGACTTGATGCTACCTACACCTACTCGTACGTACCGGCAAATCTGGGATTTGGCGCTGCGCGAAAACCTTCTCCGCGATTGTTAACATTTTGCCTGTCAACAGTGGGAAGTAGTAATCGTATATGGGGTAGAGATAGACGGTCGGCCCAGTCCAATTGGCTTCTACAATTTCACGGACATCTTCATAGAGCCGCAACATATCAACGTGGGTTTCGTGGATGCAGTGTAGGTATCCAAATTCGTCCTCATCTGCAATAAAGGATGAAAGATAAAAAAAGGTGAATTTGACCAGTTTTGAAGTTTGTGAAATCGCATTCTGAGCTAAAGAAAGGAAAGTCATGTTCGATGACGTTTGATTGTGCATTATTTGTTTGTTGAGAGCTCTTATTGTACTAGAAGGTGTACCGAAACAGTTAACTTCCGGAGCCAAACCAACTCGACAAAACTCAGCTCAACAAATTGTGGTTAATTTCATTATGAATTTTTAAGGAGCCAAGACCCTCAGAAAATTCTCCTCTTGGTCCATGATAACTAACTGGGAATTATGTGCATCATACTCCTGAAATATCACCTACCTTGTGACATGAGATACTCCAAACGTGGAATTTCATAGCCCACACGAAGGATACTCTTGATGAAACCAATGAACAAGGACGGCAGCTCCCTCATGTAAGGATAAACGAACATTCTCCCTTCGTGTTTAAGAATAAAATCCGCCGGAAAATATGTTTCAAACGACTGAAATGAAGGAAGCCCAAAAGGGTTTGGTGTACCTTTCACTGCACAGCAAAATTTGTGGGTGTGTCCCGGCTTACCGTGGTATGTTCAAAATCAGGCTGAAACAATCGTGGATCTGATGGGTCAATCTTGTATATGGTTGATGTGCTACGTGTTTCTAAATCGACGATTGGCTCAAAGTGCTTACCAACCACCGAAACGATAATCGTCATAAATGGACGACGTTTTAGCTTGGGGTGAAATAGATCGTACTCTTCAATGTGATTGCCTTCCTAAATTGTATACATGGATGATATCTTGTCTGGTCATTTGGTAATGTCGTACAAATTGGATTGGATATAAATTATACCTTGTAGTTGTGCAAGGCTTTGAACAGATGGTCAATGCTTCTTTGGAGTAGTCCTCGTAATTGCAATGACATTAACGAGTGAATGCATTTGAAGAAAATACCTGCTCTGCCCATGCAAGGGCTGTTCATCGGTACAAATGCTTTCCATGTTTTTTTCATGGCATCAACCATGTCAGCTGCTCGAGGCAGCCAGTCGTTTAGAAGGATCTGTAAATGGTAAGTGAAAAAAGAATGATTTTTATAGATAAAGGAATTAAAATGAACTTACATCACGTGCTGCCAAGCAGCTTTTTCGAACAAACTCAAGTATTTCATCAGCATTCAATGGTATTTCTGGTGAATAAAGTTGAGCCATGTCAAGGATCAGTATGTCGTCGTATCTGTGGAAGATAATGCTTCAGGTGGTCAGTATTTTGAACTTTTTTCTCAACGAGAAGATTTGCTTTTTGTGATGTCGTCATTTGAGCAGAAGTTTTCTGATTAGAGTTTTAATTTGAATACCTCGCTTTTCAAGTTTCAGGAGAAAAAGAATGAAAATAAAAAAATGGAACAGAGGACAAAGTAACAACTTAAGCTTATGTCGCAATTTCTGGACAATGAAAGCAACAAAGACAAAATGGAATGAAAATACGAGAAAAAGTTAAGTCCTTTTCGGAGAAAAAGCGGTACGCAGGTTCCGCTGAAGGTGTAAGCGCATTATGCTTCCACACCTTGAATGGCCACATACAAGTAAAGAAGATTACTCAGAATCACTAGCTGCTTTTCTGTTTAAGTAACATTGAAGAGTGTGTTCAATGTGTTTAGTAGCAATGTGTCGTAAAGAGGGGCAGCTAGGAAGCGTCTACTTTTTTTTGTGATTTTGACAATCCTTTACTATGGGCTGGAAGATAAAGCAAATCAGCTATTTTTCCAGAAAATGCAGCCATTATCATATCATCGGTCCTTCATCCTTCATTTTTAAAGTATCTGTAGATATAGTTGGTGTAAACGGATCTTAGAAAATTTCATGTATTTTTTTTCTGCTTACGCATCTTTAGACAAAGAAAACGATGTTGATAATGAAGGTCAGATGATGAGTAAATGCCAACTGATTCTGATAAACTATCCAGAGTTTCCAATGGAACAGAACATTCTGGAGCTGATTCGGTCAAAAATGAAAAGGAGGAACAAGTATTGAGTTCTCTAGCTGATATTTGGAAACCATGTAAGCTCTGAAAACAAATTTACTTTAAGGAAGCCTCAAATTTTGTTGTCAATTTCAGTGTTACAAGGGAGCCCTGCACAATTTTTTGCTCTAAGGTGTCGGAAAATGTACGCTTAAAATAAACTATTGGAACGCAGATCTCATTTACAAAAGTTCTTTTCCTCGCCAAGTGACGTTCGGAAACTGCTTTTAACTTATGTTGAGAATTAACGTTCTCTTCTTCTACAGATGGTAACAATTTGGGTATAATAAGCAGCCTTCTAGGCACAAATTTTGTGGATTATCGCACATCTGGTGAGGTTCTAGCTCTGTATGATCGATGATACCCTGGTGTGGAAGACGTAAGTTTTGCCAATATAATCCTGGTAAAACGCACGAATTCAGGGTGAAAACTTACAAATTATGAAATCGTATGAAGAGTCGAAAAGGTGTAGCATCGGAATCAGTATAGCAAAGTACCAAAAGAGAAGAAGCAGAAGGAAAACTTTTGGTTTTTGTTGAGAACATTAGGAGCTGCACCACGTCATCGCTCCCAATGCTCATCTTCAAAGACTTTTCATATGTCAACTCCATTGACAAAACTTTTATGCTGGCAGCTCAATTTTCTTTTAACTCCACACTTCCTAGCAAATAGGCTGCAACTTAGCTTGGGACTGCAAATTCTGCAGATATGAAGCAGATATTTTTTCGAACCCGCTTGGTTGCGAGGGTCTTTAAAGATCTAACTAAAATAAATCCGCCAGTCCCTGTCGTAATTCTGAAGAGGTATTCTACTACGCTGGCAAAACCGAAGCGTTAGCTTTTCTATCTTTCCTATTCCTCGGAGTTCTTCCTATTCAGATGAAAAGCTACATTTGTCTAGCCGGTCCCTAAATAAGGCGAATCCTCCTCCCCCTCCAATTACTGTCAAATTGTAATAACGTCCCTTTCTTCCAAGGTCATGAAAGCGTTGATAAACAGTTAATTCATAAAATTTCTTGAAAAAAGACGGCTGCTCAATTACCGTAAGTACGGCTTTCGCAGCAAAAAGTCCACTGGTGATTTGATGGCATATCTCACCGCTTAGATTGATATTTCTAAGTCTTTTGATAGAGTTTATCATCAATCTTACATATCGGAAATGTGTGCTTTAGTTTCGATGCCGATGAGTCTCTTAATCGTTGGATGAGACAACTACCTTTCTACCTTTCCGTCCATTCAATACAATTTGTTCTGGATGTTTTTTTGTTTGATACCCACTTTATAAATGCTGGTGTGCCCAGGACTTCGTTTTTTCTCAGACTCTCTTTCTTATTTTTATACACGATCTCTTGTCAGAAATTTCTGATCATCTTAAATGTTTGGCTGACAACTCTACTTTAGCTTTTTATATTCGTTTTCAAATTCACGTCCCTGCTCTTCGGATCTGGAACGTTAACGGTCGCGTATGATTAGCTCATTTAATTTAGACCTTGAAAGGTCATGTTGTTATATAAACCGACCTGAATTCCGTGCTTCAAAAATCGAATGCTGTCATTTGACACTAAAGCTTAACCTTACCCCATTTCCATTATCTATGAATGGTATCAGCATCCAAGAAACAGAAAAGCCACCTTTCGATCAATTGTAAGCAATTAGCAAAGTCCAGGAGCTTTCAGTATGAATTTAAATATTGCTACTCCCAACTATCAGATTTTTTAATCTCCTACAGAGAAGACAGGAAGAACAATAAACCCCAACTTTGAAGCCAAGATCTGGTGTGCAGTTTTAAAATACCTACAGAAACGGAAGCATTCAACTGTGGTTTCATGAGTGATTTACTTTAAACGAACGATTTAGTAATACTTTATCATTACTTGTCTAATAACAAGCTAACACTTTGACATCAATCAATGTGCGAGGAGCGAAGACAATGAACCAATCGAACGCGAAACAAGAGCCAACACTCTGTTCTCCTCTCAGAAGATAAGAATTTTTCAAGGAGACTATCTTGAACTACAGCACTCCAAAATCTTTCGCACAGGATTCCTCAAATCATCGTTGTCTAAAAGTCGACCATATCAGGTCACGTGGTTGGCGATTGGGAGCTTTTCGAAGTCAACCAGGGCATCATACAAAAGGAATCTTTTACTTTAGATTGCTTCTAATGTGTTGATTTAAAAGTGACAAACCCGTATTGGTTATCAGATAGCTTCATTAGTTTACCCAATACCCTCTCTAACACCTTCAAAGACTGTACATCAAATTTATCGAATTGTAAATAAAACTACAGAAGGTAACTTTCCTTGCACTGTTGAGGCAGATTATCACCTCCTAAAAGCTTTCAGCTAAGAGCAGAAAGCCATTTCACCCCGACGTCTACCATCTCTTTCTAAAGTTCATATGGTATCTCTTCTCGCTTAGCACCTTTGCCTGAGAGCAGTAAGCCACTTCACCCCGACGTCTACCATCTCTTTCTAAAGTTCATATGGTATCTCTTCTCGCTTAGCACCTTTGCCTCTTTGGAGGTCTTAACTTCATTGACAATGGCGGATACTCCTTTTTAAACAGTACTTTCTAGAAACTGTTCGTTTGAAATGACTAACAAATCTCAGCAATTCTGAGGATGGTAAAACCTTTGTATTTATTGAAAAACTTGGTTCGCATTAGCAACGAGTTATTAATTTCTTCCAGTTGCAGATCAATAACCTCAAGGTGGTTTCTTGCAGGTGAACGAACTGCTCTTAGCTTTTTTCTTGCAAGTTCAGAGTTCTAGTTTGAAACAAGCCCTTTAGCACGAGGGTCATCCAGATCAAGCTTGTACTTAGGTTTTAGGTTTATCACTTCGCAGCCATAGGTCTTTTTGGTTTTCTGACAGTGTCCTTTTAAAGTCCATATCAATGGTTATGTTCTCTTGAAACAAGCACTCGCTTGTTGAGCTTGGCTAGCAAATGAATAACTAGCCTTTTCTTTTCTCCAGCTTTTACCACTTGATTCTCTTAGTGCTTCATGTTTGTTTGATTTCCTTCATCGACTTCAAAAAAAATTATTTAAGCTGACTGGAGTGCTGCTGGGTAAAAACCTCTTCTTGTGGCTATCACTTTGCAGTCTTTCACCCGAGACTTCATAAATTCCAATATCAAATGGATTTCAAATTGTGTTTCATTTTCACCACTGCATTGCTGTAAGTGACAAGGTTTGGTCTTGTTTCAAGAACATGGTAGATATTAAACACAATAAGACAACGTGACTTGCTCTGTCTTATGATGTCTTGATGAGGAGACTCTCTTATATCAATCAGGAGACTTCCTTCTACCGTATACCTCTATGGCAGCTCTAATAGTCCTTGTTCGTCTTCCAGACATTTCTGTATGCCAGCAAATTCAAAATCGAAATGCGTTTCCTTCTTACACAATACGCATTATTTAGGAATCTGTCATTGAAAGTATTTCAATTAACCGACAACTAATCTTCAAAGTGGTCATCTTGCTGCCAAAAGAACTCAAACTCAAGGATAATTTTGATTCCATTTCTAGCTCAATCCATTGTATAGTAGAACATCTTGCAAGCTTTTGTCGTAATATCAAAAAATTAAAGAGTTTTGGGTTCCATTCAGTGATTTTTGAATTCGATTGAATCGTTTTTGATAAACAGGGCTTGGTAGTTTTACCTCAAGGAAATTTAACTGCACATCAGGAGTACTTTATAAGGTAGTCATCTGAGATCACAATTATTTATCATTTTCATAAATGACATTATATCAATTTTTCAATAAACACAAGTTCTACTCTATTCAGATGACTTTAAAATGTTCTCTTGCACATCAACCATAAACGATTGCAATAAACTACAAGGAGATTTAGAAGCATTACATTTATGGTGCAAAGAAAATCGTCTTTAACTCAATGTAAAGAAATGCAACTTAGTGTCTTTTTACAGATGCTCCGTTCCATTTTTATTCAATTATTCAATTGGTTCTGACCCTTTGAATAGGTTAGAAAAAGTTAAGGATCTTGGTGTGATTTTTGATCGGACTTTATCTTTTAATGATCACTTGGATTATATAATATCAAAAGCAAATTCAATGGTTAGATTTATTAAAAGAAATACAACTGTCTTTACGGATCCGCATGCTCTTTTAGCACTATTTTTGACTTTAGTAAGATCTGTCCTTGAATATTGTTATCCTGTTTGGTACCCAGCTTTTCAAGTACAATCAAATCGTCTGGAAAAAGTCCAAAGAAGACTCACAAAGTTCGTCTTAACTAAAGTGAAATGAGATTTTTCACCGAGCTACGAAGGTAGATGCTTGTTTCTTGGGATTTCTAGGTTGGATAGTCGACGTAAAACCCATGATTTAATGATTGTGAGAGATATTCTATTCTATCATATGAAATGTCCTTAGTTGTAAGCTTCAGTTCCTATTTATCCACCCGAAAGACCACTTAGACAACCTGATTTTCTCTTCCAACCTCGTCATAGAACGAATTTTAACTCTGTCTGCAACTAGGTAGATATAAGCTTTGAGATTGTATACATAGAGGAACCATGCTAGCTTGCGTTAAGACGTCGATAGATGTCACCAAGTAAATAAATCGACATTTGAAATTTCAAAGCAAGAGTTTTTTTGTGCATTTCTCCATACCCATGACGTTTTCCCTGTTTCCCTTTTCTGCTGCCTTTTTTTAAGTCAAATTTCTGTGGAGAGCATTCCCCCAAATATTTCAAATGCCGATTTTATTCACTTGGTGACATCTACCGACGTCTTTACGCAAGCTAGCATGGTTCCTCTATGTATACAAACTCAATGATATAAGCCAATCAAGATTATTGTTTAAAAATGCTCTGCGTGGCACTACTTTTTAATTTTAATTTAATCAACTTAATCTCATTATTATTTGTTTATAAACGTATATATACATAAATTTAATGTTTCTATTAAAGACCACGGCTGCAATTAACCCAGACAGTGTCTGAAATAGTGAGACTTGAGGTTTCGTGAAATGCGTACCCCATATACTGGGAGAACACAAGTGCGATGCAGAAAAGAGTGAGGATTGTGAACCCATACAAATAAAATAAAAAAAGAATGTTGCAAATATGAGCTTATTTAAACATTGAAGCAGACAGAAATAGAGTTACTTCTTTAAACATAAGAACACCACAGACTGCAAAATAGTCCTCAACTCATTTTCGATCCAAAAAACTCTATGTGAATATGAAAAATATTCTTTAGGAAATTCAGCAGTTGAAATGACTTTTGTTTAGGTATAGGAAGTAGCTACACAGGGATATCACGTTACAGCTTTTAAATCTACAAACAGTGCCTTTTCTTCCTCCTAAAATGTGTAGCGATTTCAAGTTTGTAATAAGAACTCAAATATTAATCCCAAAACTTACAATTGATACCATAAGACATTCAAGCCCTCCAACACAGGATGATTGATCATCAGAACTTGATCCAAGCGATTACGGGCTATTTGTGTAAAAGCCTTCCAAGGCACCGGTGCTCGTATCGTCATTATAGGAAACTCGGGTGGTTCGATTTCCAGTTGAAGTTTCCTCCTCTCAAATTCTGATCTAAAAAAGACACACAAACACACACATAATCAAGCAACTTGTATGTGCCAACACTGCAATGAAAATTTATAACTACTCCTACAAGTTTCATTTTTTATTTTTATTTTTTTGTAAAGGTCTTAGACAAACCTGCAATAATTACATGTACAAGATGCACAAGAGACTTCTGTGCAAAGTATGTACATAGCTATAATCTATAATCGAGTTTCAAGATGCTTCCTCGAATATCCCAAAGGAAGAGGATTTTTCAACTACCCACTCACCATCGCCGTAGCATAACAACATTCACTATATACAATTTACTCCCAACAACGGCGACTCCTAGATGAAGGGTAGTATCTAAAGCATAAAACTTATGAAAAACTTACTTCAAGATGTAACGCAAGAAAGCACGTTTCACATGGTACCGGAAATCCTCTTGGAGATCTATTAGACAGGATATAATTAAAATTGCAGCATCTTGTTGAACACGATGATCGGAATTGAACAGGTAATCCATTAGGATTACTTCTGGGTACACATGTGGCCAAAGTTTCTGTGAATATGAACACAAATACACAAGCATACATCGTAAAACATTTCTTTTCAATTTTATTTATGAGGAAGGTTAATATTTGTTTACTGCTGAAGCAGCCAGAACTTGATGATTTAATAAGCTTCTTACATTCTACCAGCAATCCAAACACTCTCAAATGGCTTACCTCTTCCTTGAGAATAAATTTATAAGCATCTCTGAGGTAAGATATTTTCGCACTGATTTTCGGTAAAAGTTTCTTGATCAACTTTGACGGGTAGATCTCGAGGCGATTTATAGACAACTGTAAATACACAAATGAGTATGTATGAGCGGGGTGTGTGTGGTAATTTGGATGATTTGGTTAGGAAAAGCTCGTCTGCATTGGAGGGAAAATGAATTTTTATAAATATAAGGATGCTTATGCTTAGGCTATGTTGGAACTTTAAAGTTGGAGTCGGTTGCACGCGTAGTGCACTTCTCGTTGAAATTGGGCGCAACACCGAAGTTAGGAGATATTTTCACGAATTTAATTGGCTGCAAACAACTCCCTGCGAGTAAGACTTTTTTGTTTGAATAATGCGTCTTCATGTTGGAAAATCTTGAATCATGTCAATCTTAGAGGAATAGTGTTGCTGCCTTACAGTTATCAATTTACATACCCGCACGGAAGCTTTGGTCTGTTCGCTTTGGAGCGTTTAGGTTGGGAAAAATTGTATTTCTATTTGCTGATTTAAAGCCTTCAACTGTGAGACAAAACATTACCAAATTATGATAATACAGAATTTGAAAAAAGTGGGTTCATTAATTCTGTCTGTCTGTGTGTTATTCGTCCGTATATGGATTTACAGCCTGAACCGCAGGACGAAAAAAATTTTGAAGTGACATGTTTTTCTAACCAAGCATAAAATATACACATATTCAATTCAAAAACTACCTTCAAAGTCAGTTTACAACTATATTTTAAAGAAAGCTGCTTCAAGATGTTTTAAATAAGTTCTGTAAAGAATTCGTATGAAATACGCTTGTTAAAGAGCTATTCAAGATATTCTTAAGAGTTTTTGGTTACACCTTAAACAAAAATAGCTTACTCAGAGCTAAATAAGGGGTTATTAGATGGAATGGCATTCTAAAAACCAAATGAAGTGCTTGTTAAGTGCTTATTAATTTTTTTATGGATAACTCTTAAAAAGCTCGGGTGTTGCTTAGGCGCCTGCAAGTTTCGCGAAAGGATTTTGGTTTGCTGTCCTACGAATTCCAACTCGTGCAACAATTGAAGCCGAACGATAATCAAGTGCGTCGCACGTTTGGTGAATTAGCCAAAACGAGGTGGCCACCGATCCTAACTTTTAGGTGATTGGGTACGTTAATATACAAATTTGTCTAATTTGGAGTCATTATGACAATCCCCAAACTGTTGCTGAGAAGCTGTTTCATCCGTAAAAAGTCACTGTGTGGTGGGCTCAATGAGCAGAGGGAGTCATTGGTCCATATTTCTTTAAAAATGAAGCTGGCCATAATGTTGCAGTCAATGGGTATCCCTAGAGATTCAAGACTAGCCATTTGAACAATTACAAGTCATTCTCATGTTAAGACGAAAAAAAACAGCTTTACACTTAAGTGAGCCTCCTCCTAATAGAGTAGCCTTCTGTGAGTTTTGCTCGTCCACTTGTTGGCTGGTTGAACAAAAAGCGCATACAACGACTCCTTGGGCATGACTAAACACAACACAATCTTGCAACATCCTGTGTATTTCACGTCCATAAAGCTGGAATTTGGGTGCTGGACCAAACGCTTTAGCTTGCGCTTCTCTTGAGCTGGCGATGGGTGAAGTAAATTGTTTGCTAGCGGCATGTTTCTTCTTTCACAGCTAACACTTGATTAGTGATATTTTTGTGCCTGAATAAGCGAATGTTGATGTGAACGCACTACATGCTCAACAACCAATGAAACTATAATCAATTTATCGATTGAAATTTTGAGTAAGCACACAATCTCGCGTTGGGCATTTGGCGTCGTGTCGCCTTAAAGATCGTTCGATAAAGCACCGTTGAACTATCTTTGGGGAAGCTATATGAATTCACTGGTCTATTCACACAAGCCTGAGACGATTGAATAGAATATTCGGCGCGTTATTGCTGACATACTGTTTGGTTGGATTTCTGGGTCGAAATTCATTTTAACCAGCTACGGCGGCCACTTGGCTGAAGTCAAACCCTTATTTCTATAACGAAATTAGATTCCTTGCCTCAACATTGAATTATGCCTATATACATACATTTAAATTCTTCTTAAAAACCACACGTCTATAGGGCCAACTATAACACACAGTTGAGTTAAGTTGATACCACAGAGGAGTTTTTTTTTTTAATAATTAACGCGCACATCAAGAGGTTATGACTACCCTTATAATGTTATAGAACACACTGTGAGCATTTTAGAAAATAGGAGAGGATTTGAAAGGAAACACCGATGCACGTTGCTTTTGAATTTTTTCGAATCGCAATGCAGGGGAAAAACAGTGTCAGGTAAAGCGTTCCACATTCGGGTGGTGCGACTACAGCACGAATCTCTATACTTGACTGTACGCCCGAAGTTGGGCTCAAGGTAAAACTGATGAGCATTCCTAGCGAAGCGGGTGCACGTTGCTTTTGAATTTTTGTGAATCATAATGAAGGGGAAACACATAGCCAGGTAAAGCATTCCACATACGGGTGGTGCGAATAAAATAAGAATCTCTATACTTGACTGAACGCCCGAAGTTGGGCTCAAGGTGGAACTGATGATCATTCCTAGCGAGGCGAGTGTTGCGGCTAAATTGTTTCAGGGGAGGAATACAACTGGCTACTTCACTAGAGCACTGTTTGTGAAAAAAGCGATCAAAAAGACTAAGACAGGTAACATTTCGACGATGTCTAAGAGAATCAATCGATTCTACGATTGAACTATCACGTATTAGTTTTAACGCTCTGTTTTGTACCCAATCAAGGAGGCGCAAAG
Organism: Melanostoma mellinum; assembly: GCA_914767635.1. Classification (NCBI taxonomy): domain Eukaryota; kingdom Metazoa; phylum Arthropoda; class Insecta; order Diptera; family Syrphidae; genus Melanostoma; species Melanostoma mellinum. Next base: position 205,875,401 of record OU612058.1, read on the forward strand.
ATGTTTGAGGAGCACCTGATCAGATATGGGAGTTGTACTCCAGTTTTGGGCGGTTAAAGGCCTTATAATTTGTAGCCAGATCAGAAGGGGTGAAGAATATCCTGCATCGTCTTAAGAAACCTAAGCATTTAGCAACGTGTTTAGCGACTTCAAATATGTGGTTATTCCAACGAAGATCATCGTTTACATACATACCCAGTACTGACAACTTTCCGGTTTCTTGGATGCAGGTACCATTCATGGATAATGGCAATGGGGGAATGTTAAGCTTCAACGACAAGAGACAGCACTGAGCAAAACAGTTGAGAGGATTAGAAGTTTCAGACAAGAGATCGTTTATGAAAATGAAGAAGAGAGTCGGAGACAAAACGGAGCCCTGGGGCACACGCTTACTTTCTCCAAAACAATGCAAAGATTGGTTCCACTTTTTGGTGAGATAAGCCATCAATTCACCAGTGGACCATTTGCTATGAAAGTCGTACTGACGGTCATTAAGAAGCCTTCGTTCTTCAAGATATTTCTTAAGTTGACGGTTAATCAACGTTTCCATGACCTTGGAAAGAAGGGACGTTAGTGCAATTGGACGGTAATTGGAAGGGGAGGAAGATTCGCCTTTTTTAGGGACCGGCTGGAAAAATGCAGTTTTCCATCTGCTCGGAAAAATCCCAGCAGAGTAGGAAAGATGGAAAAGTTTACGCAGAGGTTTTGCCAGCGTAGAAGAACACCTCTTCAGATAACGGCGGGGATACCATCTGGACCAGCGGATTTATGTATGTTGAGATCTTTGAGGACTCTCGCAACCGAGAGAGCTCGACAAAAAACCGGCTTCATCACAGAATCTACAGAATCAAAGTCTGGTGGAGCCAATATGCTATCTATATATATAAATTAAAGTTTGGTTTTGTGTTCGTTCGCTAACCAGCCAAACCGATTGACCGATTTTCTTAATTTTTTTTTTAAATTAAAGAAGAGTAAGAGTAGAAGGTTTAGGACAAACATTTTTTTTTTTCAAATAAGGGAAGTTTGTTTAAAAAAATAATTAAGCTTCAATTATTTTCCCATGCAAAATTACAATACAAACAGCCTAGATGCTCACAATGCTTTCTATGTATTTTAGAACAGAGTATATCTAATACTCCTAGATGTATTCCTTATTACATTTGGCTGCTTAAAAAGTGTAAACAAATACTGAGGAATGTTATTTTTTGCGTTTATTACTAAATAATGTTCGTGGGCCAACATCTTTAGCAGATTTACGAACAGTTGATGGGTTTTTATGTCCTACATATCGTGAAGCATGCAGGCGTTTAAATTTACTGGAAGATGATAAACATTGGAATAACACCTTAGAAGATGCACCTCTTACGGCAAATCCACATCAAATGCGTTCATTAGGTTTGTTCGTTGAAGCCCTGGGGTTGCCCTAGGGTCGCCACAAAGCGTTTTTTGAGAAACCTTAATTCGCCCTGAATGTCAAATTGAGTGTTTTTTGAGCCATAGGTTTGCCATAGGTTTTCCCCAAACTCGCCCTAGCTTTTTGCTGTGGCGATTTGAGGGCTGTCAAATGGCATGTATTTTTTTTTTTTAATGACAGGGATGTGTGGTGATTTGTGGTTTAGCGTTTTTTGAGGACTGGAAAACCCAGGTTTTTTTGACAACTCATAGGGTTGTCAAGAAAACCTGGGTCAACCCTAGGGAAAGTTCAATGAACAGACCTATTATTTGCAATTATAATTTCTGCGTGCAGTCCGACGAATCCACGTGAGTTATGGAGAAGTCATTATGATCATTAGTCAGAAAATATTTTGCATACAGTTCGTCGTGCAAGAATAGAATGAATCCGCAATTGGATTTTAAGCCAGAAATACACAACGAAGCGTTGATCATTATAGAAAATTTGTGTTTAGCAATGTCAAATAAATTGTTATCACAATTAGGAATGATTTCACCTGATCGTTCAATACACAACACTTTCAATTTGGATTTAAATCTTGAACGAGATTATGATGCAAATTGTTTAAATCAATATGTTCAAAGAAATGTTCCATTATTGAATGAAAAACAAAAAGAAGCTTACTTTCAAATCATGAGCGAAATTAATGCTGGAAATGGTGGATTTTATTTTTTGGATGCTCCTGGCGGCACTGGTAAAACATTTTTACTGTCATTGTTTTAAGCTACTGTACGAACGAATAAAGATTGATATTAGCTCTTGCATCGTCTGGAATTGCTGCAACTTTATTGGATGGTGGGCGAACTGCTCACTCGGCTTTAAAATTGCCTTTAAACGTTCATATTTTAGAAGCGCCAACATGCAACATTTCAAAAAGATCTGGAATGGTAAAAGTTTTGCAGCAGTGTAAATTAATTATTTGGGACGAATGCGCCATGGCACACAAGAAATCTTTAGAAGCATTTAATCGAACCTTACAAGATTTGAGAGGTAATAATCGTCTTTTCGGTGGTGCATTGGTGTTATTTGCTGGTGACTTCCGGCAAACACTTCTGGTTATTCCTCGATCCACTGCTGCTGACGAATTGAATGCTAGCTTGAAATCTTCAACGTTATGGAAACATGTGAAAACGCTTTCTCTCACCGAAAATGTAAGAGTTTTATTACAAAACGATTCAACAGCTGCAGAATTTTCAAAGCAATTATTGAAAATTGGAAATGGAGAATTGCCTCTAGATATTGATGGTAAGATAACATTGCCAAATAATTTTTGTTCCTTATCAGAATCAACTGCTGCGTTAGTACAGAGCGTGTTTCCCAATATTTTAAGTAATTACCAAAAATCATGATTGGTTAAGTCAAAGATGTATATTGGCATGTACGAATAGAGATGTTATTAGTATCAATGTGGAAGTTATGAACAGAATACCAGGTGTAAACGTAGTTTATAAATCTATTGATACCATTATGAATCCGGATGAAGCTGTGAACTATCCGATCGAATTTTTAAATTCATTGGATGTACCAGGTATCCCGCCTCATTATTTGCAATTAAAAGTCGGTATTCCAATTATAATGTTAAGAAATTTGAATCATACAAGATTATGTAATGGCACCAGGTAAGTAGTTAAACGATTAATGAATAATTTTATTGAAGCGACCATTTTAACTGGTAAATACAAAGGCGAAGATGTCTTAATACCACGTATACCAATGATTCCACCTGATCTACCATTTGAATTTAAGCGTTTGCAGTTGCCTATTCGTATTGCTTTTGGCATGACAATTAATAAATCTCAAGGGCAAACGCTTAAAATCTGTGGTATACATTTGGAGCACCCAGTTTTTTCTCATGGTCAACTTTATGTTTGTTGTTCACGTGTTGGGAAACCATCTGCTTTATTCATTTATACCGCCAACAATGGAAAAACCAAAAATGTTGTTTATCAAAAAGCATTAGAGTAAAGAATATTCATTAAAACAGATTTAAAACAAAAAAACTAATATTTTACTTTTTATTTTCGCCCTGCGAAGCGGGCGGGGTCTTGCTAGTCAGATATAAAGAGGGGGCAAACCATACCACACAATGTTGACAAACGATAGTTGCGGGGCAAGAGAAGTGTTGGTTTTCTCTCTTGTTTTTCATTCCTCTATGGGTAATACGTTTTAGATTTGACATTTACGTAAGTTCGAGCCAAAGCAATAGCTCTTGCTTAATTGGGCGAAAGTTGGCGAAATTTAACGAAACTGAGTAGAAAGTCTAATATGGTTAGTGTCATATAAAATAGTCTATTGGCTCGTTCGCTTAAGCAGGCGTTAGCTCGGTAAAGTGTGTTATAGTTGGCCCTTAAGAAAGCACCCATTACGATTTACGATGCATTAGCAAATAATATCGTACTGCTTGTGACAAGCCAACGATCGTAAAAAATTTGGACTGTATAAATATTGTCTATCACTCACTTGAAACCTCTTTTTTACTTGAAATTAAAATTATTTTGATAATCAAAGTTTTTATTTTCCTCGAAAGGAAAACTTTATATATACCTACATCAGTGAACTCTCTCATCTCTATCCCTTAGCGAAGTAGTCTGTGTATAGTGTTTATATTTATGCAAAATAAATCTAGCTCATTTTGCTTTATAAGGTTACATTCACCCTCGTACTCTTGTTGTTAGTAATTAATAAAAATTACTCCAATATAAGTTCAAAGCAAAACTTTGGAGAGAAAAAAACTCACACTATCCATTAAACTCATGGTCCGTCTTTGAACTCTGATAGTGAACTTCGGCATGGCTTTGCTCAATTCATCCTGGTATCTCTTTAATATCACTATTTTTTGTTCCTCTGGATCAACTGGCAGGAATCCTTCTTTGAACTTGTAGCTCCTACATTGTTAAAAAACACAAAAAAGTAACTTTGCTGAGGAGCACACGCACAAGAAAAAAGAAAATATTTATAAAGTAAAATAAAATGTTTTCTTTCCAACAACTGAAATAATTAAAATCTCTTTTCATAGACTGGTTAGTATTAAAAAAAAAAAAAACATGAACTTTCCAAGAAATAAAATTAAGAAAAGTTAACATGACTGAAAGAGAAAATTATGAACAGAAGAAAAAAGAAATAGTGAACATATTAAAAAAGCAGTATAACAAGCACAACGCTTACTCTCGGTCTTTTTGCTTTAAGCTTTTCATAAACTCTTCCTTGGAAAGTAGGATCCTTCTCTTGGGTTTCACCTCAGAATTCTGGTATCCAGCCACAAAGAAATGGTACAAGGGAATAACAGAATGTGGTTATGAAAAAAAAAAGATAAAAAATATATTTGGTGTTTTTTTTTTGGCTGTGGTTCGCAATGATGTTCTCGCAAAGCTTACTTTTTTAGAACTCATTGGCCTCAAGGGGCTTTTAAACGGTGGAGAAGTTTCTGCATTAGTTCTTCTATGTTCATGTTGTTTGGCTCTTTTAATGACAGGTTCAATTAGATTGTTAATAACATCACCCATTCGTTCAAGCTCCGCCCTGAGATCTGAAATAAAAGGAACAAGAAAAATTTATCAGTGCTGAACTAGAATTTGATTTGAAAAATTATTACAGTGAACTAATTTTCAAAGTAGCTTTACAGTTTTCTCATCTCCAATCTCAAAACAATATCTATGTTTTTTTTGTGACAAAATGTTTATACCTTATTTTATGTACCTATATTCACCGGAAAACTGAATTAAATTGAAATCTCTCAGAAAACTCTATTTTTGTTTTGACAATAAAGACATGTTTTAAAATAAAGTGTGATTTTTTAAGAGTTAAGTTCTTTAGGTTGCGATGCTTTCTTTCTAAGGCTGAGGTAAACTCAGCGTGTCCAAGGTATTCTCGACGAAGCACCAGAAGTCGAGATAAAGATTCCACCAAGACTAAGCCAAAATAACCAAACACGACCAACTTTTATTTTTCCAATAAATTCCTTTTTATTTATCTTCTTAATAACAATAGGTTTACTTAAAATAGCATGTACAACAATAATTCTGTCCTTAGCGCAAATGCCAAAGAATAATCGGGTGGCCAAAAGCCTGTCCTCGATACCTTCAGGAGGAAGGAAGGAGAAACACAAGTAATATTGTCCCCGGCGCAAGTGCCGAAGAATAATCAGGTGGCTATGAGCCTGTCCTCGGTACCTTCAGGAGGAAGGGAAGGAGGAATAAACACAGTAATTCTGTCCTCAGCGCAAATGCCGAAGAATAAACGGTTGGCTATAAGCCTGTCCTCGATACCTTAAGGAGGAAGGGAAAGAGGAATAAACACAATAATTCTTTCCTCAGCTCAAATGCCGAAGAATAAACGGGTGGCTACAAGCCTGTCCTCCATACCCTCAGGAGGAGGGGAAGGAGGAATAAACACAAGTATTCTTGTCCTTGGCGCAAATGCCAAAGAATAAACGGGTGGCTGTCAGCCTGTCCTCCCTACACTCAGGAGGAGTGGAAAGAGGAATAAACAAAGCAGGGTCTCGCTTCTGCCTTATGTCCAAAGCACCAATGCAATGGAACTATCGTTGAGCCACTTTTGCGTCAACAGCTTCCAATGTCCGTGAGGATTCCTGACGGGAATTCACACGGAATAAACGTTTGAGCCTTCCGGACTCTGTCCTCAGCGTACAATGCTGAAGAATAATCAAGTGGCTTTCAGCCTGTCCTCCCTACACTCAGCCGGAGTGGAAAGAGAAATAATTAAATTTAGACAGCTGGTGCCGTCCTTTCAAAAAGTAAATGGGATTAGTACCAAGTACTAATGAACCCCAAATTCCAATTAAGTACTATGTACACTCTACCGAAGCGGAGCAGAAACTTAACTTTACCTGTTCGCAATACATCCCTATATAATATTTCCTACCACAAGTGAGTGTGAGCTCTATAAATGAGCAAAACCCATTGACCATTGAATGCATATCCAATGTTGCATGCCGATGCCTGTGTTTGCATACACGAGTGGGGTGAATGGGAAACCTAGGAATGTGTGTATAGCTCGTGTGTTGCTGCGGGTGCGGAGGTATTTGGTGCGTTGTTTGTTTGGTCTTCTCGATATACATAGATCTTTTGTATATCGCCCGAATTTTGTTGAACAAAATATCCGCACTGTGACGGTTCGTTACAAGGTCGGTTGCACAGGTTGGTATTGGCGTCCAAATGCCTTCTGTTAAAATGAAAAGTTTTCAGTATACTGTGCTGTTTCATGAAAAGAATTACAAGCGAGCAAGAATTGCTAGTTGTTCAAATTTGCTATCGAAATTATTGCTGTGTGAAAAATGTGCATCGATTGTTACGACCATATATTATGGTCATCATAATCGACCAGGTGAATCAACAATTCGGGCTATTATCACCAAATTGCGCACCAAATTTACTTTATTGGACAATAAACCCTCGACTCGCATGCTTAAAGTGCGTTCCGAAAAGAATATTGCAGTCGTTGTGTCCTGAGTTGATAAGAAACTTGAAATGACAATTCGTCACTGTTCTTAGCAATAAGTCATGTGTTAGACGAAGTTCACATTGGTCGACTTGTTGTAGGTTCGTGCGAATAAATGCGATTGTTTTCTTGTTCTCCTTCTCTGTTACAACTATTTGTCAGTATTGGCTTGCGGTCGATTCGTTGAACAATGTGAACATTTCGGTCGATTTGGTGCTTCAACAAATCGACCAGTATGAACATCGCCTTACTCAACCACACGGAAAAACTTACGTGTCGATCTGGGTTTGAAAGCCTAAAAAATTAAACTTTTGTAGTAATTGAAGCCAAATGACCACCGAATTCAGATTTTTCCCGAAAAACGACGGTCTGATGCGGCCATCGGTTCAATGTTCTTCTCTTGAAAACGCTAACCTTTTTGCGAAGCAATTCGTCGCCAACTCAACGCTTCCAGAAAGTGTTATGGCTTCTCCAGTACTTGAGCGCGATAATGATGGGACCAATCTACTTACGCACTCGTACAGTGGCAAGAGTTTTAAAAGATCTCGACATTCATAAATCCGCTGGCCCGGATAGTATCACTGCTGTAGTTCTGAAAAGGTGTTCTTCCACGCTGTCTAAACCACTGCGTGAGCTTTTTCATCTGTCCTACTCTACAGGTATCTCCGAAGTGGATGAAAAACAGCATTTGTCCAGCCAGTCTCTAAAAACCTTCTAAGGCAAATCTTCCTCCCCTTCCAATTACCGTCCAATTGCACTTACTTCCCTTCTTTCTAAGGTCGCTGATCAATTTATCAGCTTAAGAAATATCTCGAAGAACGAAAGCTTCTTAATGACCGACAGTATGGCTTTCGTTGCAATAGGTCCACTGGTGATTTGATGGTAAATATATCTCATCGAACAGTGGCACAAGTTCTTACATCAATTTGTAGACAGTAAAACTATTGCGTTTCATATTTCAAAAGCATTAGATAGAGTTTGGTATCAAGTTCTTTTGTCTAAAATGCGTGCTTTTGGTTTTCATGAGTTTTTTCTTCGCTGGAGTAGTAGCTACCTTTCTAACCGTTCATTACAAGTCGTATTGGATGGCTATAAATCTGAAACCCATAAAATAAAAGCTGGTGTGCCCCAGGGCTCTGTTTTGTCTCCGACACTGTTTCTCATTTTCATTAACGATCTTCTGTCCGAGACTACTAATCCACTAAATTGTTTTGCCGACGACATTGACAGTACCTGCAGCTTTTCACATTCGTTCTTAAGTTCACATCCCTCCGCTTTGGACGTGGAACTTTGGTGGCAACGTATATTAAGTTCATTATTAAATTCTGATCTAGACAGCATTGTCCAGCGGGGAATGAAAAACCGAGTAGAATTTAATGTTTCAAAAACTCAATGCTGTCTTTTGTTGTTGAAGCGAACTTACTTGCGTTTCCATTTTCCATGTGTAGCTCTTGCATCGTCGAGACAAAACAGCTTTCAATCCCCGGTATGTGCATTACCAACCACCTCTTGTGAAATGACCATAAATACTTGGCATCGTTAGAAATGCTGCAAAGTGCTTGGGTTTTCTTCGACGATGCAAAAAAATGTTTCACCCAATGACCTGGCAGTCATCTGCAAAACATTCATCCGTCCCTCGAGAGAGTATAATTCCCATTTTTGGGCAGGTGCTCCATCAACACTTTTGAATCTTTTAGGCAATGCTCAGAGATGAGCCTTTAAAGTGATTGGAGATACATACGAACACCATTGAAAATTTCACGAAACTCGAACATCGTCGTAATGTTTCTTCAAAAGTAGGGAAGACTGACTACAGAAATGATCCTCTGAAGTATAGTCGGCTTTTCCAATCTTTATCAAGAGTGGACGAAATGGCTGCCCATAAATTGTTTAGAATTAAACAAAAATTTGCTTAAAAGCTAAAGCAAAGCAGATCGGTACCACAATGGGTCCGTCTACGTACTGGAAACACAATCCGATACAACGCTAAGAAGCGTCACTGGAGGCGTACAAAGTTGAAGTTGTAAGCTGCTGTTCATCTGGATAATGTGGTTATACCAATATCCAACTACCACGAGGAGCTGAAAACTTTTTAATTTGTAACTGTACGAGCTATAGGTAAGTTGTTCAATAAAGATACGTGTTCGTAATGTTTCTTGTCTCTCCTTATTTTATTGTTTTTTATTTACAGACAGTGCTCTTATGAGATTGCCAGCTGCATTCCTCCCCTTAAACAATTCAACCGTACTACTCGCGTTTCAAGGAATGCCCATCAGTTTACCCTAGAGTCAAGTTTCGGACGAACTGCTAAAGCCGTACTACGCGTATGTGGAATGCATTGCCCAGCCCTTTTTTTCCCTCTCATAACAATCTTCAGAAATTTAAAACTAATGTGCATCGGTATATCCTTTCAAACTCTCTCCCTTTTTCCTAAAGCTCGTACTGTGTTACTTAACATGTTAAGGGTAATCACAACCCCTTAAGTGCGCTTAAAATATAATAAATAACACAATCATGGAAGAAACGCTACCATCAACGAAGAATAATATTGATCGATGATACTTGCCCCAGTTGACTGAGTTGAACTTGGTTGAAATGTGGATTCATTAAGACAGTGCCACATGCCACACAGCTCGTAAAACAATATGGAATAGATGAATAGATTTTGGTGAGCAGCTTATCTCTAGAAATGACCTTGTTGTTGGCTATTCCAAGATCATACCTCTTGTTATTTCTTGAGGGGTTATGTAAACTAGTAAGTCTATGTGAACAAACCAAACACGATTGAAGCCTTACAGGATGGCATGACATGCATCATTCGTGGATAACAGCCCGAAGTGCTAGAAAAAGTTACGCAAAATTGGACCTTCCGAATGGACCATTTAAAACGGAGCCGCGAACAACATTTAAATGAAATCATCCTTAAAACATCAAAAACCAATTGAATTATTTCAATAAAATTCTTGAATACATGATGCTAATTTGAGTGATTTATTCAATTGAAAAAAAAAACTGCGTTTAAAGAATCACTCCTTAGTTGAATTCTGGCGTATCAATTTTTTACTTGCGATTATATTTACAAGTCTTGCAATCGTGCAGAAATAATTTTTGAGATAACAATTAAGCATGACATTATACGATGATAGAGAATTCGAAAATAGTGGGTCCTGCAATTCTGTCTGTCTGTCTGTCTGTCCGTCTGTTAGTCCGTATTTGGATCTACAGCCTGGAACTAAACCGCTTGACCGATTTTCTTCAAAACTTGCAGTGAGGGTCTGTGAGGCAGCCAACAGAGGGGTTTTTGGAATTGAGAGTCTAGGTCTTGAAATAAATGTACCTGCCATACAACCTTTACAGGAAGTTCCATAATTCATGGAACATACTGTGGGATGTGATTCTTGGTCATATTCTAAGAAAAAAATTGTTATACAGTAAAGTCCGTTTTCCAACTTTGACATCACTTTTTGACAATTTAAGAAAAGGCTAACTTTGGTGTACCCTGACTTGTGTTAAATTCGATATCTCTGACTAAGATTCAGCCTTCTCTATTTTTCAAGGTCCCTTTTTAATCCTCGCACTTACTAATATCGCAAGTCTGCTTCGGTTGGGCCAAAATAGTACACAGTGCTTATCAGAGCCAGCGTAAATAGTATACGAATAAATGCATAGATTGCCTTCGCATACATTTTTGAGAAAATTGTTCAATTAAATTCTAAGAAAAAAAAAAAAACATACCCTTGGTACTTCTCAAAGCATAGTGATCGCCAGCAACGAACTTTTGAGTTCGTTTTCTTTTTCCGATGGCCGGTAGTCTCAAATTCCTTGCCCAGGAACTATAAAATGAACCTTAAAATAGAAAAAAAATCCTTAACACAAATAGAACAACATAACTGAAATATACTGTCTTACCAATAGTGTCACTGGCCCCACCATGCAATTGTTGAAGCTCATTTGAAAACAGTGGGTATTTTGTGCGAACGTTATCATAAAAGACTCTCACCCTTTGCTTGCGATACATTTTCAAAATCTCATTGGTTACTTTAAAAACAGTCTCTTCACTGGGCACACCTTGTTGTTGTAGTATGAAAAAAAAAAAATCATTTCCATAAGAATAATATTCACCCCTCAAACATCGGCGAGCGTATATGACTCGAAGCTTACCTGGGTACTGGTCATCTAGCCACGGGTAGCGACCACTATCTGGAAAATAATTAAATGCTTCAGTGAATCTACATAATATTATGGTATCGCCAGAGGAATTTTAAATTCAAACCCTAATACTGATAATGACGGTGTCAATAATTGATGTGCCCGGGGGCCACTTGGTCATGCGGATAAAGCGAACAGATGAACACCTGTGTGGTGTTTCAATTTGCTACCTCCTTTTTATCTTAAAATACATAAAATAAAAAATAAACACCATACACATATACGAGTATACGCCATATGCAATGAATTTAGAATTTGAAAATGAGCAGTGTCTAGCCCACTTCGGGTGACTTTCCTTAATGGTCTGGTCGGTCACATCACTTGATAGTCATTTCAGGATGTGAAATACAAACACACGTAAGTTCAAGAGCCACCATGAGTTTGCACTTATGTGAGTAGGGTTCAACCCTTTGTGACTTCCCCAATGGGAATCCACTAATGTCAAGTACACAACGAAAGGGGGCGGCTAAAGGAGTAAGGAAGAAAGAGGAAAAAGTAAAAATCGAGAGAACCCCTGTGGAGTAAAACGAGAATGGAAAATGTAAAAATGGTAAATTTCAATTTCCTGTTTTGAATAATCGAAGAGGTCCATTTAACGAATGACCAATCCATGCTTAAGAACCCTTTGGGAGTGAATGACTCTTGAAACTGTCGTTTTGCGTGCAAATGGCCGGAATTAACATGTTATCACGACAGAGGTTATTCCTTCTGAAGTGAAAGAGACTGGAATTTGTAAAAAAAAAAACAAAAACAGACAAACAAACAATCCAATTAGGTACCCATATCTGTATAACATTTTGAATCACTCTTCTTATCAGATACATTGTAAGAAAAATAAAAGATCTGCGGCCATATTTATAAGGAAATTCTTTCAAAAACATCTTTGAATCTCTTTTTTGGTTTCGCCAAGTGTTTGAAGTCAATGTTAATCAAGTCACAGTTTGCAATCCCTTTATTAATGATGTCGATAAAGTATGAGGTGTGCAACTACTTGGGGGAATCTTACTATGCACTGCATTGAAAGATTGGAATGCAGTAGCCATGATTATGACTATGACGAGAACAAAGAGTTCAATATTTTTTGTTCTTAATTTTTACTACCTACTCAAGCCAATCCCTTTGAACGGTCTGTGCAAGCTGAGATTTACAAAAGACGAGTAGTAGAGAAAGATAGCAGACTTGAATGTTTTGGGATTGATGGAGGACGAGTCTTACAGCCTGTATAAAAAATAAACGGGATGAGTTGAGGTAGTTCCAAAGATTCAGAATGATATTTATTGTTCTTAAGGACCCATTGAATGAAAGTCTGTTAAACAAACATGTGGCTTCCTAAATATTGATTAGCTTGTGTAAAAATATACAGTTTCTTGCATTGATATATTGTTCTAAACTGCAGCCCAGCAAATTCTTGACTATTGCAGAAGTTTGGTCATATCTGCGTAACCCGTAGAAAAGCGAAGTTCATCATTGAATGTAGCCTGTAATTTCCGTTTGGAAAGTGAGTCAAGGTTACTATACACGACTTCAGAAAATGAAATCAGTGGCAGAATCAAGGAAAGTACCAGTTTCCGACGAGTTTCCACAGGGGCAAAGTAGGCAGATGGCCAAAGCTTTCGTAGGCAGCCATTAATGCGTCCAATAACAAAATTTGTGTGTTTGTAGCCTCACAGATTGCAATCAATAACAAAGCCAAGCGTTTTACAGTGATCAACAGCTTTTATTTTTCGGGAAGGATATTGATTTTGTGGAAGTTGGGATGACTTTTGATTTCTCAGGATTTAAGAGCAAGCCATTTGCAATATACCAATCAGTAATCCTACTTAGATCTTCATTTATTAAAAGACAAAGCTCATCAAACTGATGAAATGGCCTGGCTAAGTAAAGTTGGACGTCATCTGCATATAAGTAGACAAAAGCAAATGCAAATGCAGATGCAAACAGCAAGATGGTAGACTATTGATAAACATGCTGAAGAGTAACGGACCAAGAATCGATCAATGTAAGACTCCTTGGATAACAGGTTTAGCTAGATAGAACGGTTTTTCTATCAACGGGACGCCAAAACGAACCGCTGTTGGGTTTTTTAGTGCGAAAAATGTTTGTGAAAGTGGGTGGCTGGCATTTTATTGTGTGGCAGAGTTTGTTGAACAAGTTGGTTAAGTTCTCATCGGTCAAGACAGGTATACCAAAGAGTATTGCATCACATGAGATCCCTTTTTTTGCAGAGCAGTGCATTGTTTTTACAGTGTTGTTTGTTTCGCATGTTGGTGTAGCGCATCTTTTTTGATATTGCCTTCAAGCTGATTAACATGTTCAATTATGTTGAGAACAGTTTTATTTAATTCTTTAAATTCATTTAAATTATTTAAATTGCTGACTCCAGCTAGAAGAAATAGCTTCAATCTTGAGGAGAAAATCATATCTTAGTGAAGAAATTTCCTTTGCCAAATTGAGGTGTATAGACTCCGATTACTTGAATAGATACTCTGCCAGAACCTCGGCTGTAAGGGGGGCATCCACAGTGGATGCCTGAGGGAGCAAGTTGAGTCGGGTGGGAAGTCATTCTTTTTCTCTTTGATGCAGCTCTTGTCTGTATTATACTTGCAGACTTGTAGATTAAGATGAGAGGAACTGTGTCGACTTTTTTACCCGACGAAGAAGCATCACAAATTGGCGCCCGAGCGGGGACCTGCAGAAAGTTCAACCGCTTACCGTACCTGTCCAGGAACTGACGCAGAGTCCACCGACCGACACCGAAACCTGAACAACCAGCTTCCAAGATGCTTGCCGATACCGACCCGAAAGGATCTGAAAACGATGCCCAGGAACTCGAGGAGAATCCGAGCCCCTACCAAAACTTAGGTTTCATATATTTCCTGAAGAAACCCGAACTGATAGAGACACTGACGCAACGTGGGCAAGACACTGGTGAGACGGTTCAGGAGCTACGCCAACGTCTGAGTCATCACCTAAAAGAAGCCCGTATGCACCACTCAACACAGAATTTGTGCGCTGAGTGGGAAGACAAGGTGGAAGAAAGGAATAATGCCGATCCTTCGGACGAGGAAGACCATGCTACTGGATCGCATATACCGCCGTCCACGTCGGAACACAAGCAGCAGAAATTATTCCAAAGCAGACTCCAGGTTCCACTGTTCCAAAAACCAGCCACGACCGCACCCACGTCGTCCCGAACAACGAGTTATATTCCCCCCGCCAGATTCAAACGAGCAGCCTCCGCCCCTCCGCAGGTCGAGCAACAAGACGGCACCCGTACATACCCCGCCACATCCACATATCCCCCACCTGGCCAATTCGGACGCAGTTTCGAAGCGAAACTAATGAATACCGTCGGCAAATGGGGGTTCCGATTCGATGGCTCCGGAAAACCATTGGAATTCTTGGAAAGAATCGAGGACCTGGCGTTGTGTTACGAGATACCATTAAACGACATGCTCCGGACACTTCCCGAGATTTTCCGCAGCACGGCTCTAGAGGTCTAGAGTGGTTTAGGTTTAACCGAGACGCCTTAACCACTTGGGCAGTGTTTCGCCAGGCCTTCCTACGTCATTTCTTGCTAGCACGTTATTTCCACAAACTGGAAGATGAAATAATGCGCAAGAAACAAGGCCCTAAGGAGAAAGCGAAAGACTAAGTACGCTCATTCCAGTACCTGATCCGACAACATCCGCGTATGACTATCGAGGATAACGTAGAACGCATCTCTGATGGACTACGACCCGAATACCGACTTTACATCAATCGTATAGAATTTACTACTCTGGATGAATTGATGGATCTTGCGGAGGAATACGAGTTCATACGCCAAGAAGAGCGAAACTCTCGTCCTGCCTCAAGTCATAAGCAATACCAGTACCCGAGCGCACCTGTTCCTCGATTGCAAGTACAGAGGCCTTCACCCGCCTAGTCTAGTCAAGCCGTCATGTCACGAACGCCGATACCGCCACCTACCGCCGCATACGATAGAAACACGCATTTGCTGGCAATGCAAGTAGAGGGGGCATAATAAGAAAGATTGCCGACGCCCTTTTAGATTGTTCTGTTAATACTGTGGGGAAGACGGTCGCCTCACCAAAGATTGCACTTGTCACCGGAGTTCCAATGCCGTTATCCGCCAACCTGGCCCAACCAGTCCTACCGACCCCCGACCGTTCGTGCATATCGAGGCTGGCAATCGAGTATATTATGCCTTGGTCGACACCGGTTCTTCTCGATCTTTTATCGGCCCTGGCTTACGAGAAGAATGCCGCCAACTCGGAGTAGCTAGAAGAGACCAGCCGCATGCCGTAGCATTTGTTGACGGCCGAACAGCCGTACCATCCGAGCATTATGTCCTGTCTCTGGATTTAAATGATAAAATAGTGCAACGAGAAACTATTTTCCTACCCACCGTGGCAGAAGACGCCATATTAGGTATGGACCTTTTATCAAAAGCAGGATGCACGATAATGCTTGGAGGCCACAAACTTGCCATGCACACAGCTGCTACGAGCCGAGCTCCTTTACGAGATTCGAAATCGACCACAGCGACGGCAAATGCATGTCATGTAGCTACCGACAGCAGCCCAGCCGCTATTGCGCCGGCGACTACAAATAAAGACGACCTCAGTCGATCACCAATCGCAGTAAGGCAAGGACCTTGTTTAAAGACAAACAAAATTTTTTTGTGCAACAATTACCGAAGATGGAAAGCATAGACCGCTCATCGATGCCGGCTCTCGGAGCCGAGCCATCGACGTCCACGACCAAAAGACCATGGCCCGTCCCTCCGAATAACCGCTACAAGAGACGACCGACGCGACCCCGACTGCCACATGCCGGAGCCCGTCCAGAACTGATACGATCAAGAGACGACCGACGCAACCCCGACTGCCACATACCGGAGCCCGTCCAGAACTGATACGATTGGTAAGGGCTGAACCAGCCAACGAACTTACTACCCGCCGTGTGAGCCGCAAGCCCGTGCATCCACCAGCCGTGCTCATCCGACCTCCGCCAGTATCCGAAGTTCAAATGGTGCATGTCCAATCAGTGAAGGTCAGGGTGAGCTTTCCTTTGCGACGAGCGCCAGAAAGCGTTGAACGATCCAGCGTCCGTCTTACTCTTTTAACATTGTATTCACTTGCTAGTGAAACAATCATAAGAAACCAAACCATGAAATTTATCGAGTTATCTGGGTTGAAAAGCGTGTGACTCGTATTGGTTCGTTTAAACCGAAATCACTGTTATATATGATGAAAAAGGATTCCTATTGTTTAATTTTAAATGAGCTCTTAGGAGTCGTTTCGGTTGAAAGTCTCATAACTCATAGTGTTGTCAGAAATCACGCTATTATTAATTTAGACATTGAAATGAAAACTTAAAATAAGTTCATTTTACTACACATTTTGCAGAAAGAAAAAAGGTGGCTTAAAACTCGCACGTGCGAATCTCTGCACTGCGTTTTGATTTGGCAAAATCATGAGATTTTCAAATTAAATATTCTTTCTCGCGCAAAGCTAACCACTGTGTGCTGATCTCGTCCAACCGGATGTGGCCAAATGTATGGTGAGTGCAAGTTTTGAAAAAGGGTCGAGGAACAATAGAGCAACAAATAAAGCTGACTAACCGCCCTCTCAGTGGTCTGCAACAGCTTATGGAGAATGTCACAGTGGATATATTTGACTTCACTTGTCAAAAAGTTGAAACCCCTCAATAACCTCCTCCGATATATTTGGTAAAATCGTGTTTCAAGGCGTGTACAAGAAAATAAAACAGAGATGGTGGCAGATGAGCTCCAGGCAAATTCAAATCCACCCGTGAAAAAGAGTCTTTCATGCCTACAGAGTGTGGAGCAACAGAGAGGTGAGCCCCTGTGCGAAGCGCATTTTTCACAACCATGCCTAGTGAGGGAATGGAGGGGATCTTCAATTTTCTGCCCATTCCAAACTGCTAATCGAAATAGCGCTTTCCATGGCAATGAGTTTACTATCAGAGGACTTGCTTATTACCCGTGAAAGGCAATACTCATGGAAAAACCAACCTCCCGCGTAACAGGTAGACATTCTTACCACTACGACACAGGCGTTAGATGGTAGATGGAAGTTGGAAGATTCAGCTTCTCAAAGCCAAGCTATGGTCTACTGACAGCTCAAAAATGGAAACTGCCACAATTTCCGGCATTTTCAGCGACTCTGGCTAGAAAGAACTTTTCAGTTGTCCTTGGTAGTCATTTGTCCATTTTCCAGTCCGGGGCCAGGTTTCGCAAGAGTGAATTTTTATTGTATACAGGAAAAATTGTGTACTCTTTCTTATTTGGATTCCACAGGGGTGAACGTGAGTTTTTTTTTGACAGAAGACACTAACACTAACCTTCAAATTTACTCACAGTCTTTTAGAGCATGAGTTTTCAGAGGGCGTGAGTCTGGGTTCTTAAAACTCACTCTTGCGGAATTATATAAGTTCACCGAACATAAAAAAAAACAAAACCATCTTCATGTTTTCAGATAGTCAAGCAGCCCTAAAAGCACTGGGTTCATTTGTCACAAGATACAAACTAGTCCAGTTGAAAGTTACGTCACTATAGAAAACTTATAACAATAAAAAAAAATTGTTGTTATTGTTTTTTATTTTGGGGGTTGAAAATGAATTCAAAATACGTCACTCGCCGAACTAGCAAGGAAAACCTCTGTCATCCTACACTGAATATCAGTGGAAAAGGTAACGGGTCGGCAGTTAATCTAGCCAAGCCAAGGACGGCGCTTCAAAACTATTCATTGGATCTGAACCCGTATGTCGTGTGAACAAAAACGTTTTCAAATATACAGCCAAGAACACCCTAGTGGAAGAATGCAACCATCAAACGTAACTTATCCATCACCCATCCATCAAGCCCATTTTTACACTTAACAACTTCTTCGGTAACCAGTGAAACAATAATAAAAAATATCCTTGGGGGCTAAATTTGCGAAAAGGTTGTTGAACTAACAAGCTCAAATATCGATATTAGCGGCATAAGAACTCCTGGTGGCGATTTTTTCCGGTGTCACTTATATATAATTATTCAATGGCAATGTTAATAGGAAAACGCTCAACACTTGCTCCAGACTATTTGCCGGCTACTGTTTTCTAAAGAAACATCTTCATCAAATGATATTGGTAGAAGACCCCATCCGCAGACTATATGCATCTAAAATGAAGAAGCATTTCTGGACATTATTACAGAATCCTGCTCGTTTCCACCTTAGAAAGCAAATATTTGACTATATGAACTCAAACTGATCCACCCACGAAAGATTATGAAATTTTGGATAAAGGAAATGCTCTGAAACCTCCCTTGGCTTGGCACAGAAGATTTTATCTAGACACCGCAGTATGTCTAGAGCTGAGCTAGCTCAACACACCACTACGAGTAGGTTGATGTTTCGAATGCGATGTGTGTTAAAAATTTAACACGAAACAGTTTCACAGCAGCTCTAAAAACATAACAAGTTCACAGAGAGCTCAAAAAATGCGATACCACATTCTGCTTGAATTGTTTTAGCTTCAACCATAAGAATAGAAAGAAATAGACGTAAAGTTGTTATTTTAATATGAGTAGGTTCCAAACTTGACTTAGTTGAAAAGTTGTAATTTTTTTCCATTTAGGTGTAAGTGTATACTGTATATTGACATGAATAATACCTGGTGCATGAACGCTCTAAGCAATTGACATTAACTCTCTTCTGAATTACCACTGATTCATCGGACAGGGGAACAACAGACTGCCTTAAAAAAAAAAAATTGTGTAAGCCAGGGATTTAAAAATCTTGGAGCTGTGAGTTTGCTAGGTTTTAGAAATACAAGAAAATCTACTCTACCTTTTAAGCTTTCAATCTAAGTACAATTCTTATTCAAATGCAAATCCTTAAAGAAATAGCACTTCGATTAAATCACGTTTCCTCTTAAATTCTACTGAAAAACTATGGATAATGTTATACCTATGTATACATACTGAAAATCTGACATA
The DNA here is from genome assembly GCA_914767635.1 of Melanostoma mellinum. Lineage (NCBI taxonomy): Eukaryota > Metazoa > Arthropoda > Insecta > Diptera > Syrphidae > Melanostoma > Melanostoma mellinum. Next base: position 205,894,528 of record OU612058.1, read on the forward strand.
CCTTGTGACGGGTCAAATGAATATCCTCGTTCCGTTTGTTTCTTAATTAATTCGAATTTTTGAGGCAACACAATATCTTCGACGTCGATTTTGATTACGTCCTGGTCCATGTTTTCATAATTATTATGCTCCATTATTGAAGCACTTCGTCCGCAATTCCCATCACTGTTTCTCCTGTCATCGGCATTGCCAACGACACAGCCATCATGCTGCCATATTCCTCTTACTCCTCCTCCGTCATCGCCATCGTTGTCAGCATCATCATCATCATCATCATCATCTATGCCATCGGATGGGTCATTGAAAATTCTTTTATATGAATGAAAATTCATTTCAACATTGCACTTTCCAACAATTGTGTCCTCTTGCATCCTTGCTGTGAAAATAAAATAGTCAAACATTATACACTCCGAACAAAACACATCCTCATGCTCATTTTGCAGTATTTTCGTTTTTTTTTTTAATTCTAAATTTTGTATTTTTCAAGGAAGCAAAAATGCTCTTTCATTTGGAAGAAGAAAAAGAAGAAATTGTAAGGATTGAAAAAAAAAATCAATTTCAGCTTTTTCTCCAATTATTGCATTGTGAACAGTCTCTACAGAAAAAGCAAGCTAGTGTTGGCTTAATAAATAATTACAGATTTTTTCCATGAGGAATCCTTTGGCCGGATCTAGTGGCAAATCATCCGGTTGGTATTCAAATCGATAGAAGGGCAGATCTTCAATGTGCCTTCTGGGATGCGAAATAGTAGATTTCTTTTGTAGTTTCCGTCCCTTGTTCATGCTGCTTTGTTTCTGTTTTACTTTATTTTTGTTCAACTTTTATTTCTCCTCTGTCCTATCGAATTCACTATTTTCATTCGTCTGATGGATATCTGGTTGTTCGACAATTTTTGGTTTTGTTTCGATTGTGTGTATGTCCTCGGGATTTTAGCTTTTTGTTTTGTTTGTTTAATTGCAATTAAAAAACCGGTCTCTAACTTTTTTGTCGATGCTTTTGTGATTTGTCTATGAATTGTGAAAACAAACTGACAAGTTGAAAAAAGACACAGAAATACAAAGTGAGTTGAAAAACAAAACATGTTGTTTTGGTTGGTGTGACAGGTGCACATTTTGTTTTAGCTTTTTTTGTTTGTTTCTTTTTAGGTAGGCACATAGGCATATCCTACCTTTATTGTTGCTAGGAATTGTGGTGCGTTGCAATAGCAACGGAATATTGTTGTTTGGTTGCTTTTTTAACCAATTGAATAAAAGATTGCAAATCGTTTTAATTTTATTTTCATCCGACCTACCGTTAGAGCAGCTATGTGAACATTTTGAGGAAAATGGAAAAGGGTATTCATTCAATTATTAAAGTTGCTGCTATTTCTCTTTGAATTCAAAAACAAAGAACTGGTCTTATTTAAATGTTGGTATACAAATGCATATTTCAGAGCGTTTTAGAATATTCTGGTAAGGCAATTGAAACTTTTTCAGAGGCAAGCGATGTAGGATTTTCATTTTAATCTTGATCCCTTAATATCACAGCTCTCTTTAAAGCCTAGTATACTAGTGCCATGAACACACGTAAATTAGACAGCTTTGCTAAATAGATAATAGTGTCACCGTGTCGGGAAGAAAGTGAAGAGTTGTCGTTCACACTGACGTTTAAATTTCGCTAGTGAAATTTCACAGTTCGATTATCTTCGTCTTCCCCTTCCATTTTCCGGAATTGTGATTTTGAAAGAATTAAATAATTCCCAATAGTTGACATAAAAACGTCGGCGGCCCTTCTGGTTTTGGATTGTATCATGTCTCAGGCCAACCAAGAACCAAGTTCAGATTTCCTTGCATTTGTCTATCAAAACCAAGATTCGTTTTGGTATGCTTTTTTTGTTTGTTTGCGATCGTGTCTGAAAGTTGTGGTTTTTTAACAGGATTCTCTTTATCTATCTTTTGAACATCAAAACAACAACTGAGCAAGTCGTGCTCTATTTTTTTCCAAGATGATAAAGGTATTTGACGTCAAGGATTCCACGGATTTTGGTACTTCTAATACGATAAAGCTTTCCTACTCTCGCAGTTATGCGGAAATTCTTCATCTCAGTTGCAGCCAACTTACTCGAATTTTTTGTACATTGCCCAACACCATTGATCGTATATGAGTGCCGAACGCAAAGCTGTGGTGTTTAAAAACAGTTTTCTATCACAGAATATGTCGGCGTTCTCTCATGTCTAAATCTGAAAATGGACAATTGAAGTACTTTTTTGCACCAAAGCGGTACCCACTACTTTTAAAAACCTTTGAGTGCTTCGTTCAGTAGTGTAGAATCCTTACTTATGACGGCCCCACTGTCAGCAAATAACGTAGATGTACTTTGGTGTTCTGCATAATTTCTAGCAGGTAGTCAAAGACTAAGACTGGGGTGCCCGTGGTTTAATGGTTAGCATGTCTGCCTGTTACCTGGAGGTTCGCTGTTTGAGTCCCAATCCCAACAGAAACCAAAAATGTTTTCCACAGAACAGGCGAAAAATTGTAGGTCCCTTTCATTCCCTTACAAGGCAATCGCGTTCAATGTTACCACAACAGGTATAAGGCCTTTAGTTTTCTTCCTTTTTCCTATTTTTACCCCCTAGTTTTGTTTTGGCATCAAAGTGCTGGCAGAGTAAAAAGCAACCCTAGTCTTTCAGCTAGTGATGTACTTGAAGCCATCTTGGCAAGGCAACCCATCCAGTGGACGGTTGGAGACTCAAACGGCAGCGGTAATAAGAACCAGAAAGGTTCTGCACTAATAACAGCAGCAACAGGTTGCCAACAACCTATTATTTGTTTACTAAGGATGAAATATGGCTACACATCTAAAACACACTAACTAGATATCAGTTTATCATAACGAAACCATTATTAGAATTTGGCATTTGAAGCCTTTTTTTTAATAAAAACGCCCAAGAGCCCAACGTAACGGCTGAGCGCTCCCGTAAAGGCCGAGTGCCTAACCCTAAAGTGCCTTACCTTAGCAAGGAAATGATTCTTCATTGGATTATTCCCATTCTCGAAATCTTGTTGAAGGTTCACCAAAGTAGTTAAGTAATTTTAACGAAAAATTACGTATCCTCTCTAACTGGATCTTAGCCTAAAAAGTTTTCTTGCACACTAGGTACATTTTTTTTTCTCAAGCCTATACGGCTTAGAAAAATTCACGTGCTAAATACAACAAAAATTTAGCTATCTGGGCTTCCCTTAGCCTCATAATTTATTCAGTCTTATTTCCTTAGCCCGATAACAAAAATGTGCTACCAAACTATTTTTTGGAAATGTTATCGAAAATGGCGAAGGCTGTCATTGGGTGCGTTTGGTGTAGCTACAAACTCAAATACATGCTAACAATTGTGAAAAATTTTTTGTATTTTAGGTAACAAAAATGTACAATTTGTAAACTCACCGAACGCACCCAATGTTTCAAATGACATTTCTGATTTCAAAATTCAGTAATTAGTGTGTGCTTTTCTCATATTTGCAACTACAATTGCTACCGTCAACCATTTAAAATCTTCAGAATATAGAATATAAAATATAAAAGATATATGGTGTTGCGACTTAAGATAAATTGTCTTCAATGGACATGAGCACTATCGGCTAGCGTCAAAAATAATTGACCATTGTCCTGATGAATCTGGAAGCAAGGCAAAAGCATGTAAGGAATTCACTGCTAATTATGTTTATGCAAAAAGTGAGTTTTAAATATATCTGTGATTGTTTAAAGAGTTGTATATTTCAGACATTCCACAAAATACTTGCCCACCTCCACCAGAACCAGTTCTACATCGTCAGACAATAACGAATGCAGAGTCAGGATATTCTAGAGGTAACCAACAACAACAGCAACCTATTGAAAATCAGTTGCAGAGTCTTGCCCTGATGCACCAAATGAATTCTTATTCATTTGCTGCCCAGTTGCCAAAATAAACCTTAATACAGCAGGACTTCCCGCTGGAGTTTTTTAAGCAAATAATATCAGTGAAAATAACCAGCGTACATATGCCCAGGAAGAGCTTCAATCACATGCAAACATACATACTTCACAATGCCATGTTGAAGAACAAAATATAAGACTACCGAAAATGTTACTTCTGTACAACACCAACAATAAATAAGAATCAACAGCATTAGTAACGTCGTAGTAATTATCATCATCAAACGCATTTGGAACAACGAAGGAACACCATTGCAACAGCTAATCTTGGAGGTGATAATCTTGGAGTCTCATCAAATTTCTCAAAGAATAAGTCACTCAACGCGTTAATTTTCTTTGTATTTATTTATTTTTTTTACCCATTATTAAAGTGATAAATTGCTCTAATTTAAACCTGTTTTCATTGAACTAACAATGCAATTGTTCCATAAAAATGTAAAAGAAAAGTGCTACAGCAAATTCCAATTTTTTATGTATTTCTGAGGAGAGTTGTAGCAACTGTTTGGCTAAATATGTCAGCTTTATATTTTTCTGTGTGAAAGTATGAGCTCTGCTTTCCATCGAGCAAGCTCCTTTACAAAAATAGCAAATAGAGGTGGTTGAAATGCGTCGCTGACGCCAAAGAATGATGGGTAGAAACCGAATTGGAACTGCTCGACGACGCCGACGTCTGCTGCTTTCATGCTGTTGCGCTGATTGAGGATATGTAGGTCGCGTCACTACTTGTGGTACCCGGAGAATGTTGCGTCCAATTTGTGGAGCTGATAAAAGTTAAAATCAAAATAAATTAAAAATCTGTGAAGCTTTGTACTATTATTGTTTAAAATTACCTTGGTGACCAAGCTGGGTTCTACGGCGGATATGGTCTGTAGCGGCATTGGTGGCAGTTGGTGCTGCGCCACTTGTTGATATTGTTGCTGTTGATGGTGGTGCGAAAGCACGATTTGCTGTTGTCCTTACAGGTGCTGCTAATGTTGGTATAGGTGCTGGAACTGAGCGTTCAATGATGTCTGCTGATCTCTGCATCTGCATCCATAATAAGATAGATGAATTTGGCTTGGCAGTTTCAATTTTTTGGCACGAGTACGATAACTTTGGCGACAAAAAATAATAACGGTTTTTGGTGGAGGGGTTCAATGCAAGCATTTTTTACTTGGGAGGGGGGGGGGGTCTATCTCCCCCCGTTTAGGCGGTAGGGGCAATTTTATAAAAATTAAAATCTAAAAAAAATATTGTAGAACAACGGGAAAACTTACAGATACAATTTATACTTTTTATGAAAGCCAGAAACTTGCACTTTATAACAAATTTTAAATGAAGTGGTTTCAATTTATAGTTTTTGAAATAACTGACTTCAAAGTCAAAATTTACGAAAAAAAATTTTAAAAAATCACTTTAAGTACTATGTTTCTCGTGATTAGAAATGCCAATAAAAAAAAATTAGATGTAGTTAGTTGCTTCAATAAATTTTTTATCAAACGATATAAATTACTTTTTTCTATGTCTTATAGTTTTTGAGATAATTGAAAAATAGTAAAACTATATTTCTTTTTTAAAATCAAAAAATTTTCTAATTTTAAAAGAAACTTTTCATATAAAAAATTTGCACCCCAAAGCTTATGAGCAGCTTAACCCTGCGGAAAAAGGCATATTGGCATTTGTTATCACGAGAAACATAATACTCAAAGTGATTTTTTAAAATTTTTTTTCGTAAATTTTGACTTTGAAGTCAGTTATCTCAAAAACTATGAATTGAAACCACTTTATTTAAAATTTATTGTAAAGTGCAAATTTCTGGCTTTGATAAAAAGTATAAATTGTATCTGTAAGTTTTCCCGTCTTTATCAGAAACCGTTATTATTTTTTGTCGCCAAAGTTATCGTACTCTCCCCAATTTTTTATTTTTTATTTATTTATGTTTCAAATTTTTTAGTTTATTTTGAAGCTCTAACGTCATAATATGTCAAATACGTAGTGCTACCAAATTGCTAAATCGTGTTTTTTTCTCTTTTTGATCAAGCCTTTATAGACTTGAGAAAAAAAACGCACCTACTGTAAAATAATAATTTTTCAATTTTCTTTTCTGAAATGAAATGAAATGGATTAGGCCTGGAATCTGGATTCGTTCATTCAGGCGAAATGTTGCAAATCTCCAACGACCTAGAGATTCAGCAACAAAATTGTTAAAAAAAGAGAGAAGGATGCGTTTTGCCTACGGCGCAGACTCTAGCGAATTTGTCGAGAGTACTGCATGTACCCCGTGACGAACCTCCACGACTCTGATTGATCGAAGTTGAGTGGAATATGCTAAATGCACCGATGTACGAAGAGACCGCCAAGAAAATAGCACTACTTGGCTGACCTCTAAAAAAGGACATAGTGCCAGAAAGTGTAGAAGTTTAAAAGTGCAAACTAGTTAATTTAATAAAAATGAGAATTACAAATCATTTACAACTTTACGATTGTAGACTTACTTACTTAGGTGGGCATTCATTTCGGGGTGAACATGGGTCTCAACCAACATCCTTCTATAACGGCTTCGATTTTGGGCGAGCTCTCTCCACTTTTTACGATTGTATATACTGAGTAAAAAAGTTTTTCATTCATAAATTCTAAGCATTGAAACTGCATAGAAGTTCTATCTTATCTAAACGTGGTATATCTAGATTTCAAAATAAGTTCTTATTTCAACTGTGGTATGTAGCTTGGACTTCACATCATTAAAAAAAATATCTTGCTTCTTTCTTGCAAATAAATAAACGCATAAAAGGGAAGGCACATAATTTGTTTCTTTTCACGCAAAACTATTTTCTTATTTCCTGTTTCGCATCCAACCTCAAATAACAAACAGTGAAGAAAAACATTTGCAAATTCTTTTACATTTGCATTTACAATTTAATTTACCTATCTAAACTTATATTTAATTAAAGTTTGCTTGAGAGGATCTTTCGCATTTCTGCAAGAATCACATACCTATACTCACTCTACAAGTTGTTATTCGTATGGGTACTGGATAGGTAGGCACTTCCTGAACGAACGTGCCTCTCTGTGCCGTTGCTCGTTTTATATTTAAAGCAATGGCATAATATCTTTACGGTGAATTCTTTCAGGATTGCTTTTTCTTTTTCAAAGCATTTCTGTTTTTAAAACCAAGTGATTTCTATTGTATCTCAAATAAAGTGATAATGTGTATAGAAATGTGTGTAACTTTCATTGGTAGATTTTTGAGAGTCTAAAGCTAAAAAGTACCTTCTAATAAATAAAAAAAAGTATCATGTTTTTGTAGTGAGGTTACGTTACTGTTACGTGGTTGGTTCGAAGTCTAGAAAGATAAAAAATGTTTTAGTGGGTATCACCCTTTGCCATGCCATTCAATTAAGCTATTCTGATTCGACTCAAATTGCGCTAAGTCCTGAGGTTTCCATAGCTTTTTTGCGCCACCCTATTCATTTATTTACTTACTTTAAAATATGGAATAATTTCTCTACTAAAAAGCGAGAAGCCCTGGATCTAGTGCACTTCTCACAACCATTCCTTGTGGAGGAATCCTTATGAAGGATTAAATAACCTGAAGATCAATAACACTTTCAAAAACATTCTGAAAACTCATAAATACTTGGCCAGTTTTGATAGTCTGCACGGAACACATTAATGGCAAAATTTTGCATGTGCCCGTTTTACTTCTACTTCATAATGGAACGAAGCCTAAAGAGTGCGAAACTCTAAGGTTTACGGATTCAAATTAAGGAAAAACAAAAAGAAATTTAAAATAAAAAGGTAAGCGAAAAGCAAGGTCCGATACACTACAATTTACTGGGTTAAAAAAAAAAAAAAACAATAGCTCGTATAAAAATTCTATGTGTGATAAAAAGTGTGGAGCCCGTGGTGTAATAGTTAGCATACCTGTTACGCGATAGGTTCGCGGTTCAAATCCCACGGAAACAAAAAAAATTTTATGTTTTTCTACGGATATCACCTTTCGCGAAAAATTTTGGAAAATCCTCCGTTTGTGAATTCAATGTAATGAAAAGCGCTTTCTCGATAAGCTGCGAAAAACTTAGACCCTCATCCTTCCATCGCATTGTAGTCAGAAATTCGCTAAGCCCTGGTGCTTCTCGCTCTGTTCTATGTTTATATGAGAAAAAATGAGCTAGCGACTGTCTGCTTAGTACAATATCAATGTCTTGAGTATCATGTTAAAGCTAAATAAAATTAAAAAAAAAAAAGAATATTTTATTGTTCACAATATATTTTGTAATACATGGTTGCCAACTGGACAAAATCAGATGAATACTGTTACGAAACGCCAAAGAATGCAAATTAAAGTAAAAGAACTATATCGGTTCCCGAGAGATGTGTATAAAATTGTTTTTTTTTTTTTTAATTTTTTTGTAAGTCGCATATAAAATTGCTTTCCAAAGTTGTCTGCCAGATGTCCACAAAAGGAGGCTCGTCATTTACTATTGGCGACTGCATAGCCCCCAAAAACATGTTATACTTTTCTCTTTCCGGAAACCTGACATTGAACGTTTTCTCCTTTGTTCAAATTTGACGTTTTTTTTTCATCTTTCTGTGGAAATTTTTTTAAGGCTGTCTCTACACTTTTAGTGGAGGGATATTTTAACAGTGATGATTGATGAGAAGCGAGTTGAATGATAAAGATAGTGATTGGTGATTTCTGCTGAAATCCTCAAGCGTAACAATATTCTTAAGATTTTTTGCGAAAATGTAGAAAAGGTATTATTTTGCAATTATTGCAATGCATATAAGTTCTAAAAATTTAATGAAAACCATTTAAGGGGGGTTGGTGGCTTAGGCGCTTAAAGTTTAAACAGTTTTTTAATAAAAATTTATGAATAAAGGTAATGAGTTATGCTTTAAAAAATTTTTACACTTATTTTATTATGTACTTTTTAACTACAGAAAAATGAAACTTCATACAAAAATTAAATGCTTTCAACTTACAATGGATTTGAAATCTACTTCTCTAAAATAATTTCATTCACTACTGAGAGGTTATCTGACATAAAAAAAACTTAGCAATTTTGAATGAAAATAAATAGAGCTGTCGCAGGAACTATAACCAAAAAAAAAAATACTCTTCTAATCGAATTACAGAAAATAATTTTTCCTTTTCTCTCTATCAATTAAAAGAGGAGTAAATCCTGTGCGTTTTAAAAAAATCGATTTCAAGTCAATCCGAGTTGAGTTCGAAAAGTTACAGTGATTTTAAAGCAGGTATGCGCGGCGAGCGAACAGAGGGGGGCGACTGTTGCACCGTTCCTTCTGAAATTTTAATATATATTTTTAGAAATAATGACAAGAGGATTTAAAAAAAATTTCATTTTTCCGGATTTGACAGCTGCAAAATGGCGGCGTTTTTAGGCAATAAAACGACTTTTCACTTTAAATTGTCACCAAAAGAAAAAACCTCGTGTTATTACCTGGAGAAAGTTGCCTTTATCGAGATCTTTTTGGAATTTGTATTTAAGATGATCTTGTCAAAAGTTATCTTGCACACCACAAAAAATAAAAAAGTGGAGGCGTCTCGGAAAATGCAATATCATCGGCTTGTTTTTCAATATTTTTATATGAACAAATTATGGAAGATACTTGAGACGATCTATATACTATACTATATGTATATAAAAAAAGGATGTATGTATGATGTATGTATGTCCGGGGTATACTCCTAAGCCACTCAACGGATTTCTATGAAATTTTCAGGGTAGACATAGTTTAGTCCAGGGATGGTTCCTGTCAAGATTTGATCCCCATATTCCAAGAGGAGCGGGGTTGGGAATGGAAAATTAGAAACTACTCCACAGATTTCAAAATTTTTTCAGCACTGAGGTGCTACATTATCTCCTTTTATAGGTAACTTAATCTATATTTCATCCCTATAATCCCATAGGAACAAAAACGGTAACGAGAACGGGAACCATAAAGCTACTTGACCGAATTCAAAAATTCTTTCAACTCCAGGATGTTGCATTATTCCTCATATTCCACGGGAACGGAAGATTTCTTCAGGAACGGCGTTGGATTTGGAAACTTAGAAACTTCTGGATAGATTTCAAAAATTCTTTCAACATTAGGGGTGTTACATTATCCCCCTTCACCCTTTGCCAGTAGCCTAGGCTATAGTTTTTCCTCCACAAATTACCACGGAAGAGGAAAAACGAGAACGGGAACCTTAAAACTACAGACCCGAGCAAAGCCAGGCGGCTCAGCTTCTTCTTCTTCTTCTTTTTCATTTCCGGCGTTACGAGTAGTGATCTTGAAGCGATCACAACTCTCCCACTTTTCTGCTTCACACTAGTGATCCGCCTGTGGGGTACGCCACGTTGACCTTAGAAAGCGTCGGCAAGCCTCCCGGTTTTGGATTGTTCCATGTCTGAGGCCCACCAAACTGCTGCTGTTTTTGCATTTGCTTGTACCAGGTGTGTTTTGGCCTGCCTTTTCTTTTTTGTCGCGAATTTGTTGAAACGTTGTACGATATTGCCTTTTTGACGGGGTTCTGCGGATCTCTCCTTTGAACATGACAATACCAACTGAGCCGGTCGTGCTGAATTTTGTCCAAGATGGTACTTTTGACATAAAGGCTTCCACGGATCTTAGTACTTCTAATTCGATCAAGCTTTGTTACTCCTGCTGTCATCCGAAGCATCTTCATTTCGGCTGCCGTCAATTTGCTCTCATACTTTTTGTACATTGTCCAACATTGTGAACCGTATGTCAGAGCTGGACGGACAACTGCTGTGTAGAGTCTTCCCTTCAGCTTAGGGGGCATTTTTCGATCACAGAAGATAGCGGAGTTTTCTCGCCACTTCATCCACCCTATGCTTACTCGATGATTGATGTCGTCATCACAAGATGCTTCAATATTGATCATAGATCCCAGATATTTAAACTTTTCAAACTTGGGAAGCACATTTCCATTCAAATAAATGTCTGGAATAGGCTTGTCTGGATCTGAAAAAGGGCAGCACAGGTATTCCGTATTTTTGGCGCTAATACGGTACCCATTTCCTTCCAGAACATCAATCCAAACGTCAAGTGCTCGTTGCAGGGATGTAGGATCCTCGCTTATGATGGCTCCATCGTCAGCAAAGAATAATTGTTGTACTTTATTGTCCGTTACTTTTCCTTCGAGCAAATAATCCAGAACAGCAATAAAGAGCAGTGGACTCAAGACACTTCCCTGATGTACATCTACTGTTATTTGGAATTCTTCGGTGACTCCAGCTGGGCATCTCACTTTTGTAACCGCTCCCTCAGCTAGTATTTAATAATGTAGCAAATCAATAAATAAAATTACTTTATACGATTTTTCATAAAAAAATAGAAAAAAAAAAATTTTTTTCAGCCTCCCAGGGTTCACCCCTCTATTAATTTAAATATAGTTTTTCAAAATAAAAAACGTAATTCTTCTTCATTCTTTTTTTCTTTTTATTTGAACTAATGTGAATGTCTCTTGACAAACTCAAATTTTACATTATGTCTTTAAATTTTCTTAAAGTATTCGTCACACATATGTAAAAATGGTACCTTATTTTTACATCTAAATGAGTTATTGTCTTGTTGTACCTATATTGTTTAACAAACAAAATTAAATACAAATACAAACACAAATTATATTTTACTAGGTAAGCAGCGTTGCTCGGTTCCCTAGTTTTATGGTTCCCGTTCTCGTTCTTCCGTTCTTTCATAAAAATCCGTTGGGTGGCTTTGAAGTCCATACAGGAAAAACACTAGTACATATTTATTTTTTCCTTTCGGATTATATTTATTTATAATTTAGCAGATGTAGTTACAAATACGGTATTACAGCTGTTGCTTGCAGCCAAAAGGCAAATAATATGCTTATGTAATTTTTCCAGCATCTGCTGATTGCCACAAAATCAGAGGAGGCAATACAGAGAGTTTCTTTTTACTCTTTTTGCTCGAAAAAATTCACATTTTTCTGTAGTGAGGTCATAAATGGCGTCTTATTAAACTCCTGTATCCGGCTACAGTTGAGTTAAGTCATTTCCGCTGTTATCTTGACAGCAGTTTTCTCTTTGATAGCAAATAATTTTTTCTTCGGCAGTTTTGAAAACCAAAATTATCGAAAGCAAACTTTCACTTTTTAAAATTTATCTCAAACCAACTCACCGGAAAATTTTTGTGACGATTTGCTATAACTAATCATAGAAATTTTGAGTATAAGAAAAGGTCAATATGTTTTCACTTGGTAAAATTCACCTTTCTAAGTGATAGAGTAGAAGAAAACTTCTTCTTCGTTGTTCATCAAGGGATTTTCCATTACCAAATGAACTTATGTATATGCTCACAGCAAATGCATTTTCCAATACCAATTAAGTGACGTTCAACAACTTGTTGGATGAAAGAAAGTGCATTGATAACCTTAACAACATTAGAAGCCCTTCTCCATCATCCTGTCATATGTGCGTCTTTGGCTTGATGTGTATGCATATGTAATTATGTATGGACGAGTATAGTTGAAGTTACATAGAACAAGAATGTTGCAAGGATATACATACATGTATACAAGTGAGCATATTGGAGAATATTTTGTTCAATTCTCTAAATATCAGGGTTATGAGATTAAAGCAATTTCAAATTTTCCTGAAGTAAGACTTGTTTGATTTTTATTGGCAGTAAGTGCCTTAGAGAGTTCTTTTCGGTGTGGAATGAAGAAAAAGGGTTCTTTAGTATTTAAGCACATTCACTAATTGGAAAATGAAATATGCAATCAGTATTAGAAGTCAAGAGATGACATTTTGCTTATGCTGTAGGATAACATTAGCTCTCGAAGCACAATTACTTCAGGGAAAAACATTTAATGCTCCTTAAGCACCCCAGTACAGTCGAAATATCAGTTGTAATTTCTTGTTAGATGCTCACATTGAAGCTCTAACAAGGTGGTTGAAGTAATGACTTTGAATTTGCAAATATTTTCGTTTTTACTCATTTATTAAAATTACATTTGCCTTTTACCATAGAAGGAAGATAAAATGCTTTAAGCTTATGTCGTTGCACTTGGCTCACAGGACCTGTCTTATTTTTAACGTTTCTTGTAATGCTTTCAAAGATGTTTGAGTCATTTCAAGAAATAAAAATAAAAAAAGAACTCGCGCTGCCGAAAATCTATGCAAACAAATAAAAAAATTCCATACTTAAGATGTATGTAAAAAATTTGAGGAAATAAACCAAATTTGTAACGAAAAAAAATTTGTATTTCCGAAGTTCTAATCTCACTCAAAGGGTGTTTCCATCAGCTTGAGAATTTTTTTATGGATGTTGTCTACGTTTTGATAATTGAAAATGTCAAACAACGAAGGCGGGCCAATAAGTGCGTGACTTTTTGAATTTACCACCTTTTAATTGAAATGGGAACACTGCTCCCATCAACATAGTCATCTGTCGAAAATAGAACAAGATGCGTCATTAAGTTTGTTTTTGACAGCCGTTAATATCAGACTTCCGATTTGGCTGAGAAGAAATTGGAAAAAGTGATCACACCGAAAAACCCTCTGCTTTGATTGCTGTTTAGTTTCCGGTTTGTTGTGGTGGATCCACGTTACGTCCACGGTAACGAAACAGCACATAAACTCGTTCGTATTGCGATTGAACAACACCAAACATTATTGCGAAATTGTCACACGGTTGCGATTGTGGTCGATTGTGAGCAAACGTGGCACCCATCTTTCGGAAAGCTTTCTAATACCCAAATTATTATCATTCAAAATTTAAACCACTGAGTCATGTGAGATGCCTATGGGCTCCACAATCTCTTTCACGTCTAATCGCCGATCGGCAATAACCATATCGTCGATTTTTTCAATAGTTTCGCATTTGATGACCTCATCTTCCGTGCTTGTACGGTCACATCGTAATACAGAAAACCACTTCTTTATCATGGAAATGGAAGGTGCAGAGTCTCCATAATATTTATTAAGCTTGGCCTTGGTTCTCGTAATGGATGGAAAATATCCAAAAAATTATGCTCAATGTGCACAAGAAAATCACTTTTTACTTGCGATATAGTACTATAAGGCAAGCCTTGCAATCGTGCAGAAAAACAAATTGAGACAAAAATTAAATATGGCATTGCGATGATAGAGTACGAAAACAGTGGGTCCTGCGATTCTGTCTATCTGTCCTTATATGGACAGATAGCCTGAACGGCTAGACCGATTGTCTTCAAAATTTGCAGCTATGGTCTCTGGGGTAGCCTTCAGAGGGATTTTTGGAATTGGGTCTCTAGGTCTTGAGATAACGAAACTTGCACTGCAATACAACCCTTATGATAATACCTAATTTTCTCGAAAACGACTATAACGATTTTGATAAGATTTTAAGTGAGCTATTTTTTGTGGAATAGCTATTCTCATGATGTAAACTTTTTTCGAAAAAAGTTTCTCAACTTTGACATTACTTTTTGACAATTTAAAAAAGTCTAACTTTGGTATACCCTGACTCCTGCCCTGTATTAAACTCGATTTTTCTGTCAATACTGATGGTAGAGACCTAATCTTAGACTAATTTTTTTTTGTAGAAATAATAATCTTTAAGACTGTATTTAAGTTGAGCTTCCAAAGGCTTAGAGTTGCCAGATTTTCAATTTTAAATGGTGTTCAGATTTTCTTCTCCAAGCAAAATTTTGACTTTGTGGTCATTTTTTTCAGAAAATGACTTATAAACATAGAGTTTCTTTATTTAATAATAATAATAAATAAAAACTCATTGATAAGTGCACTCAAAACCCATAAATTTTATGATATACTTGAAAAAATAGAAAATGGGTGAAATTAAAAAAAAAAAAAAAGATTTTCAGCTTTGATTTTGAATAAAACAATAAAATGGGGACTTTTAGCATTTTTTCTATGTATTTTACAAATACAATTAAAGCAAGTGCTCAAAGTACCCTTCTTCGTTTTGAATGCATGCCATAGCCCGTTTTTGGACTTCATTTTGGATGTTTGCTCTCCATAACTCTTGCCTTACTTGTATTGATCCTTCGGAAATACGTTGCCCTCGAACGGAAATTCCAAAAACACTTGAGAAGGAAGTCGTCTGCTAGGATAACATTTCTGGTGTCTTCGTTTTGCTTTTCTTGAATTTCCATTGCAAAACCCATAAATACTGAGAAGATTCGATAATAATTGTGAAATTTCTGTCCACGCACGATAAAAACACCACACTTAAAGCATTTCATAGTTTCCGTAAACTTAACTCGCGACAACTGATGCTCAACGATCTCGGGAAGAACTCAAATGCTCCAATTTATTTTCACGAGAGCCTTACAAAAAACAATCGTGCTGTTCTACGACATGCAATTCGACTTAGGCGTACTCAGCAAATTTTTTCTGTATTGACCGTAAATGGTCTTGTTTACATCAAATCAACAAATCGCGATAAGCCCAAAACAGTTAACACAATAGACAGTTTGAATTCAATTGTCAACAAATGCAAGCAACATATAATTGACCATCAAGAAGAAGGAGACCAAAGAGAAAACAATTATTATGAAGATGTTCCAATACCAGCCAACGATGATCGAACAGAGACGGCCCCGTAAGAAATCAAGTACTATTAGTACCTTTTTATTAGTAACTACGTACTACGAATTTGCTACACTTGTTTTGATTTTTATTTTATATTCATTTCAATTCTTATGCACATTTACTTTATTTTTTCTTATCTCATATTTTATAAGCTTCCATTTTTGGGTTTTCAGTACCTATTACTTATGTAAAATTCTTTTAGCGCTGTTTTTCGTAAAACATAGTTTTCTTTTGTGTGGCAGTCTGGTTTGGCTTGGGAAGCGTTCTAAGCCTTATGTTTTCAAGCCAACTAGCAACAAGCGGTAGTGAAATTTCACAGGTCAATCGGGTCACAAGATTTAATAAAACAGGGACAATGTTAAACATCTATCGGAAACGATATAATGGACTATCGGTTTGCCATATTAACGCTCAGAGCCTGAGGAAGCACCTTGTTGAGTTTCAATGTACTTTTAATGATTCAGCTGTGGATATTGTTTGTGTTTCAGAGACATGGTTGAATGAACAAATAGATAACAAATTGTTAAATACGGGCAGGTATAGAGTTCTACGTTCTGATCGGTTAGACTCTAGAGGGGGAGGGGTACCTATTTTTATAAAAAAAGAGTTCAATAGTAGGGTCGTTACTGTAACCGAAAGGAGTAACGGCTTACAATATCTTTTCATTGAAGTTGCATGTGCTGGAGAGAAATGACTGGTTGGTGTGATATACAAGCCACCTAACGTTACTGATCCAAATAGTGTCTTAGAGATTCTGGAAGAAATATCACCTAACTACAATCACGTTTTAATTGCAGGAGACCTCAACATTGACCTTTTAGATGCTGAAAATAGTAGAGTTAAACATTTTATTGATAGTTTGCTCTCTCTTAACCTTTTCCTCATTAATATAGTTAACCCAACACATTTTTCATCATCTACATCTACATTACTAGACGTTTTTCTGGTTAACAAACTTGACCATATAAACTTTTACGGGCAGCTTGATGTTCCCAGTTTCTCAAAACAAGACCTTATAATTGCCTTTTACAACCTTAACCCAAATATGCTCCCCTCAAGTAGTACAATTTCGTTAAGAGACTTTAAGTCCCTAAATATGCAGTCAGGAGATAATTCTGTATCTACAGTTCAGACCTGGATAGCATATATAATTTACCAGAAGTTGATGAGCAGGTCGCTTTCTTTACTGAAACAATCAACCACATTTTTGAAAATAACGTTCATATGAAAACAGTTCGAGTCAAAAATAGCGAATTAGGTTGGTACAACAACAATATCGATAAGCTTATTGCTAAGCTAAATGCTGCTTTTAAAAGATAGAAACGTTTCAGAACTCCATTTTTGCTAGGTCAATACAAAACTTTACGAAACGCGGTAAATGTTGAAATTAAAAGCTCTAAACGTAGATACTATTCTACTATATTCAGTAACTTGAATTCAAAGGATTTGTGGAAAAACATTAAGTCCCTTGGTATTTCAAAGCAACAACAAAAACCCGATGTAGAGTGCGATGCAAATGATCTCAACAAACAGTTCATATGTTCAAATTATAACGAAAACGAAGAAACTGAAATTAATAATGTTTTAAACAGTAATCATGATTTTCAAAGAAGCTTTAGCTTCAGTAGAGTTTATGAAATCGAAGTGTTCATAGCTATAAAAGATATTAAATCAGAAGCCATTGGCCTTGACAATATGCATCCTAGGCTCGTCAAAATTATCCTTCCATTTATAACGCCCTTTATAACACATTTTTAACAGTATTTTAACTTTCTCTTCCTATCCTAAACTTTGGAAAGCCTCAAAAATACCAAAGTACCAAAGAAGACGAATTCAAATCAAAAGGAGTACCGCCCAATATCTATCCTTCCTTTCCTTTCAAAGGCCTTTGAAAAGCTCCTGAGTCGGCAGATCATCACCTTTTTTGAAACCAACCAACTGTTTCTTCTTCCCAATCAGGTTTTAGGCCTCACCATAGCTGCACAACGGCACTTCTTAAAATAACAGATGATATTCGGCAAAATAAAGACAGCAACAAAATAACAACACTTGCTCTACTTGACTTCTCTAAGGCGTTTGATACTGTCTCACATAGTATACTTTTAAAAAAACTTAAGCTTTCTTTCCTTTTTGATAGTTCTTCTCTGTTTTTAATGAAAGAATACCTCACCCAAAGAACTCAAACAGTTTTTGCTAATTCAGTATTGTCTGATTTTCTTTCGACTCACACTGGGGTGCACCAAGGATCAATTCTTGGGCCCCTCTTATTTACCTTGTTCAACAATGATCTTCCTTCAATTCTCCACTATTGCAAGATTCATATGTACGCAGACGATGTGCAAGTTTATTTAAGCTATCCCTTAGGTATGGTTGAAGATGCAACTGCGCGTTTGAACGAGGATCTTTCACTTATAGTGCAATGGTCTCAAAATAATCACCCTAAGCTTAACTCAAAAAATTGCCAAGCCACCATTATTATCAGTAATACTTCCGTCGATACAATATGTTTGCCATGTGTTGAGCTTGATGTAAAGAACCTCGGCGTAATTTTCAACCAGACTCTTTCATGGGACAACCATATAACATGTGCAGTTGGTCGAACTTATGCTGCTTTGCGTGTGCTCAATCTCTCCGGAAGTTGTCTTCCGGTATTTACGAAAATGACGTTGGCCAAAACCCTACTTTTTCCAACTCTCTTATACGGTAACCCGATTGTCTGCTGCCCGGATAGTGTGAGCAAACGCAAACTCCAAGTTGCGCTTAATAATATTGTCCGATTTATATACGGCTTGCAACGATTCGATCATGTTTGAAAATGAATGTTTTTAATATGCCTCTGAACAAATACCTTGATTTCCTTACACTGACTTTCCACTTTAAATTAATGCAAAAAAACGTTCCTGAATACTTATTTGATAAAATAAACTTTCCATTATCTCGAAGAAGTAATGTTCTTATTGTTCCATCTTTTAAATACCGAATTTCAAAACAACAGTTCCTTGTGCACGCGATCGGCCTTTGGAATAATCTACCAGCCAGCCTGAGAAAACTAGACAGCTACATATCTTTTGAAAACTCTTTAAAGACCCTATACAGATGCTAAATCAATTTCCTTTCGCTTTTACTATTTCTTTTACTTTTATTTTATATAAATCAAATTGAAATCTTTTAACGTAAATACATCATAAACTATTATTCATAAATCTTCTAAATTTTGTAAAAATTCTTTTAACCATCTTAACTAACCATTTCTTAACTATTACAAAAAAGACACTATGTTTTAATATACTTATGCTTGAAATAAATAAATACAAATACAAATACAAATGCAAATAAAATGTCTACGTATTCTTCTTTCGTAAATAAATGCCTTTCATAAAGCTCTCGGATAAAACAGCAATTGTGACTTATTTCGATAAACTGATGAACAAATATGTTTTCTTGTTCCTTTATACGACTTATTTACCCATTGTTAGGGTAAAAGTGGTGATTTCGCTTTAAAAAAAAAACCCAAAATAGAAAATTTCGCATTTATTTCGCAAAAAAATACAGTGCTAAAAATTTAATTAAAGGCTATAATTATTGTAGTTTCTCCATTTCCATCTTTCATTGTTTGCCTGCGATCAGTTGCGACAATGTTGTAAAAAAGTACCTCTCGGCATCAACACTATTGATAAGGTAATTGAGACATTGTATAGCTGCTTTTGTAAATACAAGGTAGCAAGAACTTTCATTACATCCACAGGAGCTTCTTGGCCGACCAATCGAAGTAATTTTCTGTGAAAATGAAAGTATCTATCTGTCAATTATTTCTTCTTAGCTCAATTAGTTCAATTTCTGCGAAGCTTCCAATATAGAATTTGAATTGACAGAAGAGGAGGACATATTTGTTGCTTCCGATGGACAAAATAATTTGCCGATGTGCTTGTAGCACTCATTTGTTGGATTTGGAACCACGTGTACCAACAATTTATCCAAGTTTTATTGAGCTGCTGTCTTCAGCATCATGCTTCGATCGATAGAGTTTTCAGGTGATAAAATAAGTATTTAAGTACAAATTTAATATTCAAATTTCGCTTTTATCGCAAATACAATAGAGATTGCGCTTTTATCGCATCTATTTCGTAAAAACGAAATTTACGTACCCCTACCCATTGTACGTTCATACCCTAAACTTAAAACAAACACCCACAATGAAATCCAAAAACGAGCTCTGGCATGCATTCAAAACGAAGGAGGGCACTTTGAGCCCTTGTCATAATATTGTATTTGATTTAAATACACAAAACAAAAACTGCTAAAAGTGCCCTTATTATTGTTTTATTCAAACAAACCTCAAAGCCTAAATTTTTTTTTTTTTTTCTAATTTTACCCGTTTTGTATTTTTACAAGTATCATAAAATTTATAGGTTTTGAGTGGACTTATTCATACGTTTTTTTTATTATTGTTTTCTTCATCTGTAAAAATCTATGTTTACCATGCGTTTTCTACAAAAAAAAAATGACCTCAAAGTCAAAACTTTGTTTCGAGAAGAAAATTTGAACACCACTTAGAATCTTAAATCTGGCAACCCTAAGCCTATGGAAGCTCAACTTAAACACAGTCTTAAAGGTTGTTATTTTTGCAAAAAAATTTAGTCTAAGATTAGGTCTCTACTATCAGCATTGACAGAGATATCGAATTTAACACAGGTCAGTGTACACCAAAGTTAGCATTTTCTTAAATTGTCGAAAAGTGATGTCAAAGTTGAGAAACGGACTTTGCTGAAGAACAATTTTTTTCTTAGAATATGACCAAGAACTACACCCCAAAGGATAATACACGAATTACGGGACACCCTGTTTAGGAATTCATAAATTTCTAAACATATGTATGTATGTTCTGTTCAGCTGTATGTGTACCGATATGCCTACATTTTAAATTTTAAATCATTCGGCAATGAAAACCAGAACATCGCATTTTAATTTTTCTGATAGAGATTGCCCAAGGCAATTAATATACTGCGTTAATTTATATTTTTGTTGGTTCTTACCACAAACATCTTTATGTCTGATAAATTAAGTTAGCTTAAGGTCATCCTTGAAATAAAAAAAAAATAAAAAAAACTTAGTGTATAATCCTGGTAAACAAAATTCTCCGAATTTCACTTTTGATTATCTTTCATCGCAACGTCATGAGACGTGGCCCTTGTTTATTTTGTTCTTTTTTATTTTGTCAAGTAAAAATTCATTAATTTCTTCGTTCTTCTTGAGTTACAAAAAAAAAAAAGTCTTTTACGGGCTGTTAATTACTGTTTTAGACGCCCAGTTTGAGTGGCGATGGCGAGTGATAAAAACCAAAACAAAAATAAGCTTTCACTTAGATTTTTTATTATTAAATTTGAAATTAAAAAATTACTTCCCCTTCGCAGCTGATGGTTCGGGTGCGCGAGTAAAGTTGATGAATATCGTTCCCGGATGCACGAAAGAACTTCTAAGTCACGTTAATTTTTTTTTATTAGTATTCTCTCACTGTGGTACAATTTCCTACATCCACAACGAACATCCGTTCTGCCCTCACTCAAAGTGAGTGTTCGTCAAGGAAATATTTGAATTAAATCAACTTGCAGTTTGATGCTGTTGTTATAGTGGAAGACACAGCTACATAGGACTTCGTTGCTCCGTAGCATTCGCTCGATATACCTTCACACACATTTTTCAATTTCAATTTTAATTCCTAATTACTTTTCTTGAAGTTGATTAAAATCAAAACAGTTTAGGTGCGCGGGTGGTGTATAAATTCGCACTCCTCCTTGTTTCTTAAGAAGAGAAAAGCAGGAAACACTGAAACTGCCGACTTCATGATCTTCGTCATCTTCCATTTAAATTGATTGCTCCTGCTTCTTGAATCTTCTGTTTTAGCTTAAGCCACCACCTAGCCCCGCATCGTGAAGTCGCAATGTATTTCATTAATAACTCTTGGCTCCTTGAGAAACTCATTAAAGCCGCTCGTCCAACCGTTACCAAGACACTATTCATAGTGAGAATTTCCATTCAATAAAACTGGACCGGGAGGAATAAAGTTCTTATAAAGGAATTCTTTTAGGGAGTGCTTTTCGCACTTAGACTTCAATAGTCGCGCCATCGTTGTCTTTGTTCGGGTCGCGTTTGTCCTAATTCAACTCACATAAATAAGATTTCGAATTAAAAAAATTAATTTTTAATCCCGTTGAAGGTTCGTATTTTTATTATATCTTCGTTTCCACTGTTGTTTTGCACGTGGATACATTTTTTTTGCTTTTGATATTTTTGGCCAAGAGATTATAAGAGGGACACTCATTTTATCTGAAAGGGTGCATAATAAAGTAAGTTCAAGCCAACTGAAAGAGCGTATTATTTTATATTCCCTAAGGAGCTTAGCATCCGGCATAGAACAGAAGTATGACTGCATTTGGCCGGGCTTTTACCAAAGGTATTGCTTCATAAATATTGGATTTGTGCTTAAGAAAGGGAATGGCAAAGGAGATTGCCTGAAGGAAATGTTTTGAATTATGTATGACCACGCGATTGCAACAATATGGTGGATGGCCGTGTGTGATGTGGCACAGTAACGGTAACGGTTCAGGATTCGTAATAGGTTTTGGATATAAATATTGGGTTGTCTGCGAAGATTTTTACTTTATCCAAGCCATAATACAAAGATGCAAGATGATGGTTTTTGGGGAAAAGCATCAAGATGATAGGGCTTAGTATGAAGATCACAAGATTCTGCTACGTTTATTCGTTGGGTATTAACTTATCTAAAACATAGGCTTTTGACTTTATTTTTCTGTCGACGCGACGTCAGAAACAGCGTTTGTAGATTTGGTTTTAGTCTCGTTGAAAAAAATGAGAACGGATACGTAATAACGTTGATAAGCTGACTTGACATGGTCTTTTGGTTTTATCTTTTTTAAGGAAAACAATTATTCGAAACACGGTGGTAAAAAAGCATTATAACCTGAAAGTGTTTGCATGTTTTTAATTACGCTTTGAACTTTTGGGGTGACCTGAAAGCGAATGATTGGGAAGTAGTAAAACTGGATGCTTAATTTTGTGAGTAGTCAAAAATGTTAGCAACTCCTTTTCCTTATTATTGAATCATTTCAAAAAGAGAATTAAGAATGGTAAAATTTTGGTACTTCAACTTCATTAAGCATTCTTACAATTTCATTTTCTGTTGTGAAATCGCAGCCAAAAATGTAACGTCTCATCTCTTTCAGGACAGGACATTTTCCCATAAAATTCTCTTTCGTTTAAATTGCACAGCGAGCAGATGATAGGTAAATCTGGTCTATGTAGCATGAAGTTTAGCCGCAATAGTTTCCCTCGTAACCTGGCCATCATCGCAATTCCGTTGCGCTCCATTTACGCGCTGAAAATAGTTCATCTCATTCAAATTGTGATTGAGTTTACAATAAAGTTATCTATGCAGCGATCCTGTTGCGTTATTTAGAAAACTTTCTTTACACTGAAGAAGTAAGCTGATAAAGCGTTTTTTTTTTTCAATTTATTAATGAAATCATAATTATCAAGATTGATTCAGGTCAACCTCGCACAGTCTGTGGCAAAATGCATCCATTCAGCATACCAACTTGTCT
Organism: Melanostoma mellinum; assembly: GCA_914767635.1. Taxonomy (NCBI): domain Eukaryota; kingdom Metazoa; phylum Arthropoda; class Insecta; order Diptera; family Syrphidae; genus Melanostoma; species Melanostoma mellinum. The sequence continues at coordinate 205,917,672 of OU612058.1, forward strand.
TAGAATTTATGACTGCTATTTTAGAAGTCGATGAATTTCCATCTTCATAATTTTTAAAACATATTCTACTTGCATTTTTAGCGTTTCTGTGAAAAGAAGCGAAAACCCTGTTTCCAACATAGCCATGTAGTTGGTCATGTTTAGTGGCAGTCCAAAGATTCGTTTGATGTAGTAGCGCAGAAGCTTCTCCACAGTTTCATATTGTTAAGCTCACAACACATTGATTTTGATACCGCTTGAAACACATGGCATTTACAACTATGGGCAATATTTTTGTTATAATAGCATTGTTTCCACGATGCCCTGATCGCACATTTCTCCAGCTTCTCCTTCAAGTGCTTCTCCATATTAAAGTTCTTTGTGTAGATATTTGTATTCGATAACAACTTCAATGGCTAAGTCATTATAATACAATTTTTCACTGGCACAGCTTCTACCCCCTTCATTCTTGAAAATCATAATTTTTGACTTCTCTAAATTCACTATCAAGTTCCAAAGTCTGCAATACCGCGAAAGCCGATTTATCATGAGCTGCATGCATAGATAAAGGTGAAGAGGCCAAGATAACAATGTCATCAGCGAAAGGAAGAGCCACAAAAGGTTGAACTGCGTATTCGATTCCACTCGGCAAACTTGTAACTAAGTCATCTATAAACAGTGAAAAAAGGCTTGGGCTTAGTGTACCCCCCTGTCTTACTCCTGATTCCGTCCTAAAGCTGAATATTTAGTTAGTAAACTTTTCAAATTGTGTTGTTCTATAATTATTGTTATGTGAAAATATGTTAAATTTAATTAAGGCTGAAGTACTTTTATTTTTAGCGCATTGCTTACGTTGAATAATTTACATGAAGAATATCGTGAACTACGCCAATACTAAGCGCGATCTTGAAGAATTCAGAACAGTAGGCCACGAAATGAAGAGAATCATGAACTTGAGAAAAAAATGAAATTGGGAACATCTCCGATAACATATCAAAAGCGAATCCTGGACTAGGCTCGCTGTGCGAAAGTAGAAGGTTTTAAATGATGAGATACATTGTTAACTGTTTCCAAACCATACCTTCTGACAAATCCAACATTCCCTGGTTGGGACTGTTCAACGGAAAAGTGTTTGAAATTGCAGCCAACGCACAGCAAAAATAAAACGTTCCGTACCGGGAGGCACTAAAACAAACGCTATCTGCTACTACTCGATTGAAAATGTACAACAGCTGGCTAATTACTTACTTTGGTAAGCATAACAGTTCGGGGTGAACCTGAGCCTTAACCAACTTTTTTCTATAATGACTTCGATTTCGGGCGAACTCTGTCCAATTTTGCGCTCTAAGTCAGTTAAGGTCTTCTTCCAGTTGATTACGCCACCTAAGACGAGGTTTCTCCCTTTCGCAATTTCCATGCAAAGTGCTTTAAGAAATCCAACAAGCCGGGGCATTGGTTTCCATATGCTCTATACATGGCCCAATCATCCTAGCCTCACGATGCGTACTCTTCTGGCCATGTCCATGTCGCGGTACGGCTCAAACAGCTCGTTATTGTATCTTCTTTTCCCCACATTGTCTTCGCATGCGGGCCCAAACATCATTTGGAGTACTTTTCTTTGGAAACCAACAAAGGTTTCCTCATCCTTTATCGATAAGGTCTATGCTTTCGCGCCGTAAAGCAAGACTGGGAAGACCAGGGTGTTATAAATGGTTACCTTGGTTTTTCTAGAGAGAGTTTTTTTTTTCAATTGCCTTCTAAACCCAAAGAAGTAACGGTTGACAAAAGTTATTCTCCATTTGATATCCGCACAGGTTCTGTTTTCTGTGTCTTTAGTGGATCCTTGGTAGACGAAGTCCTTTACTATTTCGAAGTTATGTCTGTCTATTTTGACGGTTTGTCTAATTCGCCGATGTTCGGTGTTCTTGTTTGAAGACAACATACATACATATATATCTACTTCGTAGGTACATTAACCATCAAACCCTTTTATGCCGCTCGCAAGCATCTATACCCCATTACGTCATTATCGTCTGCGTCTGGTGTATGATATGTATTTTAAGTATGATATTGAAAAAAAAAACAGCATGACAGTGTGCAAACATGTCAACCCTTGTTTGACATTAAGGGTTAGTTGAATTCTTTATTTTGACGGAGTAGCGTCAGTTCTCCAAAGGTATGCTACAGACATGCATTACATTTACTATACTGATTTGCAAATTTATGTACAAACTTTAACTGTTGCTTCTACATATTTACATTTAAAATAAAAAGATCTTTCACTTAAATATGTTCTCTTCAATCATTTCAAAAATTTAAGAATGTTTTTTAGTTCATTTTGGGTAATCTAGGCAATCGAAAGCGAAATAATGCCAAATTGGCCTTATTTTACTTCAGCAAAGTGTAATAATGCCAAACGTTAAAATTTGGCTTTATTTCACTTTTAAAAAGCGAAATAAGGCCAAATCCCTCCATTTGGCCTTATTTCACTTGGCCTTATTTCACGGCACCCCTCTGTACAGCTCATACCTGAATACATAACTGAATTCATGCCTGGTTTCATGAATTGAGGCATTGAATTCAGGTTTTAATTAAGGTTTGAATTCAGGCATGAATTCAAGCCCGAATTCATGCCTGAACTCGAACCTGAGTTGAGGCATGAGTTCACGCATGAATGAATTAATGCAGGCATGAATTCAGGCGTGAATCAAGACATAAATTATGATAAGTCTTAAAATGACATGCTTATGCGCAGGCACAATCCACGCGCAACCAAATATCGGCCGTGACAAAACAGAAAACCACTAACCGCCACACAACTCCCTTTTTTGACTTTTCAAACATACTATACATGTTAAAATTCAAACTATCATCAACGTCACACATTTTATAATGCTGAACACACACTCAACTATTGCTATCTCTGTCCCGCTGGAAATTCCCTCCTTAGCGGCCCCTATTTCTAATCAAAAACGTCGTTGTGGTAGATCGTTCAGCTTCAATCCTTGCAGAAGCTGTATTTTGTTAGGCTTCACACCTAAATCCCAAATTACAATAACTGTTACAAGGTTGAGCATCAGTGACCCAATTACTACGAACGGTGACAATTTTTTAAATCACGGTCATCACTACACTTACAGCTTACACTGGCCTGTGCAGTTCGCACTCTAGATCAGCCTGTTAGTGGTCCAACATTGAAAATTTGGTGCGAAATTTAGTCACAAAAGAGCTCGATGAAATTTTTTTTACAGGGCACGGATTTTGATATTTCACGATTTGCGTAAGGAAAACAGCAAAAAAAATCACCCATTATTTGATAAGTGTTATGTCAACAATTTGAAGTATTAGAAGTAACTCCTTACCGGCTGGTGGGGGGGAAGTCAGTAATAAATCAAATTCTTTATAGCTCGCTGTACTATAGTAGCAAGTGAGTTTTATTCAAATAAATATTCTTATTTTATAGTAATTAAATGCTCACACGTAACTTAATTTAGCTTAGAATTACTTCAATTCAAATTACCTTCAAATTACCCAGTAGACAGAAAATGTAATTTGTGAGAAATAATCAATTTGATATGGCCTGCGTCCATGCGTCGCGTCGGTGCTGTTGAACTCGTTGTTCAGTTGTTGAAATATGGTTCTGAAAATGTGTTTTCATATTTAAGTTTTCATAGTTTAGTAGGATTGTGATTGAGAATTCACATAATATTGCTGTCACAACAGTAAGTGAAACTGTAGTTTACAACGAATTTCAGTGGAAGCGTTAGCTACTTTTAAGGATTTGCATAACTTGAACTCTTATGCTGGTGTAATGTAAGTAATGTAATTAGGGATTTTGAGCTTAATATCCTAGGTACACCCAACTGTTTTTTTTTTTATTTTGGAATAGGAGGCTTATGACAATCTGGTGCGCTCAGACATAATTACAGGTCCATTGAACTAAAGTACGGCGGCGGCGTCCAGATGAAACTAGGAGACTGAAACAAAAGTATAGAAATGTCCAGAACAATATTTGAACCGACGTCGACGGACGGGTCCCGCCTATGTTTGAAGTTTGAACACTCTTCCACTCTACCCTTAAAACACCAAATTGCTTAGACGGTATAAAAATTTAGGCTCCTGCAACCCTAACGAGCTATAATTGAGGCAAATGCTCAAGGTTGGTACTCGAGTTTGATGTGCCCGTTTATCAATTATAGACTGAAGTCATATATGTTTCGGGTATCTTATGGAATGGTTTCTAAAACGATATTGTTTCAATTTCAATAGTTCGAGCTAATTCGTCTTAGTTCATTCAGCATTGGCCGAGCCTGATCGATGCAAAAGGAGAACAGTGCATTTTACGTGCGTCTCGCACTCTTTTTCCGTCATAATTGTCTGCTATCCTCCTTCGATTACTGTGAGCTCATCATGCATACAACCCTCGATCTATGCGGTTTTTTTTCTCATGAATTGTTCATTTCCTCTCCACAAGAGGAAGAGAGTATTCCGCTGGATCGGCTACTATAGGATCCAAAAGACCTAATGTAATAGGAACAATTGCAAGTGTCCGTCAATTTTTTATTTATTTAAGTCACGAATCACAATAGTCACACATCAGCCTGTTTGATTGAAAATGAAGCTCAAAAAAGAGGATTGGGATATGGGATGATTGGGATGCAAAACAAATCGACAGTAATTTTTAATGGGTCAGGTGTAAGACGATGAAAATTTATTGGCAAAATATCGTCGGGCTTAGTAAGCGCCAAACAACAAAGAGAACTTACCAAGAATTTTATTTCACGTTTCTGCCCTTTTCGGCTACAATTTCATGGCTTGTGATGAAATCATTCCAGAAAATGTTGCACACAAAATATGATTGTATTTATGGGCTTATGTTGGTCTTCTAAGCGTAATAACTTGGCCTTTACTTTATCCTAAACCTTTTGCTGACAAGAAAACCCTCGTTTCACAGGACTCTCTTTACTTCCTTCACCATTTCCAATACTTAACAGTTGGCAATAAATAACAAGAAATGCAATTACAGAAAATGTGTCTACATGCGTAGACATCCCAATAAATACCTTCGTGCATCACTACGCACGTAACCTGGTTGAAGCTGAACAATCAATCGCCTCTGAAATGGTAGGTACTGCACACACGTTTTATTTTTTCAATTCATGCATGCAAAACGACTACGATAGCGAATTGAAGCTATATCACCCCAACATCGGATTGCCTTTGCAAACGACAACGCCGATTACAGTCAGTGACGTGTTTACGCTTCCTGTGAATGGTGGCCAACTGAGACGGAATAAAGTAATTGAAATGACCTAAGTCCTACAAAAGGACCACCGATGGTAAAGGAATAGTTGTAGGAGGGAAAAAAACCGATAAAATTATCTACAAAATGTAAGAAGGAAAGCTAGTCTAACACCTGATAGCATTTCATTTTTAGATAGCTCAAAAAACGACTTGGCAACCTTGATCGGAAATCTTCGCCCCCACGGTTTACTTTCATTCCTGCAGCCACGTTCGTTACGGCCCGGGCGTCAAAAGTTCATTAATCAACGTATCCTCAACCGGCATGGCCAGAGAAAGTAAGTTGGTGTTGTATACCATCGTAGGATAGGCACATAATACAAAATGCAAGTGACTTACTTGTATATGTACCTACGTTATAAAGTCACGTGTGGCAGCTCTGCATGATACCTGCTTACAGAATCCAATCGTAACGAACGTGCCACACGACAACGACAAATTACGCGTTAATCTGACCAATTTCAGGGGTCGCATGCGACAAAAAGTTTTACACAGAAAGGACAACGACGACGCATTGCAAGTTCATTAAAAAATAACCAAACGAACGCAAGAGAACAAACTCACTGGGGATACATTACCGTTACCGTGTTGTTTATTTAATTCTATACATCTTATGTAAGGGTTTTTCTTTTTACCCAAAGGGGAATGAGAATGAGATGCTCACACGCACAATCAATGACCAGTTGCCATGACAAATGAATATCCGCCTCTCACAATTAATCACACAGAACGAAATACGCAACGTTTAGTTTACCTGAATGCCTGCCTGAAATTTTTCTTATAAGGAGGGGTTGATTTGGGTGCGCGTTAACAACAACTGAAAGTGGTGTATACCACTGTATTGGCTCTGTACTGGCGACAGGTTTAATTTTGTTAATTTAAACTTAATTTTTGCGAGTGGCTACGTGCGTGTGTGTTGTAATGACTTAGGAAAAACAGGTAGGTTGCGATGTGAGGGTTGCTGTACGAAAAGGGTTGAAAGGAAGAACCGATTGGTTTGACAAACTGGACGTTGGACATATGGGCTTGTAAATGTGCACCCATGCGGGGAGGAGTGATGGGTTTTGTTAATTGTCAGCAATTGTCATTAAATTGATTTGGATGAATAATTTATGGGTCCATGGTGATGGTGAGACGGTGATAGCTGATAGCTATCAAATGTAATGTCTTATTACATTGATTGACAAGGTTTTTGTCATAACGAAAGTTGGGAGTGATTGTTTTCTAAGTTGATTGCATTTCCTTTCTAGTAATTCGATAAATTGAGTGGGGGTGGAAAAATAGAGCAATTTATTCACTGCATAGGTATGTAAGTAAAGGAATTAACTTTATGCACAATAAGAAAATACAAGTCCAGAACCCCCAAACAGGCTTTTACGTTTTAGGTAATTTTATTCTATCCGATCTCAAATACGGTCAAACTGCAAGGGATGGTCTTAATTGTTACAATTTAGTTCTTTTAAATATCAAGTTATATAAAATGCAATATGCCACCTATTGCATATTGATCCGCATCAGATTTCCAGTAATGCGGCGGAAGCTCTTGTGCTGCGATAGCACTTTTTTGGATGCGGTCAATGTTTGACCGTGATTCCGTGATAACTCTGTATCTGCAGTGGTACTCATACTTAGTTAACAAATTTTCAAAATTTATTTTAACCCGGCGAAGTCTCATCTTGTGAGGGAAGATTCGACTCTGACGTCTGGCTGGGGGATGATTTTGGCTTTCAGTTCGGTTATCCAATGATGGCACATCAGGGTAAGTCTTGAGTTTGGGACTTGAACGAACTTCTTTGTTGTCCTTAATTTGTAATTATGCTCCAGAGAGGCCGATGAGGGATAGAAATCTTCTTTTTCAATCAGGACACAGAATTAATTATGGCATAAGCGAACCAATTTCAAGATCAATTAGAGAGCTCAATGAAACTTGTTGTCATACTGATTTAGCCTTCTCCAGAGATGAATTTCGAAATGAATTGTATTACTTATTTTAAGGAAATTGAAACCTTTTTCGTTTTATGAGTAGGGAATCGAACTAAAATCCCAGCGAATTCGATGATTTCGTATTATGAAAAGCGACTCGCTTAAATGAAGTTCGCTTCAAATGCCAAAAAGTTATAAACTAGACCTATCGACCAATTACTATGTCGAACGAAAGTTATTGGTGATAAAGCAAGCGAATGAAGGGTTTATTTTTTTTTTGTGTTTGTTTACTGTTTCTGTATAAATGCCTTTCTGGCAAAAATGAGTGAATTAAAAAAAAAAAGTACTTACATTTTTATTTACTATTAAAAACAAGATGATAATTTCTTTCGATTCATCAAGGACAAACAGAGTCAGTTCGCAAAGTAATTGAGCAATTGTTTTGCAATTGACCTCAACTAAATTGGCCCTACTTCTCGTGGAGAGAAAAAAAATGTCATAATGTTTGTTTCTAGGCTTCTAGTTTTGGTTGGATTTCAAATTGAAACTTAAAAAAGATTTTCGAAAACAAAAAAGTGATTGTAGCTACTGGAGGGAGACAATATACGCCACTGTCTTTGTTGCCTTTAGAACAGGCAGCTGATTGCTTATTCAGCCCTTAACATGCAGTAAATCCGTCTGGCTTCTCTTATAGAGAATGAATATGCAAGGATCCTCTGTAGAATGGACGAAGCAACTCTGCAGGAAAAATTATGCAGTAATAATGAAGATGCCCAAGTTCTGCATGATGAAGATACCCAGCGTGTTCAAGGACCATCATCATCTGGTCAGCGGCGATCCCTGCCAGCTTATCAAATAAAGAAGAACAGTTTAAATGAAAGATTAAATGCACATATAAAATTTTAAAAGACCAAACTTACACTAATTTGTTCCGTACACTCTCATTTTATTCCACATCTTCAATAATCAAATTAACACTACTAATCATATGTCTAATGAATTATTATTATTATTATGAATTATTATTATTATATCTAATGAATTATTTTCTTAATATTTAATTGAGAAAGATTTTCCAACAGATCAATAACAATTATCAGGCAATTTATGAAATATTCACTTTTTTTATGTTGGTACTTTTTTTATGTATGTAGCTACCACATCAAAAGCGAATGTTGTAGTTCGCTACTCATAAAAATACCACGAAGCTTGTAGTTCGCTGAACCCTTCAGCTAGAACCGAACGTTCGTTGGTAAAAAGCTATCAAATTGCTGACTTAAGGCTTCATATTCAAGCAGAAGAAGCCTTATATGCAAGGCTAATGAGAATTATTTGTCTATGATTGGTGCAATTGTTAGGATACCACTTTAAATACTGAGATTCTAGTCATCGGGTATGCACTTTCTTCCGACCATATCATGCAGATCAGCTTGTGCATGCTTCTTTCATCTGAGCTGCAGCTGCAGCTCCAGATTCGAAATCAAGACCATCTGCACTTGCAGTCTTATGCGATTTAATCTCACACATAGCAAATGTAACCTCTTCTAGGTCAGGAGAACGGCATTCTTGTATATCATACAAGTTGCACAAAGCATTTTGCCAGACACCGCAATTTGCTGTCAGACTTCAAAAATGGTCTTTCCAGATCCTCAGTATCTACTGCAACTATGTTTTTTTTTTTGTTGTTTCTTTCAGGCTTGAGTTTGAGATTTGCCACCCTGGCATGACCTTTTAACATCCAAACATAGGATGGCCAAAAAAATGAGGCCTAGTGCATTCCTCAAAACCATGCGTGAAGAAATAAGTTGCACCTGTAATTCTCTGCCGGTTCCGATTGGCTATTTGAGAAAGCGCTTTTCATGGCAATGAATTAACTATCGGATTACTTCCCGATTCCTCGCAAGCGGTGATACCAGAGAAAAAATTCTTTTTGGTAAAACCTGTCTTCCGTGTTCTTTTCTTGTTGTAAATCTCCGACGTGAAATCCGCTCCTGAACAGAATATCCTCATTCGTACCTTGGTTACCTCAGTAAGTTTGGACGGGCAAAACTTTGTCAAAGCCTCTTGCGTCGATCGCAACATGGTAAACTTGGATGACGGTTGCAAGTCTTTGTGGTATTCAAACAAATTTAAATCACGTATAAAAAAAGGTCAATAAAATCAGTATGAACATCGTCTTGTTTGTTATAACTTTTTCATAGACTCAACGAAAACAAAAATTACGTCGCGAAATCAATCAAAGCCCCAACTTAGACAACAAAGTGAAAAAAAAAAGCTTGAATCTGCTCACCCTTAAGCGAAATCACATTAATGCTTAACTATCATCAAACCAGTGACAGCAATTATTTATACATTTCACCGCAGGGCAGAGTCTTGTCATCTCCACACACTCAGCATTCACGCAACCAGTCGTCTAGACTCTGTCTAGGGTTTATTTTTTTGGTTGATGTTGGAACATGTATTTCCGCTTCATATCTGCGCGTGTTCTTTTTTTTTATAGACATTGACTTCGTTCATTGTTAACCTTCATGTATCTGAAACACTTACGATCATTTTTGAACGATCAGCAAGACACTCATGTTTTATGGTATGGCCATCAATTAAGCCGTTTTTGAGAGCTTGACTCTAAAATGGGTGTGGGGGCTAACTGAAGTGCAGAAGATTCGTGTTAAATGTGTAATATTTTGGGTTTGTTAGAGGGGTAAACGTTTGATATGTGGCGATATAAATACCAGCAATTTGGTCTATTAAATCATTCTCAACTGGGGCTTGCTTGTGTGTTTTAGTTGGATTTGCAAAATGGTAAGTCAAAATTAAATACTCAATCACATCAAATCCGGACTGTATTTGTTTATGCCTTTGTAGAGAATAGTTGTTCTGATCAGTCTGCTTGCGGCAGTTACAACCGCAGCTGTTTTGCCTGAGGGAAATTATCTTCCTCCTGAGGAGAAGCTTGCCAGTGAGTCCCTGTTGCCATTAGAGGAAGTAGCAGAAGTCAACGGAGCTAAAGAAGCACCTATAGAGTCTGCTGCTCTTGCCGATGATGGCTACCGTTACAAAACTATCCGCAAACTGAAGTACCGCCATCGTCGTGATGTCTCTGAGATAGCAAAAAACTACCTTCCTCCAGCAGAGGAAGTATCAATGGAATACATTCCACCAGCTGAAGTTAAGGAAGCTGCTGAAGTTATTGAAGCCCCAGAAGAATCTGCTGTTCTTGCTGATGATGGTTACCGTTACAAAACTATCCGCAAATTGAAGTACCGGCAACGTCGTGATGTCTCTGAGATAGCAAAAGATTACCTTCCACCAGCAGAGGAAGTATCCATGGAATACATTCCACCAGCTGAAGCTAAGGAAGCTGCTGAAGTTATTGAAGCCCCACAGGAGTCTGCTGTTCTTGCTGATGATGGTTACCGTTACAAAACTATCCGCAAACTGAAGTACCGCCATCGTCGTGATGTCTCTGAGATAGCAAAAGATTACCTTCCACCAGCAGAGGAAGTATCCATGGAATACATTCCACCAGCTGAAGCTAAGGAAGCTGCTGAAGTTATTGAAGCCCCACAGGAGTCTGCTGTTCTCGCTGATGATGGTTACCGTTACAAAACTATCCGCAAACTGAAGTACCGCCATCGTCGTGATGTCTCTGAGATAGCAAAAGATTACCTTCCACCAGCAGAGGAAGTGTCCATGGAATACATTCCACCAGTTGAAGTTAAGGAAGCTGCTCAAGTTATTGAAGCCCCACAAGAGTCTGCTGTTCTTGCCGATGATGGTTACCGTTACAAAACTATCCGCAAACTGAAGTACCGCCATCGTCGTGATGTCTCTGAGATAGCAAAAGATTACCTTCCACCAGCAGAGGAAGTGTCCATGGAATACATTCCACCAGCTGAAGTTAAAGAAGCTGCTGAAGTTATTGAAGCCCCACAAGAGTCTGCTGTTCTTGCCGATGATGGTTACCGTTACAAAACTATCCGCAAACTGAAGTACCGCCATCGACGTGATGTCTCTGAGATAGCAAAAGATTACCTACCTCCAGCAGAGGAAGTATCAATGGAATACATTCCAGCAACTGAAGTTAAGGAAGCTGCTGAAGTTGTCGAAGCCCCACAGGAGTCTGCCGTTCTTGCTGATGATGGTTACCGTTACAAAACTATCCGCAAATTGAAGTACCGTCACCGCCGTGGCGTTTCTGAGATAACAAGAGATTACCTTCCTCCAGCAGAGGAAGTGTCCATGGAATACATTCCACCAGTTGAAGTTAAGGAAGCTGCTGAAGCTATTGAAGCCCCACAGGAATCTGCTGCTCTTGCCGATGATGGTTACCGTTACAAAACTATTCGTAGATTAAAGTACCGTCATCGTCGAGATGTTTCTGAGATTATTGCCCCGGAATATCTTCCACCAATTGCGAAGCCCACCGAAGAGTACATTCCTCCAGCCCAGGAATCAGCTGTTGGAGCTGTAATGGAAACCGCCGTTCTTGCCGACGATGGGTACCGCTATAGGACGGTCAAGAAACTAAGATATAGGAGTTAAGATATTTCATTTGATACTCATACACAAATCGCGACTATTTAAACACATGAATGCAATAAAGCCTCACAAGGACTAGTTTTGAATTTGAATTTTTCTATACTTTCCTAACAATCCATCTGAAGCCCTTAGCGCTACAGATTCGATATCCCTTGGAGGTTAAAAGGCGTATTGAATTATACGAGTGTTTCGCCATCAGCGAGTTTTAATGTGAATCTTAACGGCAGCCGACTAGGATATAAATTTATGTCATCGAACTTTTCTACTTTTTTATGTCTGCTGAGTCTGTATTCTTAATACATTCACAGCACATATCTCCATCAATGAATAAAAATACAACAAACTGTAATTTTATTTGCCGAATGCCATAAAAAAAAGACACAGCAACCGGAGCCAATCCGAATCAGAAATCAGCTTCAGCACATCACTAGTTCCCAGTTTGACGATAATAATTCGTTCCAGAAGCACAAATAATTTCCAACCGATTGGCTTTGGATCATTACGATACGATGCCTTCATTCGTCAAGGAATCATACTGAAAGTCAATTACTCTGATCCTCAATCATTTGATGTGTGTTTACGTATCACAGCATTATATCATTCCATGGCATGTCGATATAAAATTTAACATATCGCTTTTTCACTTTCCTCACACTGAGCTTATATTTAATGTTGTTGTTTGAATGAAAGTGTATAAGTAAATCAAATGCGAAAATTCAGAAAGAGGAAAAGTCATAATAAAATTTTACACCCCAAGCTGGCAAAGCTGGCAAGGATGAGGACTTTACATCGCGTAAATGATTTCCGGGGAATTCTTTTTGCCAACATACACATACATCACATACATAACGATGCCAATGATGACGCGAGCCTAATAATCTTCCATTCCTAATGCTCAAAAGGGAGATGTGTTGTAAGAAAATAATTTACAATATTTAAACCGGAAGCGACAAAAGGAGCAAATTGATAAACAAATTGAAACAACAAAATAGGGAAAATGAAAAAATTTCGATCGAAGTCAATAAAGTATGAAAATGAGTTTAACTATTTTATCATCATCGCAAAGTCACATTAGACTCGCGTCCTCGAAGGGATCTATAAATTCGACGAAACTAATATTCCAGGAAATTATGAATTCGGGATTTGTGTTGTATCTTGTGTCTTTAGTATTTGAATTTTGGTTGTATTGACGACACATGGCAGTTGATTCACATTTAACATTTCAAAGGAGAAATATTGTTCTAGTTACGGTAAGAGCGATAAGGCCACGAAGCGCAAACGTTTTGCGAACCGTTGAGTCCACAATCGACCAAAAATATTTATGTACAATGTACATACATCAGAATCAGTAGAAATCATTTTTCATTAATCGCAGTCGTTAGATGATTATATCTATTCTTCTTGGCTTTTTCGACATTATGTCGATTATCTCTTCGCATTAAACTTCCACATCTCGATACGAGCGTTCGCTTAAAGCTACCGAGACTGGCAAAGTTGGCGCAAATCGTCAAAGCCTATGTATCGAAATGTAGAAATCCTTGCTTCATTTGTTGAGATGAACGTTTGCGGCCGTCTTTCTTTTAATATCTTCGAACAATATCTGAAAAAATGAAGCATATGATGTAAGGTCTGAATGTGTATCGAAAATTTCATAGATTTCACTTTAATATCTTTACCTTTCCCACATCACGAAGTCAGATGTAATATCGAATATCATTCGGACATTGCTCGAGAGCTGTTATGGTTTCCTCTGTACACTTCGTTGGAAGGATATTCTGAATCGTTGACAGCAATTCACGAGAGTCAAACAATCTTAATCGCAACTGGGTTGAGAAGTGATCCAAAACACTTCTCAACCCAGATGCGAGGGAATGAAAGTTGACTAACGAAAAAAAGTCTCAGTTTCACCTTCATAATTATCTCGACTCCGCTGCATTCCAATTCGCCTAGGAGTCTCCAGTCTCATGTCAACTTTTAAGGCTATCTTCTCAGCTGTGACAAAGACTTGGTGGAATGTATCCTCTGCATTTTGACGCATCTCATTTATTTCTTCGCACAAATCTATTGTGTACTCGACGCAGTAGTTTAAATCACAATCTTTGCTGTTGTTTCATCAACAGGCTGTTGTTTTTCGTTAAGTTAAAAATTGGTGTTAATATCGTCAATGAAATAATGAATTGCGACTTGCGAATAGACGCGAGCAGGCCGGTAGGTTATATTCGATCGAGTTTCGTATTGTTGGTGTCCAGTTCTTCCAACGCTGAGCAAATATGTTTATGAGAATGCCCTTTCCAACAGCTTTTGCGAATTTAAATGCTCCACCATGCTCCACAGAATGAGTATCGCAGATCTTTGGGAGACGTGTTTGATTTGCTTTTAATGGACATGTGGCAGCGATGTGATCCTTCAAAATCTTAACTAAAATGAATGTATTAATTATTTAAAATTAACTAACGTAAAAGTACCTAAATCAAAATACAGCTCAGGATATGAAATGCGACACTATCTGATAAACGGACTCCTTCTATCCATAATAAAATGACATTATTTCAACTGATTACACGTCAAATTTCTTTTCGGAAATGCGTCATATACGAAAATAACTAAAAAAGGTTGACTTTAACTTTTAAACCTTACAAATTTATACAGGTTATTTTTTTAAATTGAATTTACAAACCATTCTCAGAACCATTCTTGATGTGCATATGATACATTCTTGCAAATATTTCAAAGCCACCTTGATAATTGTACAAAGCGATCAGCGAAAAAAAGTCTGATAATAAACTAAAACCATGGATGAATTCTCACCTTTTAAAAAAAATTAAAACAAAAAACAAACTTAGTTCAAAGTGCTCAAGACATCCAAATAATGTCAGCTTAAAGAGACGTTTTTTAAAACTATGTAAAGAAGTCAATAAAGAGGTTAAGAAACAACGAAATTTCTTATTCTCTTCTATAGTTCAAACTTCGTTAGGTAACCCTAAAAACGAATGGAAAGCTATCAATAGCATAATTAATATGAACTGCTCAGATGCTCCAAAGCCTATTATTTTTAACATTGATGGTGAAGATCTGTATGATCATACAATGATTGCAAATGTGTTCAACAACTATTTCTGCTCTGTTGGTAGCTTATCTTTGCTTAATGTTGGTTATGTTTTATGCAGCCGCTGTATTAATTCTGCTTTAAATCAAGATGAGTCTCAATGTAATAGCTTCGTTTTCAATCCGATTTCAGGTTTTTAAATTCTTCAAATTATTAATAAGTTGGATAATTCTAATTCACAGGTTGAAGATAATTTCTCCAATTTGGTTCTCAAGAAGATAGCTCTAAAAGTAATCGATGTTTTGGTTCATATTTTCAATTTGAAAGTTACTACAGGTAACTTTCCTGATAAACTTAAGATAGCTCATGTTATTCCCTTATATAAGAAAGGTAACAAAAAAGATAAGAATAATTATAGGCCTATTTCCCTGTTGTCATCAGTGCTTAAAGTCTTTGAAAAAGCAATGAAGAATCGCATGATTAATTACCTAAAAAGAATAAACTTTTTTAGCCCTGATCAATATGGTATCAGAGATGGAGTCTCCACTGAAGATGCTCTACTAGAATTCTGTTCTTTAATTAACAAAGGTTTAGATGCAAGACAATTTTGTTCGGGTCTTTTTGTAGACATAACCAAGGCGTTCGATACGGTAAACCACAATCTACTCTTGGACAAACTGTATTGTGCGGGTTTCCGTGGTGTTATTTTAAGCTGGTTTGAGTCTATCTTAAAGCAAAGATCTCAAAAAGTAAGGATTAAAGAAAAGTTTCATGTAATGTTCTTACTCTTGGTGTTCCTCAAGGATCTGTCCTTAGTCCTATTTTATTCCTTGTTTACATAAACTCACTTTTTTCCCAAAATTTTTGTGGCAAAGTCAAAGCGTTTGCAGATGACCTAGGTATTGCTTACGTTTCTAATAACCCTCATAACTTAATTGTTGATATCAACAAAGACGTTCATATTCTAAGAATATGGTTTGCCGCTCACAAACTATCAATTAGCAATAAGACCAAACTAATGTTCTTCAATTTGAGTTCAATGCAACAACCTGATATAGATATAACATTCCATGAACCTGATTGTCCTCGTCACTGTGACCTTACTTGTGTATGCGTCCCCACCAGCTCAAAAATAACATTCCGGCCAAACGAAAAATGCAATTCCTTCTGTTTTAAGATTGAAGTACATAGTTAATGAATTTAAGTACTTAGGAGTCATTTTTGATCAAAACATGAGTTGGTGTTACCACATAAATAAACTTAAGCAGTATCTTCTATGCTCTCTTCGTGCTATACACCGTCTTAAGAAGTATATAAACAGTAAGTATTTGAGAATGGTTTACTTTGGAAATTTCCACTCCAAGTTAGAGTATGGATTAAGTTGTTGGGGAAGCTCTTACAACTCTAGAATGCTTCCAATAGCTATTTTGCAAAAGTCTGTTGTTAGAAAAATTTGTGGTGTTACTCGTCTTACACATTCCTTTCCTCTATTTAAGAAATTAAAAATCCTGCCCGTGAAACATCTGTTCTATTAGTTTTGAAAATTTTCTTCTTGCGTATAGCGGTTATTTACAAAGCCCTTTCTATGACTTTCATTGCTTGCATAGTGCTTCTCAGTTCATTGTCACGATTCCCTCCTTCCGTAATACCCATTTCAAAAATTCTTATGCTGTAACTTCTTGTAGAATTTTCAATAAGCTACCCGCTGTAATACGCTGCATCAGGACACTACCTTCTTTCCTGAATAGAGTAAGATCATGACTTTTTGAGTTTGACCACGAGGAAATAAAAATTTTGTAATAAGTACCCATACACCATCTTTTAATCTACTATACGGCTGGATTGAAAATGCATCATCATATTCATATATATTTAATTCAACATTTCTAGTTCTTCGCTTCTTTAGCTCTTTTTTAACTTATTTTTTCGCTTCCATATTAATTTGTAATTTTTATTTTTTAAATGTTATTTGTTATGATTCACCCCACACTATTCTTTTTATTGCTAAACAACTTCCTTGAAGTGGCATTTATCACTATTTTTACTTTTTACAAAATAAAAAATGCCACTACTTTAATTCTTGTCTCATTGTTAATTTTATTTTTTTTTTAAATCATGTAATACTATTTTATTATTGTAATACAAACAGAAACAAGAATAAAGGATGAAAATACTCGTTTTCCGAATCCACTGACCGATCACTGTATGATAACTGAACGCTCACTGTTTCAAAAAAGCTCTTGCGTAAAAAACTATAAGAATTTATGTAATATTTAAAAAGTATATAACAACTCGCGTGACAATTACTCGTTGTCGAAACTGAGCAGAAGAGAAGTTGACGAATGCATTGGCGAAAAAGGTCTGGCCCTTGTATGCAGGTAGCCCGATTTCTAGGAAAACCTGACTTAAAATTCTACATCCACTCTTCGAGAATATTTGAGTGCGATTGTGAGGCTTTGAATGGCGAACGCAGCAGGTGGTAAAGGTGGTTCTACATTTTGAATATGCCACTTTAATAGGAGTATTAAGTACTAAAGCAGTTTTTTTTTTTTCTTATTTCTGATTCCATTTTGATTTTAAGCACATTTTCATTTATTACTAAGAAGAGAATCTTTATAAGTCTTGCAACAAAGCAGCGATCAGATTCTAAAACGATCGATGTTTTAGGCAAATATTTCAAATTCAAATTTCAAATTTCAAATTTAACAGCCTGTCATAATTTTCGCGCTCACTAATCTACTTTGTTGCAGTTTAATCCACCTGAGAGCAGAGAGAAAAAGAAAAGCCGATCATGTTCTGTTCTGACTTGTTGCTGAAAATGAAAAGTCAATCACATTGCAACAGATGAGCGTAGAGTACGGTCGTAATTCATAGTAGTAGAATAAATATTTTGCTTATTTTCGGCATCAATTCAAGAGTTTTCTTTTACTTTAATTAAATAAAAAAATGTTATTTGTGGAGTGCAACTAGTTTCATTATTTTCATTTAAACCCAAATAATTCCTGCGTACTTCTGAAATATGTATTATTTTTTCTTGTGTCCGTGCGCGAGTGTATTGTGGTGTAATTTTTGTGTAGCTACTTATCGATGCCTTTTCGTGTTGTCTCTTGTGCAACGTCAACTTAGAAAATGGTATACCTCTGCGTCGCTGTTTATTTCATTGGTAAGTGTTTGTGTTCTTTAACAATTTAAATACACCAATAAATTATACTATTTGTAAGTTCTTCAAATTCCTGGTTATTGCTATTATATTTTTGGAACCTGCTGTTCCTTCTTCTTTATTTTTGGAATTTTTTGTTTCGACTAACGAATACCTACGAAAAGTTCTAGATACCTACATTCAGCCACCGAAATTGAAAAAAATATTTAGTTCATGTTCATGTATTTCAGAGTTGAGCAGAAAGTCGCAAATAACTGGGCGGCTAAATCAAATAAGAACTAAGTTCGAAGCTACTGCTCAGTACGTGTTGGCCCCATTTCCCATGGGTCACACCGATTTATATGCTCAGCATTTTGCCGACCTGTAGCTAGGTATACCGTTTGCCACAAATTATGACTTCAATTTAAAGACTACTTTTACTGAGTTTCCTTAAAATTTCTTTTGTGTTTGGTGGGCATGGGTTACGTTGGCATTGGCATCTTGAACTGGATTATATTCTTAGTATTCATTGGGGGCGTTCAATAAGAGTACTTGTCCGGATAGCTTTGCTATTCAGTTTGTCAACAACTTTGCACAGGGCATTTTTCTCAAAAGTGATACAAAAGTATCCGAGAATTAAGGATAGGGTAAGGCCAGGCGGTATGCAATTTTCGTTCTCTTCCTATTACTAGAAAAATAAAAAGGATTTCTATTTCAAACAGACACCACTTCATTTTAAAGTTATTCATAAATATAAAATAGGAACAGAAATATTTGTTAAATAAAGAAAAACGAATTGTCAAATGGCATATAAGATATAATGCACTTAATCCATTCATCTTGGGCCGATTTATTGCACCCGTCATCGAGTAACAAGTGATTAAATTATGTCTTTTTGGCATTACTTCTCACTTTATCGAGCGCTTTAGTGCCACAATTTGACACTCATCAGTATTTGAAGGCGACAAATGAACAGTAGAGTGATGTTGCGTAATAAAGAGCGAATTCAGAAAGAAAAATTGCACTCACTCACTCGATCACTGATGCCGTGATTCGGCCACAGTGCTTAAGCTCTCTGATCCCCTTGATAGGGGCCAGAGGGTGATTAACCTTTTGGTCTCAGTGGTATCACAATGGACCCTCTGTGGCCTAAGTGTGTCGGTCTCCATATACTGACAGCCACATGTAACCTACCTAACCTAACCTAATCTGCAGCGGATTCGAATGGTAAAACTAAAAGCTTGCGCCAGACTGAACTATCATTTGCTTTTCTTGTTTTAAAAATAAGTTGTTAAGTGGCAGATAGTGAAAGGGTGGTTGTATTTTCGTATTGTCGGGTGGGTCTCTGTTATGCTGCGTTCGTCTAGATGAAGCGAATTAGAAGTATCGGAAGGTGGCTTCTGGCAATATTCGCAATAATGCTGGATCCATCACGGATAGTACATAGAGACTCCGGTCGTTGGGAGATGGGTTGACTGCAATTATGTCAATAAGAGCGCGGTGATGGGATTGTCCTCAGCTTTGTGGAGTATTTTTCTATGGGGACAATTTCTTATGTTTCATAGAGCCTATGGGGAGAGTACGATAACTTTGGCGACAAAAAATAATAACGGTTTCTGATAGAGGGGTTCAATACAAGCATTTTTTACTATGGGAGGGGGGGGGTCTATCTCCCCCCGTTTAGGCGCTAGGGGCAATTTTATAAAAATTGACTTAAAATCTAAAAAAAAATATTGTAGAACAACGGGAAAACTTACAGATACAATTTATACTTTTTATGAAAGCCAGAAACTTGCACTTTATAATAAATTCTAAATGAAGTGGTTTCAATTTATAGTTTTTGAAATAACTGACTTCAAAGTCAAAATTTACGAAAAAAAATTTTAAAAAATCACTTTGAGTATTATGTTTCTCGTGATTACAAATGCCAATAAAAAATATTTTGATGTAGTTAGTTGCTTCAATAAATTTTTTATCAAACGATATAAATTACTTTTTTTCTATGTCTTATAGTTTTTGAGATAATTGAAAAATAGTAAAACTATATTTCTTTTTTAAAATCAAAAAATTTTCTAATTTTAAAAGAAACTTTTCATATAAAAAATTTGCACCCCAAAGCTTATGAGCAGCTTAACCCTGCGGAAAAAGGGTTAAAATAATGAGCCCCGCGAAGCGGGCCATGCGGAAAGCTGTTGCATACGGAAATTAATTGCTATTTTCATATTTAGCATGAGCAGCTTAACCCTGCGGAAAAAGGGTTAAAATAATGAGTCCCCGCGAAGCGGGCCATGCGGAAAGCTGTTGCATACGGAAACTAATTGCTATTTTCATATTTAGCATGAGCAGCTTAACCCTGCGGAAAAAGGGTTAAAATAATGAGCCCCGCGAAGCGGGCCATGCGGAAAGCTGTTGCATACGGAAATTAATTGCTATTTTCATATTTAGCATGAGCAGCTTAACCCTGCGGAAAAAAGTGTTCAAATAATGAGTCCCCGCGAAGCGGGCCATGCGGAAAGCTGTTGCATACGGAAATTAATTGCTATTTTCATATTTAGCATGAGCAGCTTAACCCTGCGGAAAAAGGGTTAAAATAATGAGCCCCGCGAAGCGGGCCATGCGGAAAGCTGTTGCATACGGAAATTAATTGCTATTTTCATATTTAGCATGAGCAGCTTAACCCTGCGGAAAAAGGGTTAAAATAATGAGTCCCCGCGAAGCGGGCCATGCGGAAAGCTGTTGCATACGGAAACTAATTGCTATTTTCATATTTAGCATGAGCAGCTTAACCCTGCGGAAAAAGGGTTAAAATAATGAGCCCCGCGAAGCGGGCCATGCGGAAAGCTGTTGCATACGGAAATTAATTGCTATTTTCATATTTAGCATGAGCAGCTTAACCCTGCGGAAAAAAGTGTTCAAATAATGAGTCCCCGCGAAGCGGGCCATGCGGAAAGCTGTTGCATACGGAAATTAATTGCTATTTTCATATTTAGCATGAGCAGCTTAACCCTGCGGAAAAAAGTGTTCAAATAATGAGTCCCCGCGAAGCGGGCCATGCGGAAAGCTGTTGCATACGGAAATTAATTGCTATTTTCATATTTAGCATGAACAGCTTAACCCTGCGGAAAAAGGGTTAAAATAATGAGCCCCGCGAAGCGGGCCATGCGGAAAGCTGTTGCATACGGAAATCAATTGCTATTTTCATATTTAGCATGAGCAGCTTAACCCTGCGGAAAAAGGGTTCAAATAATGAGTCCCCGCGAAGCGGGCCATGCGGAAAGCTGTTGCATACGGAAATTAATTGCTATTTTCATATTTAGCATGAGCAGCTTAACCCTGCGGAAAAAAGTGTTCAAATAATGAGTCCCCGCGAAGCGGGCCATGCGGAAAGTTGTTGCATACGGAAATTAATTGCACATGTCTTATGAATTTTTATACTTTCACTAGTATGTTTCATAACATTTTGTAAATTCGTACGTATTTCCATAATTTTTTGAAAATAATGCATACTTCAATAGATTTACTATTTTTCAATTATCTCAAACACTATAAGACATAGAAAAAAGTAATTTATATCGTTTGATAAAAAATTTATTGAAGCAACTAACTACATCTAATTTTTTTTATTGGCATTTGTAATCACGAGAAACATAGTACTCAAAGTGATTTTTTAAATTTTTTTTTCGTAAATTTTGACTTTGAAGTCAGTTATTTCAAAAACTATAAATTGAAACCACTTCATTTAAAATTTATTATAAAGTGCAAGTTTCTGGCTTTCATAAAAAGTATAAATTGTATCTGTAAGTTTTCCCGTTGTTCTACAATATTTTTTTTTAGATTTTAAGTCAATTTTTATAAAATTGCCCCTAGCGCCTAAACGGGGGGAGATAGACCCCCCCTCCCATAGTAAAAAATGCTTGTATTGAACCCCTCCACCAAAAACCGTTATTATTATTTGTCGCCAAAGTTATCGTACTCGTGCCGAGCCTATCATTCTGTAATAGCGGATTTATTTTTTGTCAATAGGAAATCTTCAAAAGAAACTAGGCAGTATTCGACACCAAGTATTGTGGGATTCTAACCTCACAAAAAAACTCCTCGTAGTCAGAACCAATCTATGGACGATCGACAACAGATTTTTCTTACTCAGTAATATAATCGCTTAAACTTTTAATGCTTCCCATGACTTTTAGACCATTAGCTCGTATGGCTTGGTTCTTCATAATTCCCGAACATTGCCTCTCGTATTTAATACGGACTCCATTTCAGAGTTGATATGACTATGCAATCGGCATGTTTTCTTACAACTTCTGTAACCATTTTATAGCTATGTATCAAACATTTTTTTATACTTCAAGTTGAGCTCTTCCCTTTTCTGCTCTTTCCATTTTAGCTTTGCATCCAAATTCATCTCAAGGTATTCGGCCGTATTGGCGTAAGGTACAGCTTGATTGTTATGAATATTTGTTAGCTTAACTTTTTATTTATAAAGTTTATATATGCAGATTTAGCTTCATTGAGTTTGATACGCCATTTTTTGGTCCAATCACTAACGGGGTCGACGGCATTTTGCAATTTCTCAGCAGCCTTGACGACGCACTTACTGAATGCCAAAATTGCAGTATCATCTTCAAAAGTAGCCTTAATGGTGTGGTTATCCACTGGAGTATCCCTTGTATATAGTTGGTATGGGACGAATTAGTTGCTTGTAGAGCAGGAGTTTTCTTCGTCTTTGGAGACGAAGGAGAGCTAAGGCACCGTTTACCTCGCGAAGAGTGTATTATTTAGCATATTGGTTAAATCTGAACCTCTGGAAGAAAAGGACGTTTTGCTTGAATTGATTGCAATTAGTCACTTGGAAAATGAAATCGTGATGACAATAACGTGTGACATTATTTATGCGCAAAAAGCAGAAAGAAACAGTTCAAGATCATGTTCCATCCTCGTGATGCAATCCAATACCGATCTAGACTTTAAGGCCCTGGTCCATAGAATCCGTTGTGTTCGATCGATACAGGATTTAACTGACAGCTGTGAGTTTTGCCGGACACAACGGATTGGGGTGACCTATAAAATCCATTGCGGTGTTTTGACAGAAATATAAATTAGTCAAAATGAATAAGAGAAACTAGAGATGAGTCGATGAGTCGGATTAGAACAAGTGATGAGTGAGCTCTTTATAAAATTTTTCACAGTTGGAGTTTTTTCGAGGTTGTGTATGTAGATCTTTGTAAGGTTTTTATAAAAGCAACTACCATAAAACAGCGGATTAAGGAATTATGATTACAAAGAATAAAAGTGAGCACTTTCATTATAAATAAAAAAGCGCTTTCTCAATTAGCCGTTCGGAACCGGCCCAAAATTGTAGGTCCCCTCCATTCCCTCACAAGGTTTGGTTGTGAGAAATGCGCTAGGCTCAGGGGCTTCTCGCTCTGTTGCGCCACCCTATTTATTTTATTTATTTTACTTTCATTATAAATAGTGTATTTCAGAAACACTATCCTTTAGTTCATAACGTGTTTTTGAGAAAAATAGCTGATGAGTAAAAATAAAATAAAAGCTAATATAAATGTAAATACATATATACATACATTCACACATATGACAAACACATTTGTATGTTTAGATTCGTATGCAGTTATACCTTAATATTTCTTCATCTTTTATTAATACAAAAAGTTGGACACCAAACCATGTAAACAATTTTTTAAAACTTGCCTCAATCTCAATTGTGGAATGTAAAGTTCTTTTGGAAATGCAAGCTCAGAGAGACTTCAGTGGTTCATACCGCAGTAAGAAAAAGAAAAACTGAATCTATTGGCAATTCGTTAATAAATGTGATGCTGAGATCAATGAAGGGTATCCGAACACAGCATAATGTCCACAAGAATGTTGCATTTCAAAATTTTTTCTTAAGACAAGTTTTTAAAAAATCGTCTACATGGTTTAATGGCCACTTTCAATGAGTTTATGTCTTTAAAAAAAAAAAATCCAATTAATTAACGGCTTCAATTTTCATTACGTCACAGAATGTTTTCATTTCAACAGAAGAGAAACGAAAACTAATGTTGCAATATTTTTCATCAAACAAAAGCAAACAGCAAATATCAATTAACTTCTTTGAAAATTATAAGAACATGTGTATTTAATCGAGCCAGGGGCGAAGCAGAAAAATTTTTTTTTGTGGTTGGTTTTGATTAAATAAAATTAAATTTTAACGAACAATTTGTTTTTAACATTTTTATGCTTTTTTGTACTCTGTATTGATTCGTAAAATACATTGCTAGGAGGAATCCTAACTTTTATTATAAATGTGTAATGTGTAATTCTGTCTGTCCAGCTTTCTATGTTACCGTCTCCCGATAAACTGCTCAACCGATTTGAATTAAATTTGGTACATAGATAGCCTAGAACCTGAGAAAGGACATAGGCTATGCATTTTATCCCTTTATTCTAATAAGAACGGAAACGTATACAGGAACCTAGAAACTACAGCACCGATTTTAATAATTCTTCCACCGTTAGAACGCCTCACTATCCCCAAGTAACATAAACTTCAACTCATCCCCATATTCCTACAGGAACAAGAGTCCTTACTACTATAACATGTACTAAAGAATCTGCCGCCCAAACCACTGAGTCGATTTAAGTAAAATTTTATACAGAGATGATTTAGAAGGACATAGACTTCAATTCATCCGAATATTCCCACAGGAACCGGTCCTTACTTATATTATAAATGCCAAAACAGCTCTGTCTGGTCATCCCGCCCAAACAACTGAACCAATTCAAATGAAATTTTGTACAGAGGTAGTCTAAGACCTCAAGAAAGACATAAACATTATGTTTTATCCCAATTTCTACGGGAACGTAAACGAGAACTTAGAAACTACTGCACCGATTTCAAAAATTCTTCCACCTTTAGAATGCTACACTAACCCCGAGCGAGTAACATAAGCTTTAACTCATTCCCATATTTCTATGAGAACAATTACCATATTCCCTCGGGAACGGGAGTGGGAGTCGTTACTAATATTCCATAAATTCGAAAATTAAATCTGTCTGTTTTTTTTTCTTTGTTCCATTATTCCCATGGGACTTACTTGTACTACTTACAGCTAGTATTTTATAAAACTAAATCAATGCGCCTTGGAACTTTTGCCATTTTTATATTTATAAAATCCTCATAGTGAACCTCAATACTTTTATAGATGTTCAGTAACATCAAACCGTTCAGTTGCTCCTCGCTGGTTCTTCCTCGCAGATAAGTTTTTAATCTGCGCAGATATGAAAAAAATCGCTCGCTTGAAGCCAAGGATACCTGAACTGTTTTATCTTCTTCTTCTTCTTTTTCTTCTTTTTCATTTCCGGCGTTACGAGTAGTGATCTTGAAGCGATCACAACTCTCCCACTTTTCCGCTTCACACTAGTGATCCGCCTGTGGGGTACGCCGCGTTGACCTCAGAAAGCGTCGGCAAGCCTCCCGGTTTTGGATTGTTCCATGTCTGAGGCCAACCAAATGCTGCTGTTTTTGCATTTGCTTGTACCAGGTGTGTTTTGGGCTGCCTTTTCTTTTTCGTCGCGAATTTGTTGAAACGTTGTGCGATATTGCCTTTTGGACGGGGTTCTGCGGATCTCTCCTTTGAACATGACAATACCAACTGAGCCGGTCGTGCTGAATTTTGTCCAAGATGGTACTTTTGACATGAAGGCTTCCACGGATCTTAGTACTTCTAATTCGATCAAGCTTTGTTACTCCTGCTGTCATCCGAAGCATCTTCATGATGAATGAACTGTTTTATATAGGGACGAATCGCATACATTTAAGGTGTCTAAAGTTGTTGGGCTGTTTTTATTTTGGCATACTCAAGCAATTTCATTGGTATGCATAGGCTTATTCATACATAAGTATACCCTTTCCTAGTTGCCATTGTCGATCCCATTTTTATACAGAGCCAGAGCGATTGGTTTTTAGTATTTGTGATGAAAATTTTAATTTTCGTTAGTTTTGAAGCGAACAATGCGATGTGTTTGCAAATATGAGTAGGAAAGTGAATTTTCATCTATTTCTATCGCAGGTCCCATTTTATATGATCCAATACTACCTCCGCATCAACATATGAAATTTACTTACACCGGATTCCGCATTTGGAAGGATTTTTTCAAAAAATTTTGACAGAATGAAATTTCCATTCTATATTTTGATTTTTGTTTTAAAAACTAGTGGTTATTTTTTTATTTCAAAAATTTCTGGGGGGGGGGTGGTTTCAACCCCCAAAACCTGATTTGAGCTGTCAGTTTAATCCGGCATAGAAGAGACGCAACATATTTTTTTGGGTCGGGGCCTCTGCAAAAGCAGTTGACAGACCAATTAACGGCAGTCCCAAAAATGAGCTAATGTGAATTACAAAAAAAACATGGGTCTAAGAAAGGAACCTTGTGGTACCCCTATTTTAAGAGTTAAGCATTGCTTATTTTACTGTTGACAGTTAGATAGATATATTTTATTTTCGTTCAAAGTTTATAAAAAGGCGATGACCTCACGTTTTACATTCAGAGATTTGGTTATTACTACCTTTCTACTGTGACATTATCTTTTAACATTTGAATAAAGAAAAGGAATTTATAAGCTTTTGAAGGAAAATACGAAAAAAAACCTTCATTTGAAAAGCTGTTGACAGTTACTCTTTGTACTCTTTTACCTTTCATTTGAAATTATGCTTCTATCTCAAGGCTATGCTATACAGATTACTAAGAAGCCAATCGTAGTCAAAAATCGAAGGCTTTTTTCATGTCGATAAAAAGAGCAAAAGTGGGCTTATTGTAATTTCATAGATTTGAGAAGATAACAGAATCCGAATTGATTACTACTAAAATATTTGTTTATATTTTTCAAAGATCTTACAGGGGTTGTGACCAGTGAAATTGGCCTAAAATCATCCATGTTTTTACGATCGTTTTTATTGAAAAGAGTGATCACTTCAGCACTTCATAAACGCAATTGAATCGCTTCGGAGTTGGCTCACTCCGAAGAAGGCAGTATTAAGAAATGTTGTTTTACAAAATAGTCACAGTCAAAAAATTTTCTAGCCGCTGCCGGGCTGTGTGCCTCACCTAGCTACATAAGCTTTCTCGCTTCGTAAATAGTTCAACTTGCAGTTCACATATATCTGCCTGAGAATGTTGTTTAACAAAATACTGAAATAAACAATTCCTTACAGCCCTAATCCATTTTGTATTATTTTTTTTATATCCAAACCATGCTATTAACCTAACCTACGCTATTAAAACTCATAATTTGATTAAAATTATGTTAACGACTCTTTCATTGCCCACACCAGCAATGACTGTTTAAATTCCACGATATGGATAGGACTTAAAAAACAATTACCATGCAAATTTATATACACAAAACTATAGCTAGATCATGTAAAAAAAAATCATATTTTTATAGCCTCGAGGATAGGTTTCTTTTTATATCTCTCCAAATCGGAAGAGCTAAGACATAACTACGCGTAATAATAGAACTTTTAATGTACTTTCGGTTTCCTCTTTTGGTTTTGTTACACAGGCACTCTATCATGACGAGTCCGTGCCTATGTGCCATCATACTGCTGTGAATAATATGCGAATAAATTTTATGATGTTTCTACTTCATAAAATTATCAACGCTATTCTTGACTCCACAGTGCTGCCTATTGAATCAAGGCAATCAAACAAGACTTCTTGGTGGTAGAACGTTAGGTATATGGCAGTGTGCAGAGTGTTTCACCCCTCGCGGTGGTATATCACTCATGATGATAATTTGATCCTTGAATGAAAGTCAATAGGAAGCCATGTCGCCAAATAACGTTGCCATTGTGACGCGTAAATTCTACAAACGAACAAAATGAAACGAAGCGCTAGTATAGAGTGATGGGTTTTTGTCTATTTGTTTTTTTGGAATCATTCATCCTTATTGTTGTTCGTACTCGTACAATAAATTATGATTAATGTTGTTTGAAGGAAGATGCCGATCATTAATTTTATTCGAATTCAATACGCACATTTAGAGTATGACAGTTGTAGGTATAAGAGAATTATTAAAACGTTACAAAGTCTCAGTCGTGTGCTCACTGGATCATACATTTTTTACGCGCTCTGATTTTTTAGGGTTGAATCGGAGACCTGTTGGAAAACAGTCGTTAAGCAAATGAAAATTTCAAAAAAAAGAAAGAAAATACGAACACCCCAAAATATCTTTTTGCACAATATTTATTGTGGATGTTTATTTTGAAGTTGTTTTTGTGTCGTTGTTATGGTGGGGCACATATTTTGTCCCGTTTTTATTTTGTTTCCCTCGAAAAAGTCTATCAAAAAGTGATTCGTTTTATTTGCACACCCTTGGGTTGTTGTGCGTGATGTAATGGTACCAGACCTTCGGATTTATGATACATGGATATCGATATACCAATGTGTGATTTAAAGGAAAAATATCTTTTCTGGGTTTAAAAAATTAATTCGAACAATTGAGCATTCGTTTTATGATTTTCTTTTGTTTATTCATTGGGCTCCTTTTTTTGTTTTCGCTCATGTAGGTATGTCCGTAGTTGTATATATTTGTCATTTTGTCATTTTGTGTACAAATGCTATTCTTAAACTCCTTGGAGATTTAAAACACAGCGATGAATTTTCGATTTTTATTGAGCAATATAGTTTATTTTATATGCTAGTTTTCAAGTACAAGATTTCGGTAAACGGTTCATAGAGATCTATAGTTATAAAGCTAGTCCATGGCAACGAGCTTTAGGGATTCAATGAATAGTACATACTTATTTACTTAGGTGGGCATTACAGTTCGGGGTGCACCTGGGCCTCAACCAACATATTTCTGAAACGACTCCGATTTCGGGCGAGCTCTCTCCAATCCACTCTTAGTCGGTTGAGGTCTTCATCCACTTGATTGCGCCACCTAAGACGAGGTCGTCTCCTACCGCGATTTTCCTGTAATGTGCTTTCGAAAACCCGTGGAGCCGGAGCGTTTGGGTCCATCCGCTCTATATGGCCCAACCATCGAGGCCTCGCGATGCGTACTCTTCTGGCTACGCCCATTTCGTTGAACATCTCACACAGCTCGTTGTTGTATCTTCTTCTCCACACATTGTCTTCGCATATCGGACCAAAGATCATTCGGAGAATTTTTCTTTCGAAATTAACAACGGTTTCCGCTTTCGATTAGGTTCATGCCTCCGCGCCGTAAAGCAGGACTGGGATGATCAAGGTCTTATACAAGGTTACCTTGGTTTTTCTGGAGAGGGTTTTGTTTCTCAATTGCCTTCTTGTTCTTAACCCAAAGAAGCAACGGTTGACAAGAGTTATTCTCCGTTTGATCTCCGCACTGATGTTGTTTTCCGTGTCTATAGCTGATCCTAGGTAGACGAAGTCCTGTACTACCTCGAAGTTATGTCTGTCTGTTGTGACGTTTTTTCCAATTCGTCGATGTTCTGTGTCCTTGTTTGACGACAACATATACCTACTGCGTTTTACCCTCATTAAACATCAAATCAATTTTTGTCGCTTCTGTTTCAATACTCGCCTATGACATCACGCTTTTTCTCTTCATTACGTCAATATCGTCTGCATAGGCGAGTAATTGTACAGACTTTTGAAATATTGTTCCTCTGGTGCTGACGATTGAGTTTCTACAATCTTTTCAAGTATGATGTTGAAGATATCGGATGACAGTTTGTCGCTTTGCCTAAAATCTTTTTCTACATCAAAGGTCTCGGTGAGTTCTTTACCGACCTTGACGGAGCAGCGTGAATTCTCCAAAGTCATCCTCCATAGTCGTACGAGTTTTGCAGGGATGCCGAAACTAGACATGGCTCTGTATAGCTCGTCTCTGTATATATACTATCGAAAGCGGCCTTGAAATTGATGAAGAGATGGTGAATATCGATGTTATATTCTCGGGTCTTTTCCAAGATCTGCCGTAGTGTGAAAACCTGGTCTATTGTGGACTTCTCTGGTCTAAAACCACATTGATAAGGACCTAACAAGTTGTTGACGTGGGTTTCAGACGTTCACATATTACAGCAGACAAGATCTTATAGGCGACGTTTAGGAGGCTTATCCCTCTATAATTGGCGCAATTGTGAGGATCTCCTTTCTTTAGGATCGGGCATACGATACTGAGGTTCCATTCATCGGGCATGCTTTCTTCCGACCATATCATGCAGATCAGCTGGTGCATGCTCCTTTCCAACTGATCTCCAGCTGCCTTGAAAAGTTCGGCATCAAGGCCATCTGCACCTGCAGTCTTATTTGATTTAAGTTTACACATGCAAGCTTAGTTTCTTCTAGGTAGGGAGGACGGCATTCTTGATCATCGTCCAGGCTGAATGGGGCAATCTACCTGACAGCGGAATTTGTGTCCTCATCGCCGTTCAGCAGCCTGCAAAAGTGATCTTAGCAGATCCTCAGTAGCGACTGTGACCCTTCAACTATGTTTCCCTGTTGGTCTTTACTGGCTTGAGTTCGGGGTTTGCCATCCTGGCAGGATCTTTTTATCTTTTGGTAAAATTTCTGAATCTCGTTCCTGTCATGGCACCTCTCAGTTTCCTCAAACGAGCGCTTCTTATGTTGCTTCTTTTTCTTTTTGAGAATTTGGTATTCTTCATTTCTTTTCTCCTTGTAGATCTCGTTATACTGATCAAAAGCAGCCCTCGTTCGTTTTTGCATCAGCATTTGATGTGCGTTTTGTTTGGCTGCATTTGCCCTGCATTCTTCATCGAACCATGGG